>NW_010729120.1:3496214-3564061 GCF_000365185.1 Nelumbo nucifera | reverse complement strand
AATGCTTTCCTTAATTATTTAAGAAAATTCCCTGAAATTTCTGTGAAATATGTTCCATCATCATTATCACCTACCTAGCTTAATGTGTAATATGACTTTGCTGAAAGCCATGTTTTTATTAAAAAAGGAAAAAAACTTAAAAACCACCCCTGAGGTATCTTACAAATATTTGAACCTCCACTCTATTTCCTGAAGGACTCTAACATCCCTTATCGTGTGATGTCACTGGACACATAGTACCCTTCTGTTAGTCGTCCATCATCTTCTGTTTTCATGTGATATAACATGCTTGTTATTTGGTTAGTCAAAGATAAATTTCTCACCAAAAACAAATGTCTCAGCAAAAACAATCAGGTGAGTAGAGGAATCCAGCTCTAGAACCTGTGTTGTGTGCTCTGCAATCAAGTGGAAGAGGAGAATAACCACCTTTTTCTGCACTGCTCTGTCTTATGCAATCTGGAGCCATTTCTTGTCTCTTTGGCAGCTCCACTGGGCAATGCTAGCAACTGTGTGTGATCTTTTGTGGTGTTGGGAGCTTTAGGGACAGTCCAAGATCACAAAGAGTGTTTGATCTTTCATCCCAGCTGCGGTATTAAGTACTATTTGGGCCGAAAGGAATAACAAAATATTCCAAAACAAACATAGTGAATGGATCAACTATTTCCTATACATTTGGGAAGCTAATATCCTGGAATGCTGCTGCGAAAGGAATTCAACCAAGGACTTTAGGAGCCCAGCTGCTGGCTGGGGAGATCTAACTTTCTTTGTACTCTTGGTTTTGGGCCTTAGGAAAGGCCCTTTGTAATTTGTATGCTGTTTCTTCATCAATAGAAGTTACCTTAACTTTTTTCAAAAAAAAAAAAAAAAAAAAGAACTTTACCTGGAAAACTTTTGCACAAACCCAGTTCACCTAATGTAGCAATATTAATTTGAATTAGACCTTTTACTTCATCAACGTCTCTGAAACACCAATGAACAGCATACTAAAGATAACAGTTCCTAAGAAAATCACACAAAAACAAATAAATGAAATTAAAATGAAAAGAAAGGACCGATTGAGGAAAAAACTTTTGATTTTGTAGAGATGAAAATTTAATCTATACAGCCATTGTTAAATGAAGTACCGATGTAACAATGAACAGAAACCTGATCAGGAAGATAAAATTAAAGATAAGAAAGAAAAAATAGCTGCATAGGATCTAAAGTGGAACATAAAGAAGCAGGGAAACTGATCTTAGAACACCAATTAGCAAATACAGAAATGTAACAAAAATCCATTTCGGAGATTGAAATGAATGAATTTCCACAGCAAAGCAAACAAAAGATAAGAAAAAAAATCATGAAAGGGGAAAGGAACAAGGAAAAGTCAGTCAATAACTTTTTTATTTTTTGTTGCAGAAAAAGTGGGATAAAAAGAAAAGGAAACAACTTACAAAGTCTCAATTTCTGAAATGCCAGAACGTTCAGTGAAACAAAACAACAGTTTTTTAATTTTCTTTCTATTGATTTTCCAACTGTGAAATTTACTTGGTGTTTGTCCTCGAGTGCAACCTCAGGCAATAGAGTTTCTGAGTGAGAGGAAAGTCCGAAAGTGATGGGAGTAAAGAGTGTGGCAAAGTGATTACCAGGAGGTGGGGAGGGTGTAGTGTAAGAGCTCCACTGATGCTGGAATATGACAAGTATATCTCCACAGGAGGCACCTGAACAATTGGGAATCAATGTTACCTTCTCCTTTTCTACATCATGTTGTTGGCCTTCTTCCCTGTTTCCTCTGACATTACCTGTCATTACCAGAAATGCAGGGGAGCCAGGCCACCCTTCAAGCAAACCTTCAGTTGCATATTCAACAAGCTTACACCTGATGCTGGAATATGACAATATATCTCCACAGGAGGCACCTGAACAACCGGTAATCAGTGTTGGTACTTCCCCTTTTCTGTCATGTTGTTGATCTTCCCTGTTTCTTTCAACATTACCGGTCAGTAACAGAAAGATGATGGGGGGGGNGGGGGGGGGGGGAGGACTAGGCCACCTTTCAGTTGCATAATCAACAAGCTAACACCTCTCTCAAACCAGAATTTCCAAAATCCAGAACCCCGCCTCCCTTTAAAGGCTTTGAAAGCCTAGAAAGAATGACGCAGGCTTTACAGTTTTATATCCCAAAGGAACAATTGGAACCCAGGGGGCCCATCGCTGAGTTGCACCTTTGACACCATTGATGGCGTCAACAACTGTACCTGGTCCAAGGACAACAAGAGCAGAACAGAGGCTTCAAACTCAAGCCACTGAGCTCTAAGTGTCATAACTCCATTTTTGCAGTGAAACTCCATTTTCTCTCTCTCTCTCTCTCTCTATATTCTCCATCATTGACTAAATGTAGAAGGGGAGGAAAGATGAACAGTGAGCTTTTCTGACAGGGGTATAATTGAATTTGAGTTGATTCCATCAGAGATAATGGCTTGAAACTCTGAGAAGGGTACTTTTAGTCCTTTAAGATAACATATGGGTGGTTTAAGTGTTTGTCAGATGCCTCAGGGGAAGTTTAATTGGTGAGACTTCCAACTAGGCTTTCTCCACTACATTTCTGGTTTCATCTCTCCCCATCTTATCAACCTTCAATCTCAACATCCCCATCTTCACTGAAGGTCATATTATAGATGTTTTATTTCTTTGATGTCCAAAATTCCACTTTGTGAAGTATGCCCAATGTTGCATCTGTCCCATTCTTCGTCATTTTTAATGGTATGTCTTGCTTTTGAAATACTCTTGAAGGATATTGCTTGTCTCTAATTTTCTAGGTGACATTCTGTTTGACCCCTCTTTGTTAATAAATAATTTTTTTGATAAATTTGTTAATAGATAATTAAACGAGTACATAGAGAATTGTTTGAATAATATGACTACTTCTGTATTTCTATTCCTATCTTTTCTAAAATTGTAACCCATTTTTTGTTTCAATATTGTTTTGAACTTTCTACTTTCTAGTGCTTTTATGTGTTTCTATCCCCTGTATTTTTGTTCTATCCGGTTTAATCAATCAAAGAAACCATCAAACCTCCTTTGATATATGCCTAATCAATTCACCCTTAACCAATGCAAATGATATAAGTTCAATTGCCATGATTGATGTAGAGCTATAGATATCATCTATAAAAAAGGCCATTATCCAATGTTGGTCCCAGCTATTTGGAGTCTTGGGAGTAGACTGGATACAGCCCCAAGTGCTCTTACTAGGGATATGCCTTCAAGTCAATAAAGATTTTGGAAGGGCCATCTCTATGAAGTCAAGCAAATACCTTTCTGTTTTGTCTTGATCATTGTTCAATCACTCTCCTAGATTTTTATGGTGTTCTTTGCATAATCTTGATTCCTCTATTGTGGGAAAAGTAGCTCTATATCTACTCTGGATCTCTATGAGAAAATCAGGGATTCCAGATTTGGATTTCAGCGAGCTTTGAAATGATTTATAACAAACATCATTTTTTTTTGTCTCCACTTTTGGTGAAGGGTTCTAGTGGAAAGGCACCTCCATATTTTTTATATCAATATAGTTAATTGTAATTTACTTTCTACTTCCCGACTATAGAGTACACACCTAATTACCATCCTATACAATAAAAAAACTATCCAAAGAGACTGACAAGCAGAGTTTCCCATTCTTGGAGATCTGGTGTTTATCCACACCTCCATCCTCTGGGTGTTCTACTTGCCCTCTAAAGAGAACATTATGGAAAGGTCTCACCAAAAGTTCCATTCATAACATTTCTTCCACCATTATAATCTGCCTCAGATGGGTCTGCTATTGCTTCTTCTAGGCAACATGACAATGTGGTACATTTTTCCAGTTCTTTATTAAGTGATTGCTTTTTAAATCATTGGTACCACACCACACGATGCTTTCCCTACTCTCCTTTTCAAAACAATGGCTAGCCAGTATCCTTGGAGCTAAAGATGATAGGACCTTGGACATAAATTACACAGATCCACCAAGCTATTAATCTTCCTGAAATCTCCCCTTTCCCCATTGCCCACCAAAAAGCTAATTTTAGCAACAAATTCCTGTGGAATTTCATGATTCTGTTCCATGCAGATATACGACAAGTAGATAGATTTTGGAGTCTCAATCAAATTGAGCCATTCTGTACTTGCAATTAACCGTCCTTCCCTCCATGGAGCTCCTTCCTCACTAAGTTCTCATATCTATACTGGCACATGAATTAATTTTTGGCCTTGCTTGTTGCTTTCCCCTTACCTTTTCTGTTTATATGCAAATTCAATAGGTTAACATTATTATTTGAATGTTTTATCATGTAGTAGAGAACAAAAGTTCAGGAGTCGGTATAGGTTTCTATCACCTGGTTGAAAAATAAATATTTGACTTGTGTTTTTGTATACACATTTCTTAGGAAGCAAAAAGAGACTGGTGCAAGTATAGTTACTGGGACTCGATATGTTGGAGGTGGTGGTGTGCATGGGTGGACCCTTATGCGCAAATTGACAAGTAGAGGAGCCAATGTACTTGCCCAAACACTTCTATGGCCTGGCGTGTCAGATTTGACTGGATCTTTCCGGTAAATCAGTTTCAGTATAAGCAGGTCCTGCTCAAGGCCTAGGATTGAAAAACTAACATTTCTCGGTTGTCTTGAAGGCTTTATCGAAGATCTGTCCTTGAGGATGTCATTAACTCCTGTGTTAGCAAGGGATATGTCTTTCAGATGGAAATGATTGTCCGTGCTTCCAGAAAAGGGTACCATATTGAAGAGGTATGCTTTTAGTATCTTTTTAATGTGACTCTTTCAGGTTGAATATTGACAATGAATGATTCATCAGAGCTGTAGAGCTTTGGCTAGCCTAATGTTCAGCAACTTCATAAGTACTTTTCTGGTATATATTGAGAAGAGTTCAGTGTGGTAATTCAAAATTCCATGTAGTGATTTAACCTGGACATGTAGAATGATGAAAAGGTTAGGTAAACTTTAACGAAGTTGAGGCCTTGAAAAAAAGCCTCGCCTAGCCCTAGTTATTACATTCTACTTGCAATTAGGCCTGCGGTTACATTTCATATATAGATTTGCGTACTGATACATGTATTGGATGCCAAAACCAACATTAGGGGTAATGGCCCTTTGGCCCTACTTATATGTAGTTTGTCTAAATTAGATAGAAACGTTTTCTTGTTCTACAGAATAAACCAAATTTAACTTTACATTGCCTCTCTGTCTAGCCACATGTCCTAACGAGGTCTATATGGAGACCGGATCTGTTCCTCACAAAAGGGGCCTCACATGCGCCTCACAAGCACATCCTACCATGCATTGGGAATATCTCCCATACTTTTAAGTTATTATTCACGGGAGATGTTCCCAATGCACGGTGGATGTGCATGTGAGGCGCCCGAGTGAGGAGCAGATCCCGTCTCGTCTATATCACCATTTATAGAGGTTGCACTTGTATAATGCTACGGAAACAGCATCAAATATGGAAGTTCTAGACAGGCAGTTTTTTTTTTTTTTATTTTCTATTTTGATCCCTAAAAATTGGGCTATCGTTTAGATGTTTTTGCATGTGTTTTAATGTTGCATTTATCGTATATGAATTTAATTTTATTTTGACTATTTTTAGTGGTTCAAGTCTGTTTTTCTTCACATATAAAGCTTGGAGCTTGTGTATGTGCACAGGTACCCATTACTTTTGTTGATAGAGTTTATGGGAGTTCAAAGCTGGGAGGATCTGAAATAGTTGAATATCTGAAGGGCCTTGCATATCTACTGGTTACAACATAAAAAACTGAAGCGGATATTATTTTACTTATCCCTTTTTTTGTTCTTTACCAAAGTAAACAATGGGAGTCTCCCTAACCAATTTTTGAAACATTCTCCTCTACCAGGTTTCTTACTGCTTTTTGCCTAATGTTTTCATTTCTGGATTCAGTTTTATGTATTGCCTCCTCATTTAGGTAGCCAATGTGTACAATTTAATTGCATAATTCTGCGCTTGAACAAACATGGTTACACGTTAACACCAAATTTTTTCACAAAAGTTCACAAAAGTTTTTTTTTCTTATACACACTAAAGCAAAATGGGTACAAATGAATCACCCATTTTGCTTAGCGTGTATGTGCAAAGTATGTGTTTATGCGAACTGTAGGGGGTCAGGCGTTCCTTCCCCCTGTACTTTAGGTCGGGTGTGTTTAAAATTCCTAATGCAAAGTGATGACTGATGACTTGTATACTGTTCATGGGCGGGGCTTAGATTTGGCTTTTGTCAATTTCAATGGGCCTGGCTCGAAGCCCAAGCCCGACAGTATTAAGTCAGGCCTAAAGCCTGGCCCGTGAACATGTAAAAGTGATGACTAATGACTTGTATACCTGTTCATGGGCTGGGCTCGGGCTTGGTTTTTGGCAAAATTTCAATGGGCCAGGCCCGAAGCCCGAGCCCGAGTCCAACAGTGTAAAGTCAGGCCTAAAGCCCGGCCCGTGAATAGGTAAACAGTGATGAGCAATGGAATTGTCTGTCCCTCAGTCCCTTAATTAGATAAAGGGAAAATTCCCGATTAATTGGTTGAATTGTTTGATAAAGAGAAAAGGAAGAAAAAAAATGGAAGTGATGTTCATCGACAACTCGAACGAAGAATGGAAAAGGACAACTAAGGTGGACCTAGACGTAAGGAAGATCCAAAATGATCACAACAAATGGGTGCTTTGTCTGCATTCCATGTTGCATGGAGGAAAAGCCTCAATTGATGCAATAATGCACAGAGCTAAATCTTCTTGGAACATTACCTATCGTCTATCAATCAAGCTTCTAGGTAATGGTTTTTTCTTACTATCATTTGCCTGATTGCCTCCAAAGAAGACTATTACTGTATTGGGGAATGGCCCATTGTTTATCAACGGGAATCATCTGATCCTAGCAAAATGGAGAGTGGAAACAGTGCAAATATTGGGATCAAAAGTATCCCGAAATTATCCTAGAGGAAATTTGCACCATTATCAAATTTGATGAATACACTCTCACTTGATAGAGCTAATAGGTTCCCTCAAAGAAGTTATTAAGGAATCCTAGAGGCTGCGTTTGGAAACAGTGCAAATAAATGTGAATGCAAATATGTAGAGTGTAAAATGGTTCATATAAATTGTAAAATTGGGTTAGTTTTGTACTGACAAAACTACCTTCTTACAAAACAGACTTTTAGTTGTAATGAATGCAAACATGAATTCCAATAAAGTATATGTTTTTTTTTTTATCAAAAGCCCACTTGAATGCAAATTTACTTCTTTTTTATTTATGTACTTTTACATCTTATTATCGGTGTAAATATGCATTGGTCTGTCATTTGTTGCCAAACATAGGCAAAAGTGAACGGGAGTGCAAATTTACCTTGAACCGGGATTTACACTCCATTTGTATCGTTTCCAATCGCAGCAAGAATGTTTCAAGTAAAGGATCCAAGCGGCAACAATTCCATCTAAAGTCCAAATGATTGCAAAATCTCTAAGGGAGTGGAATAAAGTCCCTTTTGAAATCATTTTCATTCAAAAACAAAACATTATTGAGGAAATTCAAAATTGTCAACAATAAAGAGAGAAAAGACCAAAGAATTTAATCCTTCGAAATAAGGAGCCCTCCAAAAGATATAAAACAAAATTTTAGAAAAAGAGGAGCTTTTTTTGCCCAAAAGTCGAGGAATGATTAGATTAAATGTGGTGATAAGAAGGCTAAATTTTTACACAACTGCCTTAAGCCCTTAATTAAAAGAAACAAGAACCAGATAATAGGGTTCTTGTTTAGTCAATTTAGTAAAAAATGTTGACTAATGTATAGAAAGATTAAAAAGAGAAGGTACTATTTTTTTTTTTTTTTTAAGTCGCGAAGGTACTATTTCAAGCATAACAGATATAGATGAGGAAAATGCCGAACTAAAAAAAGAAGTTCAAGAATAAGAAATCATCGAGGCCCTAAATTACATGGGAGATTCTAAAGCATCGAGACCAGATGGTTTAAATGCATGATTTAAAAAAAATAAATAAATAAAAATACCAGGATACCAGAAAGGAAGTAGTTAGAGCCTTCTTTCATTCCGAGAAAATGACTCAAGATTTAAACAGAACCTTCCTGGCACTAATCCCTAAGGTTCATAATTTTGTATTTCCATATTAATATAGGCCAATTAACTTATGCAATATTATTTATAAAATAATTGCAAAAATTATTGTTGACACGAATAATGTCCTCATATCACATGAAAATTTTCATTCTATGAGAAGGAGAAAAGGAAAAATAGGGAATATTGCCTTCAAAACTGATATGGAGAAGGTTTACTATAAGCTAGAATTGGACTATTTAGAAGAAATCTTGAATAAATTTGGTTTCCACCCAAAATGGGTCAAATGGGTTATGGAGTGTGTGTGACTTCAATCTCTTATCAAGTTTTGATAAATGGATCTTGGGCACTCTCACTTTAAGCATATTAGAGGCATCAAACAATGGAATTCTCTCTTTGAAACTCTAACTCGACATATAACAAATCAAGCTACGGGAAGACTAGCCCCCTAGGATTCAAAACCTCCAAAAATGGACCAACAATTCCAATTTTACAATTGGCGGATGAATGCTTAATTTTTGCAAAAGCAAATCCTGAGGCTTATCACTTAGTCAAGGACATCCTGGAAGACTATACTAAACATTGGGAAAAAAGTCAAACTTTGAGAAATCTACTAGGGTTTCTAGCAGATAAAGGCAACTTTTTGTCTTGAATATCAATAAAAGATAATCATTTTATAAAATAACAAAAATAATATAACTTTTTTTGGAAAATATCAAAGAAAGGCAATGACATTGTTCATCGCCTTCCTCTGCCTCTATATTCATCCGAATACACAGGATTTGAAACCTCGGTGAAGGACGCATTAACGACGGTTCTTGCGGGAAATGGCATCATCCCACTTCTACTATACCTATTGGAGAACGACGGTTCTCGTAGGAAAAAAGGACGCATTAACGGCTCTTTATTCATTGTGTTCGGTGAAGGAGAACAAAGTCCGAGTTGGTCGATGCATTAGTAGAGGTTCTCGCGGGAAATGGCGCAGTCGCTGTGTTTCTGTACTGGATGCAAAAACCGCTTTGGTTGATGAAGGCAACATCCCCGTACTAGTAGAGATCGTGGAGGTAGGACATAGAGACAGAAAGAAGTCGCAACGACGAGAGACTAAGAGAGTGAGACAGAAAGAAATGGCGTTGTCGCTGTGTTTCCGTTCTCTTTTTTGTTTGGGTTTCTGAGTGCGAGAGACTAAGAGAGCAAAGAATGAAGGGCAGAGAAAGACAATGAATAATGTCATTGCCCTTGATATTTTTGAAAATAAAAAAGTTACTTTATTTTAGTTATTTTATAAAAATATTATCTTTTATTGATATTCAGGGCAAAAGGTTGCCCTTATCTTCTAGAAACCCAATCTACTATGATGTTCTCGAAAAATGTGCCAAGTAGGTTCCAAAGATTGCTCAAGATCTAATGAAAACAAAAGTATCCTAGAGCCCCCATCATAAATAGGAGAGCAATAAAACGAAACTTTCAGAAAAGTTCTAGAAAAATAAAAGGAAAACTTGAAGGATGGAAGAGAAAATCTTTGTCACTAGGTGGAAGAGTAACCCTCCTAAAATCAATAGTGGGTAATTTGGCCCAATGCCAATAAAACTTTTGGGGGGGGTGTTCTTTTTTTGGATTTTGAGAGGGGGGAAAGTTGGTCAATGGGATTTTGGTTCCCATTGACCAAGAATATCATGTTCGTTTTTCAGATTAATGTGGAGACTAGGGAAAGTTTATTTTCCTGGGTATCACTTACCTAGTTAAGTGATACCCATCTCCTGTGAGGAAAGTTTCCAACACTTAAATGAAACAAAAATGCCCCTTTTAATAATGGATTTATATGACTAAAATGGTTATTACCCTATTTACCTGAGAAATAAAAGAACATGGGTAAATGCATTTACTCGGGTAAGTGTTTCCCAGGAAAAACTTACCCAGGTAATTGCATTTACTCGGATAAGTAACTTACCGAAAAACGAAGAGACCTTGTTGTAGCCAAATGGGATCTGGTCTGTATGGATAAAACAAATGGGGGTTTAGGCCTAAGGAAACTAACCCATATGAATCAAACAAACATGATGAAGCTAGGGTGGAAAATTATTAAGGATGAAAATAACCTATGGGTTAAAGTGGTCAAGAAGAAATACCTAAAAGAGGAGGAATTCTTAAACCAGAAGACCCCAAACACAAGCTCATGGGCTTGAAAAAGAACCAACGCAAAAAAGAAAAAAAAAATCTAATTAAAGGCATCGGATGGAAAATCGAAAATGGATCAAACTACGGATTCTATAAAGATATGTGGGCAAACAAGAGACCTTTAAATGAGATAATAACCATCAAGAACTATAACCCCCCAAACTAGAAGAAATCTTACCTCAAGATGGTCCAACAAATCAAAGATATTCATCTCCCATTAAACAATGAAGGGGATGAGATCATATGGGGACCAAATACAAATGGAAAAAATCTCAATGAAATCTACCTACAATATTCTTTGAGACAATATCACGATTGAGCCTACCTTTGTGAGATTGATTCAAAGTTATAGGAAACTCGTTTGTCCAAAAAAAATCAAGGCTTTTCTTCGGCTTTTAATATTAAACAAAATCCCAACCAAGGAAAACCTAGCTCACAAGGGTCTAAATATAAATACCTAATGCTCCTTTTGCGGTCAAGAGGAGGATCAAGATCACATCTTGTGGCTTCATAGGTATGGAGACTAACGGAGCAAGACTTGGGTAACCAAATGGCTGACCCAAAATAGAATCTAATAGACTGGTGGACTGGAGCCATCGAGAATAAGGTTCACTGGATGGTTCAATGGTATTTTGAAAGAATTGCTTCTGTATTCTGGTTCTTGTGGGAAAATTTGTAGGAATGATAAAATCTAGAGGGCTCTATCGGAGACAAATTAAGATTTAAAGTGGATCAAATGGACCACTTAATAGCAGAGATGTGGCCTTGGCTAT
This sequence comes from Nelumbo nucifera, assembly GCF_000365185.1. The sequence goes on along the minus strand of NW_010729120.1, from coordinate 3,553,005 downwards.
GTAGTTAAAAATCACAAAGGGGTATTGATGAAAAAAAAAAGATGGGAAGTATTGGAAAAACTTCCATCTTAATAGCAGAAATGTCAAATGTGGGCACTGGGCATTCCTTCAAGCCCACAATAAATTGGCCCAGATTTTAGTTATACTAAGCCCATACCCATTTGTAGTGATTGAAGTGATCAAGATTCTATAAGGAACACCAGAGGTACCCTGAATGTGTTGATTCATCCTAGATGAATGCAAGATGCTAGCTCGTGACATGCATGCAAAATTTTTCTACGTACACGTCCACTGCAAAGGCAATCAAGCTGTCGATTGGTTAGCACAACAAATAGAGGTGCATCCAGAGATGAAGAGTCCGTGAATGGTTATCCGTGGGATCTTAGCTTCATTATCTTTCTCAACACTGCTAGAAGAGCCCTTTCTTGTTGGTTGTAATCTTTTCATTGTATAAAAAAAGTAGGTTTTAGTAAGTACGTGAAACTATAAGGATATCCATGCTTTTCAAAACCGGACTGGAAACCAGGAATCGGTCAGGTGATAGTTCCGTTTTACCCCATAATCATTATTTCGTTAAAAACCGTTGTTTTGGTCATGTTGACCCAGGTGATCAAATCATTTGAAATGTCTAATGGTTTTGGCTGTTTTTTATTTTTTTGTTAAAACGGGTCGTCTGTTCGATTTGAACAATCGAAAGGTTGACCTAGGAATCACACCCTGACCAGTTTATTGTTCGATTTGGTTTTAAAAACCTTGAGGATATCTTGGAAAATGACACTACTCAGTCATTCCTTTTATGTTTACAAGCATTTGTGGTCTCTTGAATCCTAAGACAGCATCCTGGAGAGTGGATTTAATATTTATACATACGAAGAGACATTATTTGAACTTTATTGGAAGAATGGGGTCACTGTAATTTTGGAGGAGAAGCTTTGAGGCGCATATGAAGACACTGTCTTTAGAACGTTATTTGCCCCCACTCAGTTTCACTGAGTTTGTTGTTGGGTTACAGGCAAATTCGTTCCCAAGATACAACAGAGCCTTGGGTGAGAATCTGCAACCAGCAAAGTTGAAGAGCCTCCAAAGAAACCTTCTGTGAGACCATAGCAGACCGGACTGAGAGAGAGAGAGAGAGATAGTGAATTTCGAAATTGTGTGTCTTTGGAGTCTGATTCATGCTCCTTAAATAGTTTATGAAGAGGTATGAAGAAAATGTAGGTGCCGGTTCAGAGAAGGCACATTGAACAGTCACAATTTCAAACATTGTGACTGTTTAAAAAGTAGTTAACAGTTAATGACTGTTAACTTTGAATTGTGCCTCTTGATCACACTTGATCGAATCGTGACTGTTGATCTCATCAACGGTGATTAACGGTCAGCATCGCACCAAAACCAAAGCCACCCTTCGCGAGCCACGCAAGTGCGAGCAAAGTGCGCCTCTAAAGTGCCTCATTGCGTTGCACACATGCGTTGCGCGGTATCGAACCCCCATACTCTCCTCTACTAATTCTAAGGGGTGTAAATCAGCTCCTATTAAAATACTGAAAACAAAGCTTATAACTTTTCAATTTGGACAAGTTCAAAACTGGGTTTTGCAAGAGAAAACTTATTTTTTCAATCAAGTGTGCAGGTGCAATTTCTCATGTAATTGACCAATCAAACCCATTGAATTTAATCTCTTATGAGACTAAAATCCAACAAACTTTACTATGAAAAATTGAGGAGTTGTACTAGGTTGTGAAAGTATAATGGTAGGGGATAACCTCAGCCTCTTGGGAGCTAGGGTCATAAAGTGGGAAGCATACCAATTCAGGGGGTGATGTCATGCAAAATACAAGGTTTTGCACTCTACATATTTGTATTTGTATTCTTTCCAAACTAAACCTTAAGCTTAGTTTAGAAGGAGTGAAAATATAAATATGTACAATACAAATACATACAAAATATAAGGTTTTGCACTCTACATATTTGTATTTGTACTCCTCCCAAACTAAGCTTTAGGCTCAGTTTGGAAGGAAGGTGTACAAATACAAATATGTACTATAAAAATATATACAAAATACAAGGTTTTGTATTATACATATTTGTATTTGTATTCCTTCCAAATTGAGCCTTGGGCTTAGTTTGGAAAGAGTACAAATACAAATATGTATAGTACAAATATAAGGTTTAGAAATACCGGATGTAAGGTTTTGTACTTAACATATTTGTATTTACACTCTTCCCAAATTGAGTCTTAAGGAAAACTTTTATTTGGATGGTTTACAAAACTTTTATTTCTCAAAACAAAAGCACAACAAAAACATGGTTCAATTTCTTCTTATTCACTTGGACTCTATTTGGAAGGAGTACAAATGCAAATATATAGAGCGCAAAACCTTGTATTTTGTATTATTTTATATGTATTTGTATTTGTACTCCTTCTAAACTAAGCCTTGCCAATTTTAAGAATAACTGAAAATAAAAACATTCATGTTACAAACAGTCCCTTGATCATAAGTTTACACACATACATTATGGACTGCAGGCAGTTTCTCCTTTGCTTTGATTTAGTCTTGGTTTATCATGTCCATAGGAACTTCAACAGTATTGTTCATAAACTTGTTAAAATTGGTGTCAATGGTCATTACTTTTGGGTGGATGACACTCCCTCTTGTATTTTTCTTCTGCTTAATTCTGATTTGTCTCTCAATGAGAATACTGTAAACCAAGATTTTATAAGTGAATGAAATGTCAAACTGAAGCCTTGTTATGTACAATCTTATGTTACTAGCTAAAATATTATATAAGGGTTCAACTATTATACAGGAAAAACTTATAACCAGCTGGCATCACAAAAGTAGTAACAAATCAAGTACAAATATTTATTTAATAAATGGAAGCAATACCAAATAGATACAATATCTATTGAGCAAAAAAAAAAGCAGGGTACATGATATCTATCTTTGGTGTCACGTAAAAATAAAAACTTTTTATGCACCAGCCGGGAATCGAACCCGGGTCTGTACCGTGGCAGGGTACTATTCTACCACTAGACCACTGGTGCATTTTGCTTGTTGACAAACAAGTTTTAAATATACTAATTGAATGAGTAATGCATTGATAAAATATACCGATACTAGAATTGTGTTCCCACAGCATTTTACATTTAGTTTTAGGTGACTTGCATTCCAAGATGTCTAATATTCTCCCATCCTTTTTACCTTATTTTTTTTATTATTATTAACCCATCATTTATTCCTTTCCTATTTTTTTCATTATGAACCCAATCCTTTTCTCCTAGGACGTCGTGAATTTGTGACAAGTGAGTTCAGATCTCATGGACTTTTTTCTTTGCACGCGTATCCCCTTATACGTGTGTAAATATCTATAACTATATGTTGAAAATGTAATTTTGTACCGGTTTTCCTATCCTTTTTTTATGCCAAACACAACCTATGGACACCTTCACACATTGAATAGAAATACAGGAAAAAAAAATAGAAGAAAACCTGCCTCAGAGGTTATAGCATGTAGGGGTGTATCTCCATCCGTTCCGAATAAGGCGATTCCATTTGAAAATGTTATCGCAATCCAATTCATTTAATTTCGTACGTTGACTAAATAGTCAAAGATATATTATTATATGATTATTTTAAGGGCAAATCTTTTAAATTATTCTTATGATTTAATTAATTGACTAATTCTATCCTTGTTATTTACATGTTATTTTAGCTCTACCTCTGCCATTAGCAACTGTTATTGTTCTGTCAAAATCTGTGTACATGTGATATCACATGAATTATAATTTTTTTTTTTTTAAACTTAATATTATCCTTCATCCCTCTTTTGCAATCACCCTCACAACGTTCCTCCACTACCTTCACCTTCGCAATGTTCATCGTCCATGAAGCGGCGGGGTGATTTGGCGGAATCAAAGAGATCAACAAAACTGTTGAGTTTAGATCTTTCTCTTTCTCTCTCTCACTCGTAAACAGGATAAGCCTCCAGCCTCCTCTATATTGAGAGGTAGAGACCAGAGAGCAGAGAATGTCTCCATTCCCACTCTCAAAAGGAAGAAGCAACGAAAACAAAACGAGCCAAAATACGATTTTTTTTTCGCAGGTTTTAGCATTCACGTTAAAAGAAGTAAAATCCTAAATTTTCTCAAAAAAAAGAAGCAACGAAAATAAAATTTGAAACAGAGCTAAAATCCATCATCTTCCAAGCACATTTGCCTTTTCCAGTTGGTTCAATCTCTCCGAAGCAAAACCAGTGTCCTAAGCGCTACATTAGAGGTAGGTTCTCTCCCTCATTTCATGTCTACAATTCCCATATCAGCATCATTTCTGGGTGATGCTGAATACGTTCGTTTTCCTTCAATTTTTTCTTTTTTTGGAACAAGAGTTCAGACTTAATCTCCGTTCCTATGCATGAATTGAGGGTGAATTAGATCACCAAGTGCTCTTCAATTATCCTAAACCAATTTGTTTTGCATTAAGTTCTTGCATGTATTTTCGTGTCTTCAAGATGTCTGGATTATTTTATTGATTTTTCTTCAAAATTGTATCATCATTATCGACCAGGACTCTGAATCGGTCAGGGGTCCGGTTATTGGGTCAAATGGTTTGATCGTTGGAATCGAATGATTGGCCCGTTTTGACAAAAAAAATAAAAAATGGTCAAAACGTTCAAATAATTAATCGCCCAATTTTTAGAGAAATTCCGATTTTAAGGAAAAACGAAACCGATCACCTTACCATGTTAACCAAGATACATGACAGTTAGGCGATTGTGCTGATCTGGCAAAGACGGTACAAGATTCAAGAATTCAAGATCGGAACTAAACCGACACTCCCATCACCTATAAAAGCCTCCCTTGTATTTAATTTATGGAATAAAAGTCTTTAGACACTCTGTTTCTCATCTTGGTCGTGACTTCATCGCAATTCCCTTTTCGTTGGGACCTCATCGCAACTCATCTTCTGCGTTGAGCTTCCCCTTTCCATTGCGAATCTCCACGATTTGTCAGACTGGTTCCTGGTTTTTCCAGTTCAACCGTCTGATCCAGTTCGATTTTGAAAATCATGGCAAGAAGCAATTGGCTCTTGTTTTTGCCTTGATTGATGCTGAATTTGCTGCTTTCCTTATGGTGATGCCAATTATTATCAGTGGAGTCGATTGCGACTCAATATTCTGTCAATCTTGTTCAAGATCGGTGAGCTTGAATGGTTTCACCGACAAAAATTTTTATCAGATGGATTTCCATCTTATTTTAAAAATCCGAAGAGCAGTAAAGGGTAAACTTAACATTTTATTTTTTTCATTATTATTTAATGGTGATGCCAATTATTAAAAAACTTGAATTACTTTAAGATAATATATAAACGATGGAATTAGTCAATTAGCTAAATGATAAGGATAGTTTAAGAAATTTTAATTTATTAAATAATATTCAATATCCAATTCTGATCCCAGTCTAATCTAAAAATCAGATGAATAAGATTCTTATTAACGGATCATATTTGAACCCAGACATAACCCAACGGCTGTCTGTATTTACACACGAAGGTGCAGGGCTTCTGGCGTTGCAAGGTGGACCCCATACAACGCTAACAGAAAAAGCCCCTCCAAATGGGTCCCTTCCAAACAGGCACTAGAGAGATGTTTGGGACCAATATTATTCTTCCGATGAAATTTCTCAAAAATCAGTGATTTAAGATCATTGATTTTTTAGAAATTAAAAAAGTTATTTGTTTAGTATTATTGCTGCCATGTCAGCTGATTTCTTAGAATTTAGAAATGGGAAATTGTCTAAATGAGTTTTCAATATTTCTCTTAAACTCATTATAACTTTTCAAAATATTTAAAATTCATAATGATATTAAGTTTTTATTTTTTCAAAATTCACCTTCTATTAGTGTACCGTTAATGCTTTTTAACAGAGGTGTCCATGTCAACATAAATAACAATTTTCATGACCAAATAACCCTTAAATGGTGAGTTAGAGGAAAATGGTCTTTTTCAGTTTTTAATTTTCTTGTTTCTTTTTTGCATTTTTAATGTTTTGTTATAATTTCCAATGTTTTGTTATCATTTCTGTTTTTTTTACATTTTTCTATTTTCTACAAATTATAAATTTTCTTGTATTTTTGTTATTTATTTTCAATTTCTGTGTTTTTCTATTATTTTTGGTGTTTTTTCTACAATTTTTACTTTCTGAATTCGTTTTTCAATTTCTATAGTTTCTATAATTTGAAAATAATTTTTATTTTGTTTGCAATTTGTATAATTTTTCATATTTTTTATAATTTCTATGTTTTTATGTATTTTATATTTGAAAATATTTTTTTGAACTTTTTTCTTTTTTTATGTCTAAATATTAAAATAGTTATATATTAACACCCGTTAATTTATTTTATATATTTTCTATTTTCTATTAAGATTAAAATGGTAATATATTAATGTCCATTAGCCATTAATCTATTTAAAGTCAAATTAGTGACATAGTGAGTTTTAAACATTTTAAAAAATTGTAATAAATTTAAGAAAAATACTGAACATTCAAAGTGAGTTTTAGACAAATTCCCTTTAAAATAGATTATGAATTTTTTTTGATAATAGAAATGGGCCTGAAAAGATCTGGTTCTGATGGTGGGTTTTAGACATTTTGCTTTTCAGCCCAATTTTAATATGAAAAAGTATCAATGCATATTTCCAAATTCCTATGTATAAACATTCAAAATGTCAAAATCCCAATATTATACATCAATTTCGAGCTGGCACCCACCCTAATTGTACTTTGCTTAAAAATTCTGATCTTGCGCTGAACCGTCATTTTCCTATATTAATAATCATTTTTTATCGATTCAAGAATCAGCCAATCAACCATCAAAATAATCAGAAATTTTTGGCACTAATTTCCGAGAAACCCGCATCGGTCCAAACTCCCAAACACCATAGTTTCTGAGAAACCTGCAAAAGATGTGGCAGTTCTCCCGTCGCTGTTTTTGAATCTTCCTGCACATGACACTATTTAAATCTTTCTTTGTCTTTCAAATTAAAAGAATATTGATTTAATTACTTTTTACCCCACACACCATGCTAACGTGTCATGCACACAAAGCTCCAGATTAGCCAAGCCTTATCGTTGGTCAACGATTTGGTTCGAGTCAATAAAGCATTGTCCGAACCATCCGGTCTGAGTCGGTGTATTGAGAAAAAAGCGCAGCCCCTGGTCAGGTAATAGTGGTTCACGTCATCGGTCCAATGGTTTTGATAAACAGATAAAGTCATCTCTCCTTTACTTTTCCCGGACAAAGACTGATAGACATCCCTCCGACCGTCCGACGTCGATTATGCATTCCCAGCCGGGATTCATACTTCAATCTTTTCCATTGATTCCTTGGACCTCGATTCAGAATCTCTTGGTTCACTGGAATACTAAGGAAAAACGGCCTGGTTTGGTGTTTGTTTGTTTGTTTCTTTTTCTGTTTTACCATGCTGGAATGGAATAATGGTTGTCCACGTGGCAAGATTCGTGTAAGAAGTTGGATTCCAGACTCCGAAAGGGTTTAGCCGTTTATATCCCGTGATTCTTTTGCCCAGTTTTCTTTTCTCCCAATCTCATTAATTATTTAATCTCCAAAATCACGCTTATTAAATGACAAATCCGCGGTCCTTTCGTTCACTTTACGCAGAATTCTTTCCTCTCTTGCAAACTTGTCAACTGCAACAAACAGCAACAGGTCACGTGCAAAGGCAAACCCAAAGCAACCTCCAAACCGGAGTAAAAGAATATCGGCAATCGAGACTCAAGAAGCCAACGCCTTTCGCTTTCCAGTCGAGGCCTTCTTTTGTTACGTTTTTTGAAGGAAACAAAAGAGAAGAGGGAATCACCCGATTGCCACAGAGATGTCAGGAAGCAGGGTTCTTTCCTGTCTATTACCACAGTGATTAATACAATTTTTTATATTTACAGTTCTGTATATCCTCGAAATTCCCCTAAACAATTCCAGAAAGGACAACCCTATCCATCTAATCCCTAGCAGACTAGCAGAAGTTGCAGAGAAAATCGAATTCAGCCCACAGACAAGACTTTTTTTCAAGTTTCAAAACCTTCACCACTCCACTCCTCACCACCGCTGCCCCCTCTCCGCATTCTATTATGAGATACATCTCATCGAGTACATAGACACCGGAGAATCAACCGTCGGTGCGCCGTACACTCTCGGGTGGTCACTCTCCAACCCGTAATCCATCATCGGACGGTACTCCAGCTCCTCGTCGTGATCGTATACGAAGTCCGGGATCTCGATTTCGTTTCTCCGGACGTGTTCCCACAGAAATTCCAGCCTGCTAACATATTTCAGCTTCCCGTACAACCTATAAGAGACAAAACAAGTACAACGGAAATCACTAACTTGCGCCGTGGATTCAAATCAATGCGAGATAAAAAAGGGTGGAACTGTGAAAGTAACTGCCCGCAGTAGATCTAGGTGCAAAAAACAGAAACGGCAGCTAGGTTGAATTCTAAGATGGGCTGGGGGTGTGGGCAAGAAGACTAGGAGGAGTGGAGGAGATGTTTTACCCTCCGCTGAAGAGAAAACGACCGAAGGTAGCGAGGAAAAGCCTGGACTGGAGGCCCGGGTGAACAAAATAAACGGCTTCGAGATTCTCTTTGACGTTGATAGGGAGAGCCTCGTAGATTGATCGCAGAGTCGAGATTCCAGGGAAGTTTTCGCTCCTCTGAACATTGGTGTGCACGTAAACCACCGAGAATGGCCGTTCTCCCAACTGAGGAAAGATTTTCTCCTCCAGATACTTGTTCAGAACCTCCGCGCTCACAATTCGAGCTAACCATCAATCAACCAAAGAAAAAATGAAAAAACCATTAAGATTCAATCGATTTAACAATAAACCATTCTACTAAAAAGAAACAAAAAAAACGAAAAAGAAATCTTACCAGGAAAGAACTTCCCTATGATGCGAAGCACCTTTCGCCCACGCTTATCTCTGCCTTGGATCTTGAAAATCTCCAGTTTATCGATGAACTGTTCTTGTTCGGGGGGCGAAGCGTAAGTATGCATGGCTAGGGCTAATAGCTTCGCCTTGTTCAGAAAATGAAGGAATCCAACGCTATGATGACTATGAGAGAGAACGGAAGGAAGGAAGCCGTGACGGGTAGGGATTTGAGAGGGGTTTTTATAACAGCATGGGAGGAGGGGCACTTATTATCCGGTTTTTTTTTTCGTGATAAAATTAAATTTGAAAAATTTAAGGCATATTCTCAAGCATCTTCCTTTTTGGACCGAGATGAATATATCTGTCTGACCCAACCGCTCTGTTTCATGGGCGCGTGTGGGCCCCTATCCTCATCTATTTGTGCTCTTGACCGTCCGATCTCTTTCTGCGATAACTAGTTTCCGACTACAAGTCTACAGCTATAACTACGCCTTTTCTTAGGGACCCACCGTCCAATAATTTTGATTTTTGGGTGTGATTAGGTTTCTTCTAATTTAAGAATTTAAACTTTTTCATTTTACGATTGTCCGGATCTTCGGGCATTGGACTGTAAACGGGTCGGGCCCCGGGTATAATCGGAATCGACGTTACAATAAATATTAAAGGAACCGGAACCCAATCAGACCTCTAATTTTAGACCCAGAACCCAATCTGCCGGTTCATAGGACAATCGGGTTTCATCTAATAGACCGGATTATAATAAATCTGTTGAAAATATTATGCGTTTATTATAATTTTATTTAATATATTTGTTGAGCCATTGAAATATTATACATTTAATAAAAATTTATTTAATATATTTGTTGAGATTCAGCAGTTTTTTGTTTTTTTTATTTAACATTATTAGTTAGTATTATTGGCCTAAGGCCCTTTAATTTATGTTTTTTCTTAAGATTGTATTTATGTTACTGGTAGAAGCTGCCCTATTAAGGGTGATGAAGGGTGATTTGGCACGACCTAGTAAGAAGGGGATACGTGGGCGCGATCTGATCGAGGGTGATAATTCAACCAAGCGAACCCAGTTCGTAACATTCGAAGTTCGGGTATTCAATCACCTTGGCCCAAAACCCACCTTAGTGTAGAAGCACCTCGACACTCAATCCAAATCGGGACTAAAGAATCGAAGTTTCAGCTCGGAGCTAATGAGTCGAAACGCTACATAACCGACTCCAAAGGCCTCCCCAACAGATCCCGAATCTTTCAAGATCACGATGAGCCAACAGATCCCGAATTTCCCGAGATCACGATAAGAACTCGTCTCGGCTCTGCCTAAATCGGAGGTAAACGATAAACCTTATCAACATACTGCTCTCCTTCAAAAAACGGAACAAACCTTATCTCCACAGCCCGGAGATCCCGGAGCTCTTTCATAAGGCCCACGACTACTCCAGTATATAAAGACATGAAACTTCAAGGCAAAAGTACGCGTTATTACTCTACCCACTAGAACTCAAGCTCTCAAGCATTTAGCTCGCATTCATAGCATAAGTACTGACTTAAGCATCGGAGCGACCTCGCTGGGTTAGCTACCCCGGGTTCTCTGATCTACTATTTTGCAGATTGATCCAGCTCGCCGCCCAATTGGAGTTTGGATCGCCCTCCAGCTAGGAGTAGCCAGATCGCGCACCATCAATTGGCGCCGTCAGTGGGAAACAATCGAAAGGTCATCCCTATCTCTTTACAGTTTCAAATTTAATCTCAACGGCAATGGCATCTTCCAGCCACACCGGAAAAAGTTTTGAGATGAATGTCACCAAGGGGAAAGCCCAGCAATCAACCTTCCCCCAAGGTCCTACGGTATGCATCAGCCAGTTCACTATTCCGCTCACAGCGTCTGGAGTCCTGTCACTGTCCGTACCACCGAGCACCATGCAAGTGAGGGTCCCACTTCCCCCAATGGTAGGCGCGACTTTCTCTGAGCCATCTGTGGTTCCCCCCGGAATCGGGCATTCCTAGTTTCATGACCACATTCAGTGCGTCCAGGCAATTCAGATCCAGATGCAGCAGATCCAACAGTTCCAGTAGTACCAACAATATTATTTGTACCAGCAGTATCAACACCTATTCCCTCCACTACAGCCAAACTAGCAGCTGGTTCCACCTTGGCACCCAAGGCCCCGTCAAGGCCAAAACCCGAATCGGCCTGAAACTAACCAGAACATTAGTCGATCTCCCCCTCGGGGCGAAGAGACCTCACAAGTACCGATTCCTCTTAGGAGTCAAGTTTCGCCCCGTGGAAGGAGAGATGGTCAGCACACTCCTCCAGTCTCGCAAGAAAATCTCAGAAACAGGTCTAGGGATAGTCAGCCCAATCCGCCTCGATATTCCCAGCAAGAAAATGATAGCTCACGAACAGAAAATTACCAGTTTGGGGTTCGAGGTGCGAACTCGAGACAAGGCCTCTCCGTCCCTCGCGACAGCCAGTTCGATCCTCACAACAAAGAGAATTCAATAAGAAGGAACCGGGATCTACCTCGCAACAAGGCCGAAGTACCAGACCAGACTAAAGTCAACAGCACCCTCGCCCAGGAACAGCCCACCGGCGAAGCCAAGCCAGCAAGAAGAGCAAACCAAAGGAAAGGAAGAAGCGAGCTCGGTGGCTACAAAGACGGTGCCTCCACTACTTTGCTGGTCATCCCCTTTGTCTCCCGATCTCTTGGCAACTCCAATGCCAAAAGATTTTAAGATGCCCCCATTAGACAAGTATGGGTCGTTTGACCCCAATGACCATGTGGACTCTTCCTAGTCTCAAATGCACCTAGATGGGGCTGATGAGTCCTGCATGTGTGTGGCCTTCTCCACTACGTTTAAGGGGGTAGTACGAACTTGGTACCAAAACCTTAAGCCAGGCTCCATCAAAAGTTGGTCCCAGTTTGCCGACTTGTTTACTGTGCACTTCATTACTAACAAGAAGTGTCTGAAATCACAGGAAAGCCTTTTGAACATGGTTTAGAGAGAAGGAGAATCAATCATAAGCTATATAAAGTGCTTCAATGACACTTACAGATACCGGACCTCGACCCGGCGGTGCGCTTCACTGCAACAAAGAAAGGAATCACCCACAAAGAGTTTAAGTTGCATGTGGTAGCTAACAAACCAAAGGACATCACCTAATTTCTTAAGTTAGCAGATCAATTCATCGGAACCGAGGAGGAGATCAATCAAAAGATCGACAACCCACCGTCGGAAAAGAGGAAGAGAGAGAATGAATGAACGAGCAATGGGGAGTAGGAAAGGAAGAAAAGAAAGTCCCTGAGTAGGGGAAGAAGCAAGTCAAGAAGTCGGTCCCCCTCTCGAGCTCGCAAGTCAGGTCGATGCTCCAGGACCCCACTTGTGGAGAGAACGAGCTACACGCCTCTGAACGCTAAGCGAGGAGAGATCTTAATGGCTATTAAGGACTCCTCCTTTGTCAAATGGCCTCTCATGCTAAGGGGAGACCCAACAACAAGAAACCCAAATGTTTACTACCATTTCCACTGAGATCATGGACACAACATAAAGAATTGCATGAATCTCTACGACGAGATCGAGGAACTTATCCGCTGTAGATACTTGAAGAACTTCATCTTGCGAGAAGATAGGGGACAAGCAGATCGACAGGGGGACCAGAGGAGGAATGGCCCTGGGGTCAGCAGGTAGAATGAGCAACCACCGCGACAGTTGCCAGAGGAAAGACCAATCAACGGGTAATTAACATGATCACCGGTGGATCCATCATCACCGAATGCACATCGGCAGTTGGGAGGACCTCGGTCCGCAAACTAGAGAACGAGAAGGAAAATCCACCAAAGCGACCTCGACTTGAAGAACCGATATACTTCATTGAGGACGATGCACGTGGGATCCAGTACCCTCACGATGATGCCCTAGTGGTGAAGCTAAGAATTAATGACTTCAAGGTAAAGCACATCTTAGTAGACTTAGACAGCTCGGCAGATATACTCTTCAAGGAGACCTTCGACAAACTACAGTTACAACAGAGCAACCTGAAACAAGCAGATACTCCTTTGGTAGGGTTCAGAGGCGAGGAGGTCAGACCTCTTGGTCGAATCACAGTACTCGTGGAAATTGACACGTGGCCAAACATCGTGTGATTTGAGGACACGTTCCTAGTAGTCACGACTCCCTCGCCCTACAACGCCATAGTAGGTCGGCCCATCACGCATGTTCTACGTGCGATAGTATCCACTTACTATTTGGCGATGAAGTTCCCAACTGATTACGGAGTGGGAGTCGTGTGAGGTGACCAGCTTGAATCACGCAAGTGCTACATGGCTGCTCTAAAAGGAAAAGCAAAGCTAGCAGAGGATGTCGAGCTCGAGCAACCAGCGGAGTGTACCGACGAGCGAGCTGCCCCGAAAGAGGAGATGATCCACATACCAGTCTCTGCTGACGAACCGACCAAGACTCTCTAGATCGGTGCCTCGATCAACGAACTTCTCTCCCAGCTAGTAAGTTTCTTACTTGAAAATTTAGACGTTTTTGCTTGGTTCGCGGCAGAAATGCCCGGAATTGATTCAAAAATTATAGCTCACAAACTTAATACTGACCCTTTAGTCAGGCCAATATGGCAGAAGAAGCGCAACCTCACCCCAGAACGTTGGAGGGTAGTCGATGATGAGGTTGGGAAGCTCCTCACGGCAGACTTCATCAGGGAAGTCCATTGCCCGAGTTGGGTGGCTAACCCAGTTCTGGTGAAAAAAGCCAATGGAAAGTGGCACATGTGCGTCGATTACACCAACCTGAACAGAGCCTGCCCGAAAGATTGCTTCCCGCTAAAAAAAATCGACCGCCTAGTTGACGCGACTTCAGGGCATGAGTTGCTATGCTTCCTGGGCGCCTATTCCGGTTACAACCAGATTAGGATGGATCCTGCTGACGAAGAGAAGACCGCCTTCATAACTGAGCTCGGGTTATACTATTACAAGGTCATGCCCTTCGGATTAAAAAATGTTGGGGCAACATTTCAGCGCTTTGTAAATAAGATTTTTGAGGCGTTAATCGGCAATAAAGTAGAATGTTATGTTGATGACATGGTTGTGAAGACCCAGTTTTCAAATTCTTTGTTGAATGATTTAAAGATTGTTTTTCAAATTTTACGAAGATATAACATGAAGTTAAATCCAAATAAGCGTCTTCGAAGTCACTTCGGGTAAATTTCTAGGCTATATAGTCAACCGACGTGGCGTCGAGGCCAACCCAGACAAAATAAAAGCCATTCTAGATATGAGACCACCCCGCAAAATAAAAGATGTTCAGAGGTTGACTGGCTGGATAGCCGCCCTGAGCCGCTTCATGTCCAAATCGACAGACCGATGCTTACCCTTTTTTAAAGCTATAAAAAAGAGTAAGGACTTCGAATGGATTGAAGAGTGTCAGCTCGCTTTTGACAAGCTGGAAAGATACTTAGGTACCGCCCTAGTTTTAACTCGACCCGAAGAAGGGGATGTGTTAAAGCTATACCTCTCTGCGAGCGATGAAGTGGTTAGTTCGGTACTGATCAAAGAAGTAGATTGGGTCCAACGACCCATCTACTATGTTAGAAAAGTTTTGCAGGATGCAGAAAGATCCGGAGATCGAGAAACTAGCGTACGCATTAATCATAATAGCCCAAAAACTTCGCCCGTACTTCCAGGCCCACACTATCGTCGTTCTCACCAACAAACCTCTGAGGCAGATTTTGCTCAAACCCGAGGTGTCTAGGAGATTAACGAAGTGGTCCATCGAACTGAGCGAATACGATATCCGGTATGAGCCTCGACCAACAATCAAAGCTCAAGTCTTGGACGATTTTGTAGCAGAATGCACGCTTAGCACAGTGACCCCTGAGATGACCGAGCTCGATGACATGACAGGAGCTCTAACCAATGCGGCGTCAGTCCCAGTCAAAGTGGAACCGACCTGGGACGAGGAGCCCTGGATCCTCCATGTCAACGGCTCGTCCAACCAACAGGGAAGCAGTGCAGGACTGATACTGTACGACCCAAGCGAGGTGAAGCTGGAATATGCTCTCCGGTTCGGATTCGGGGCATCAAACAATGAGGCAGAATATGAAGCATTGGTCACCGGGTTAACCTCAGCAAGGGAAATGAAAGCAAAGCTCCTCATCGTATGCAATGACTCACAACCAGTGGTTAACCAAGCCCTTGGTGAGTATGAAGCCTATGACTTGGCCAAAGTCAAAGAGATCCTTTGTAGCTTCGTCTCCTAATTTATCAGACAAATTTCGAGGTCTAAGAACGCTTAGGTCGACGCCTTATCGCGACTAGCTAGCACGAGCAGTAACACCATGCGAACTGTGTACATAAAGGACTTACCTCGGCCCAGCATTCTCGGGTGGGCAGAAGAGGCCGCTCTTGTATCACAAGTGGAACCGAGTTGGATCAACCCACTCGTGAGTTATCTGCTCCACGGGACCCTACCTACAGAACACAACGCGGCTCGAAGGGTAGAGCTCCAGTCAGCTAAGTACGTTCTGATAGACGAACAACTATACAGAAGATCTTTCACGCTCACTTACCTGTGCTGCTTGCGACCCTTAAAAACTTAGCATGTACTTCGCGACACCCATGAAGGCTTGTACTACCAACACTAGGGGGGTAGAGCTCTCGCACAGAAGTGTTGAGGCAAGGCTATTACTGGCCCACAATGAAGGCAGATGCACTCGAGCTCGCCAAAAAGTGTGACAAGTGTCAGAGGCATGCCAACATTCACCATCAACCCGCTGCTGATTTGAAATACCTCACCAGCCAGTGGCCATTCGCGCAGTGGGGAATCGACATCCTTGGTCCTTTCTTGCCAGCAACAGGGCAAAGGAGACTATTGGTTGTAGCAGTAGATTACTTTACGAAGTGGGTGGAAGCCGAACCCTTGGTAACGATCACAACCCACAACATACTGAATTTCTTCTGGAAAAGCATAGTATGTCGCTTCGGACTACCTCAAGTGTTGATATCCGACAATGGGAAGCAGTTCGAAGATATTAAGTTTCAAAACTGGTGTGCCGAAATGGGGATTCAACAAAATTTTACCTCGGTGGCACACCTCCAGGCGAACGGGCAAGCAGAAGTAACTAACAGAACAACACTTCGCGGATTGAAAGCCCACTTAGCTCGAGCCAAGGGGTTGTGGGTGGACGAATTGCCCAGTGTCCTTTGGGCCTACTGAACTACTATTAAGACCGCGACAGGAGAGACCCCTTTCAACCTCACATATGGTGTAGAAGCGGTGATCCCGACGGAAACTGAGGTGCCCACATTACGATTGGAGGCTTATGATGAAGAAACAAACGATGACAAGCTCCGTACCAACCTAGACCTAATACAAGAGGTACAAGACCTGGCTTACATTCGGATCGCAACTTACCAACAAAGAGTATCTCGGTACTATAACGTTCGGGTCAGAAAATGACACTTCCGCGTTGGCGACCTAGTTCTTCGGAAGGTTATGGTACCTGAGCCTGGTGTTGGCAAGGTCGAACTGAATTGGGAAGGTTCATACCGAGTAAAGCGGGTATTCAGGGAAGGCACAAATGAGCTTGAGACTTTGGAAGAAAAGCAGGTACCACGAGCATGGAATATCGATAACCTAAGAAGGTACTACTTATGAATTCGTAACTCAAAGGAAAAATTTCTTCAAGTCTATGTGACCACCGAACTGGTCAAGAAAGATGACTGATTGGAGAGAGGACTGCGAGTCACTCCCAGAAGCCTAAGGGCTATGGAGTCGAGCTGACAGAAGACCTCGTTACTACGACAAGTCCTAGTCGCCTCTTCGGCATAAGCTGACAAGTCCTACTCGCCTCTTCGGCATAGGCAAACAAGTCTTAGTCGCCTATGAGGCATAGACAGCTCAGGTGCAAACCCTACGGTGTTTAATTCACCTTGGCGTACAACAATGTAAGGTTAATCCCACATGAAGTCAAGCTCATTATCTCGGCACTTAGGGATAACCAACATTTAGGCAAAAAAGCGACCCATGCATAGACAGATTGGGTATGTCCCCTACAGTGTCTGATCGCCCTGGCATACAATGCTAATTAGATCATTCCTACTAGTGTCGAGCTCACCAGCTCGGCAACAACCTATACTTGCCAAGCTCGGAGGCCCGGGATATACATTGTATGTAGGGGGTCCAAGAAAAGAGGCATTCAATCACTTCGGGGCTCTTCATCCTTACTGGAGACTTCGACAGGAGGATTTGTCTCCATACAGTCCTCACCAGCACCGGTCTCCTCCTCCTCGTCAAGCAGGTCATCATCACTCTCCGCTTCGGAGTCCGGATCTTTGGTAGCTTCGATGGCCATCTCCTTGGTGATCTTCGATGTGGTTATGGCGCTGAGGTCGAGGTGGGGAAACTCACGTCGGGTCAACCACCTGCTGAGTTTGAACCCCTTGCGGTAACCCGATGTCCCTACCTCGACCAGCTTTTTCTCGAAGCTCCACTGAGGACTTATACTCCTCAACAGCCTTAACCTTGGCCTCCTCCATCGCTTGAAGCAGTAGCTCGATTTGTTCCTTCATGTTGGCCTCAAGGTTCTCGACCTTTCTCTTCAATGTCTTTTCACACTCCTCGAGCTCCTTCTTCTCTGACATCAACAGAGTTAGCAGCTCCTTCTTATCTCGCGCGTCGTTCTTCAGTTTGTTGATTTCGTTGCGAGCTAAGTTTAGTTCGGTGTGGGCATTTCAAGAAGACTCCTTGGCTTCGAGAACCTGCTTCAGATTCACCTCAGACTGATAAGCCAAGGCATGGATGGAGGAGTTCACCTGCCAAGAGAAGAAAACTAGTATCAGTATACAAAAAAATCTTAAGTACGAGACAATTTGAAAGACAAGTTCAAGAATGTACCACCATACAGTGCGTAGCCGCACGAGCCCCAAGCTTAGCGACTGGCAAGTCAGCCCAATGAGCGATCTCCTCAGCGAACACCACATCCTTGCTCTCGAGAAGACCAAACTTGGGGTCAAAATGCTCCGAGCTGGAGCATCGCTACCCGGAGAAGTGGCAGCCGCTGGGACGGGCTCTGAAGATGTAGCCTCCTTGGCATGCGGGGTGGGGTGGGTTTGCCCGAGTCCTCCTTGACCAAATCGATCACGGGAGGCTACTCGGTAATTCGTGGGTGCTCGAGCTCAGGAACAGCAGCCTCAGTCCTGGCTGCTTCACTCTCGATGTGAGCCTTTTTGGAGGCTCTCTTCTTCTTCTTCCCCTTCTTCATGCTCCCGAAGAGCTCATCGGCAAGGATGTCGTCCATGGCAGCTGCGATGAAAACGATCTAAGTCAGATACAGTACCAAAGAAATGAATAGAAAAGGTACGACAAACAACGACCTACCAAGAGGATTCGGGCTGGTCTGCACGAGCTTCTCCTCGGCCACGAATTCTTCGAACTTCAGGCCGAGCTCCACCCAATACTAGACCTCCTCCATTGTCTTCAGGTCTAGTCTAACGTCGGGGTCTTGAATGGCTGCCCTCCAATGAGTCGGGAAGGGCCATCCCTCGGTGTTGCGGACCACGAAGTAACGCCTCTTCCAGGCTTTGACCTTATTAGGGAGTTCGTGCAACAATTTGTATCCAGGACGAGGTGATAAGTAGTAAGTTCGCCTGTGCTCGGGCAGAACACAAGACAAATTTTTCTTGATGGAAGAAATTGAAGAAAAGACGTCGAGGTCAAGGGGAAGGTTGTAATCATGGAAAAGAGAAATAGTCCCTATGATGTTATAGATAGTGTTCGGGTGTAGCTGATCTATGGTAATGTTAAAAAATCTAACGATCTCGATTCTAAGGGGGTGAAGTGGAACATGCAGACCAGCTACGAGCTACTCCTCGAAGATCACGATCTCGTTGTGATCATGATCCCAAGGAAAGTTGCCTAAGGGGATGCTATATACAAGGTCATAGGGAGTCTGTACCAGGCTACTAAGGCTAGGAGCCTGTCCGCCGTCATTATCGACAGGCCGAAGTTGTTTGGCAACCGACCCCGATGCATGGAAGAAGCCGAGTTACCAGAGGCCTCTCGCTCTCGCCGAGGTGAGTCCACCCCGAGCGGATTGAGGACCGCGTCCTGTCCCGAATTGACCACCTGGATAGGATGGGGATCTACGGCCTGAGCCGAAGTAACCCACATCGGCCCCAGCAGACTCACCGCTCCCGTCTAAAAGACTATCTAAGATAAGGCTAGACATACTAAAGGAAAATGACAATGGAATCAAAAGGAAAAGGCAAGGGAAGGGGGACTCACCAAAAGGAAGACCGAAGAAAAGAAGGCGACCTCGGACCCAGAAAAAGCTGATACCGAACTAGAGGACTTGGGCGCGACCTCAAAGATTGCGGATTTGCGGACTTGTGGCAAGGAAAATGAGCCCTTTTGGTCCCTATTTATAGCCAGTATATCCGGGAATCGACGGTCAAAATCAACACGATCCGACAACTCCTATAGGAAACCGGTTGCACGCCCCCCGAGGTTGAAATCGATTTAGCGCGTGTTTTGACGTCCGCGGAGTCTATAAATAGTGTGACATCCGCGCATGGTTGTGACGCGACTTGGGTCATTTCGTAGTTGAGCCAGGTGGTTGAACAAGCCCGACCAACGGTTCGCCCTTCAAGTCGTCTAGACTTCGTCCAAATCTGCCTAGACTCATCATGAACTCCCCGCACCGAGTTGGGACCCCTGGCACGAGAAGTGGGGGGCAATTGATGAAGGGTGATTTGGCACGACCTACCAAGAAGGGGACATGTGGGTGCGATCTGATCAAGGGGTGACAACTCAGCCAAGCGAACCCAGTTCGCAACATTCAGAGCTCGGGTATTCAGCCACCTCGGCCCAAAACCCACCTCGGCATATAGGCACCTCGACACCCAATCCAGTTTGATACTAAAGAATCGAGGTTCCAGCTCGGAGCTAATGAGCCGAAGCGCTACATAACCGACTCCAAAGGCCTCCCCAACAGATCTCGAATCTCTCGAGATCACGATGAGCCAACAGATCCTGAATTTCCTAAGATCACGATAAGAACTCGTCTCGGCTCCGCCTAAATCAGAGGTAAACGATAAACCTTATCAACATAGTGCTCTCCTTCAAAAACGGAATAAACCTTATCTCCACAGCCTGGAGATCCCGAAGCTCTTTCGTAAGGCCCACGACTACTCCAATATATAAATACATGAAACTTCAAGGAAAATGTACGCATGATTACTCTACTCACTAGCACTCAAGCTCTCAAGCATTCAACTCACATTCATAGCATAAGTACTGACTTAAGCATCAGAGTGACCTCGCCGGGTTAGCTACCCTGGGTTCTTTGATCCACTGTTTTGTAGATTGATCCTGCTCGCCGCCCAATTGGAGTTCAGATCGCCCTCCAGCTAGAAGTAGCCAGATCGCACACCATCAAAGGGAATATTAGTCACTATAATCTCTTTTATTTCATGGGTATATAAGATAATGCATGGGGCTGCCATATCATATTGGATTATCCCACTTCTTTCTCTTTGTCTTTTTATTTTCTCTCCAAGAAATTCTTTTCTCTCTTTCTTTCAATCATTGTTATCAAATTAGATTACAGTTCTGAACTTTTTGACTCGAATCGGGTTTGAGTCAATTCAAGATTTAGTAGAATTGGTTTCAAATCGATAATAATTAAGGCAATATATCAAGTATCAGGAATGATAACTGACCCCTTGATACTAGATCGTAGAATTAGAACTAGCCCAATAAGTTCGGGTCCATAATACACCACATCTCAAGAACTTGCCCTACTCGTACCAACAAAGTACATTCCAACACCCTTCTAATACACCACATCTCAATGTGAAATGGAGACCACCATAAAATTGGGAATGAGATGTGCAGTATTAGATTATGTTGGAAGGGTGTTGGAACATGTTTTGTTAGAGGAGGTCCAAAGCCTGAACAATGTACTTTACCTAAATGAATGGGGCTCAATGCTTAAGCAAAAAGCTTATGTGAAATTTTACAAATTTTTGAAAAAGATATACAAAAACCCTAGGAAGAGACACGCCACGTACTCTCCTCTATAATATACGGTATAGATCATGCTGACCCCGTATTGCTACTGTATTGGGGATGTATATAAATGCGCACTTCCATTTTCTTGCTTGCTTGTTGCATCTGTGTTTTCTTGCAAGGGGTTAGTGCAATTATTTTGAGCTAGACACGTTAACGCCCAACCTAGGTTAGGGGCTTTCTTCTCATGCTACTTTCTAGCCTCCATTTGTAGGCTTTAAAACTTGAGCACAATGCTTAAACCAAATTAGCTCTTCAAACTCCACTCTCCTAAAATTGGATATGCTTTCTCTATTTTCGTGTCCATCACCCTTGCTCCAACTCGATTTGCCTTAWAGTGATAGGGGCTTACGAGGGTGTTCAACATTCTTTATGAAAGGGGTGTATTATGACCATATCGTAGCCGTATCAGGGTGTATATATATGACATTCTTTAAGAAAGCTTTTAATTCTCTCCAAAAGCCCATTTTCCCTCCCAAACTCACTAAATTATCACTACACATTCTTGAGTTGCAAAATCTTTAAAAAAGAAAAAATAACCAAAAACAACCTCTAAAAATCAAGAATTTTTGAAGTTTTCTCAACATTTTTCAAAATTGCGAAAATAGGCATTTTTCAATTTATTTGATAATATGTTGCAATATTTTGTGTTTTTTTGTTTGTTTGTTTGGATGCTTGGAAATGCTTCTATATACATTGATATACTGTCTTTGTGTTGAAAATCCTATACTTTTTTGTTCCTTTAAACAGATTTATGTAATTTTTTGAAGAAAATTTAGAAAATATACACGATAAAAAAATAAAATTTTTTATTTTTGGTGTAACCTACCCATAAAGAATAATTATGTCATAGATCTATAGATGATCTACCATATCCATAGATCTATTGTAATTTCTTATAAAATATTCATTTAATTTTTTTTGTAATTTTTGGAATAAAAATATTTATCTTTTTCATTTTTACTATGATCTAGCATAAAGATTTATTATGTTGTAGATCTATGAATGATCTACCATATCCACATATCTATTGAAATTTATTGTGAAATATTTATTTTTTAATTTTTTTGTAATTATTAGAATAAAAAATATTTATTTTTTCTAATTTTTTGTGTGATAAAACATAAATATTTACCATGCTTCATATTAATTGATGATTTACCATATTTCTTGTGAAATATTTATTTTTTATTTTTTTTGTAATTTTTAGAATAAAAATATTTATTTTTCTAATTTTTGTGTGATCTAACCATAATATTTACTATGTTGTAAATCTATGAATGATCTACCAAATCCTTAGAGTTATTTTTTGTTACATTTTTATTATTTATAATTTTTGTTATGATTTTTGGAATAAAAAAACAAAATAATTGTTTGAATAAGAAATAAATAATTGTTTCATTAAATATTAGGCTTATATTTTGTAATTATAACCTTATTAGAAAATACCCTTATGTTCTTGTACGTTGATTATAATATGTTTTTTCATAAAAATCACTAAAGCATGTGATTTTATGTATATATAACTTATTTAAGTCTTAAGAAATTAGAAATAGAATGTGATTCAAAATTACTAATTTCATGGATGGATGACAACAATCCAAAGAGTGTGGAAGTCCAGGCATCTAACAAGAA
Organism: Nelumbo nucifera; assembly: GCF_000365185.1. The sequence continues at coordinate 3,530,346 of NW_010729120.1, read as the reverse complement.
AAATAAAAAGAGCTTAGCTAAGGATCTCAAGGCAAGCTTCAAATGGGTTAAGAGAAGGCAAATGTGATGGTTAATATGTTGGCAAAGCAAGTGGCACGTAGGGACCAACTATTCTGGACAGACTTGGGATAATCTCTGTAAATCTTTATGAATTTGTAATCATTTTTCTCTTAATGAAATGAAATGCCTTTGATTGTTGATAAAAAAAAATGGTTGATTAGAAATCTCCATTAATTTGAGTATCTTTTCGATATTGCTTGAAAGATTCATTAAACATGGGAATCTCATTGATTCCTATTCCTTGTTTAAAGAAATGGCTACGTGGAATTTGTAGAGTTAAAATAGTCAAAAACAAAAAAATTGAGAAAAAAGATAAATGCCATATCAAATGATTCCGCTTTAATATATAGTAATAGATGAAGCATACAAACGAATTATGAGGGAAAAAAAAAACAATGTACGAGTGGAAGGGAGAATATGGTAGTTTCAGTGATTGTTTGGTATCACTTAGGTCATGTTTGGGAGTGCTTAAAAATAAGTGTTTATTTAAGTCCATATTTTTAGTTTTTTTTTAAGTGTTTGTATAATAAGCACTTATTCAATTTTTTTTCAAAATTATCTCTAGTTGAATTTTAAAATACCACTTATAAAATTATCCCTACTTAAATTTTATAAAAGTGCTTTTATAAAAGTGCTTTTATAAAAGTATTTTCATAAAAGTGTTTTTTAAAAAGTACTTTTATAAAAGTATTTTCGTAAAATTTGAAAGAAAATAGAGGACAAAATAGTCACAGATGCTTATTTAAGTGCTTATTGGAGAAAAAGACTACCAAATGCCCAACATGAAATAAGTGTTTATTTTTTTAAATAAGCACTTGAAAAAGTTGGGTGTTAAATGCAAATAAGTGCTTTTTCGAATAAGCACTTATTTTTAACATAAACACTCCCAAGCATTGCCTTATTTTAAGTATTTATTCAAATAAGTGGTGGGACCACACAATAAGTGGCAAATAAGTACTTATTCATCTTTTAACTACTTATTTTGAGAACAAGTGCTTAAAAGATAAGCTGGCCCAGAACTGGTTATTTTAAGTGCTTATAAATACGTGCTTATTTCATTTTTGGGAACAAAAATGTCCCCCAAAATTTTTGAAATACCCATATTGCCCCTCTTTATAGAGAAGACGATAAAACCTTATCATCCTCTCCATTCCTGTGAACCAAAGGCAGCAACAATGAACCCAAGTGGAGGCTCAAGCAACCAAGGAGGATCCCATGGTTCATGTAAGTGAAATCCCCCTTTTTTTTCTTAATTTCTCACCATTTTGGGGCTTTGATTATGCTATGGTAGGTTTTAACCCATTTTCCCTTTTTGTTTACAAATATATGATCGATTATATACTATTCCTAGAATCTTTTTTATGAAGATGTTAAAATCCGATTTATACAAGTAGAAATTGTGGTTAACTTGCTAATGTTTGTTTATGATTTTAGTTTATATATTTTTTTTATTAACCACAAAAAAAATATTATTTATTATTGTTGTTGTAAAAGTACTTCCGTTAAAATACCTCTGTATTATTATTATTATTATTATTAATAGTAGTAGTAACTACTACTATTATGGTTATTATTGTTATTACTATTATTACAAAATCAGTTATGTTTTTAAAATGATAACAAAAACAATGAGTGGGAAAGATTTTCAATTTTTTAGGACAAAATTACTAAGAGACTCATCACAAGACTTTTTCCCCTTTCTCGTTTGTACTCAAGGCTTATCAACCAGTGGTGCAAGGAAATTACCATTGCTACCAACAACGTCACTCAACTAGTATATGAATAGGGGACTCCGTGTATTGTTGGGGAAAGCTGAAATGGACGAAGGAAACCGGTGTGAATGTCATGGGACAATAAGGATTCCAAACGTTCACTCTTCACCCGTAACAAATTTCTGTTGAAGCTCTTTAGGTATTTCCCTTCCTCGGAACTGTCAAAACTTTCGACGAAGACCCAATAGAATAAAACAATACAATAAAAGATATCTAAAAGAAGGAGGAGGAGGAGGATGTTTAGAAAAAAATATAACATTGAAAAGAGATCTTTGAATCAAACAGGTCAAGATAAATATTTAACAAAAAGGTAAAGAAAATCAATAAATTAAAAAGATTGAAACATGACATGTTGCAGGCGTGAAGAAACCGAGTGTTTTCCTGCTTTTTTGTTGTTAAACTACTTACTGTGGTGGTGCTAGGAAGCAAACTGCACAATTTAGCCTGGTGGGTGTTGATTCTCTCCCTTCGTCTCCTCTCAACCTCACTATGGCTCTTAGAGGCTGCAAGAGCCTTGGCGTCCATGATCTCCTGAGCTGTCATCTTACTCAACTCAACTTGAATCCCAAAAGGAGAAAAGCCAAGTTGAACCACCGGACCATTGCTGGCTTGAGTTATAGCGGTGGGCAGAGATAGGGAAAGGCAGAGGAAGGAAGAGAGAGAGAGAGAAATCTAGAGAGAGAAAGAGAGGGGGGGGGGGAACGAAGGGAGAGGGGAAGAGAGAAGTCAAATAGAGTGAGAGAAGAGAGTGTAGGAGAAGAGATAGGAGGAAGACTTATCCCATCGAGTTTTGTCTCTGAGTGTAGAGAGGAGGAAGACAATGAATAGTAACTTTAGGCATCTCAAAAAGGGGCAATTTGGTCAAAGAAAATGATTTTCTTGTCCTGTTTACTGTTTTTGTCATTATTTTAAAAATATAATTGATTTTATTTTGTAAGAAATCCTTATTTTTTTGTTATTTATTGCATTTTCTTATTTAAAATAAATTATTTAATAATGCCACATGTATAACACGCGGGCCCATGTGTGTCATGAGGGTTAAAATTACCATTTTCATCAAAATAGTTCAATATAATATTCATAAGTAACATATATATATATATATGCATTTGTTAATTTAGGTTATAATTGTCATTTCCGAAAAAAGTAACTTGGTTAAGTAGCTCACCAAACACCTAAAATAAGTACTTTAGATAAATGTATGTGGTTTGGGAAAGGACCCCCAAACACTAAGAAATACTTGTCCAAAATCCAAATAAGTACTTATTTCTCAAACGATTTATTTCTAAAACATAACCTTAAGAAAGACAGGTCGAGTGAAGGGGATTGATTTGGATAATATCCCAGATTTTACTAAAGAAAGAAGCATTTGCACTTTTTTGTGGTGACTAGTGAGTATGTGGCAATTTTAGATGATGATGATGATGATGATGATATGTTTCTAAATTTTCAATATTTTTTATATTTTTGTGTGTAAAATAATTCTTATTTATTTATTTATCATTATTTTTAATTTTTATATTTTTTGGTTGGTTTTATATTAATTGCTAAAAATTTTGTATATAAATGACATACTTTAATTATTTGAAGCAAAAATAAATAAATATAAGATTTATTAGTGAAAAAAATAGTTCAAATATAGAATTTAATGAGAAAGAATAAGAATTAGTACTTTATATAAGACTTGATGTGAATTAATGATAGAGACCAAATTTAGAAATAGGAATATTTTAATCAAACAAAAATTTTACACTATCGTTCTACTATTTTTAATAGTAGTATAGATCAGTTAGATGTGCCCCAATGCTAATCACTCCATAGTTCTTAGACTATTAGACATACAACCTTAAGTCATGTATCTCAGTCAGATTCACATTTTGTTGAATCACATCCCATCAATACTTTGTGTTTGAACGTTTGTTTGATTTTTTAATTGGCCTGAGCATGAGCCTCAAAATTGCATTCCCACTTGTACTCTCCAATCCTAGGGTGCAAACAGATCAAATCATGATCTGAAAACGTTCGATCCAATATATGTTATATATTTATTTATATATATGTTATTTATTTATTTATAAATATATTATTTATATTACATTTTTATAAATTTGTTATATTATTTATTTTTTATAAAAAAACATGTATTTATATCATGAAAATCATTAAAAAATATTTATATTTTTTTTGTTTTTTCTCTATTTAAATTGGTATATTTTATTTTTATTTTAATAATTTATTAATTAAAAAAAAAACAAATCGAATTGGATCATATCTGAAGATTCGACGTATTGATAGGATTTGAATTTAGATTGAGACCTACCAGATCCGATCGAATCTACCATGAACAATTTTTATTTGGATTTTGATTACCCTAATTCAAATCCGATTCAATCCATTTGCATCACTACCCAATCCATCACCCATTACCGAACACTAAACAAAGTCCATTGTAGGATTAGGATTAAGGGTGGTCATTTTTAGCCGGCTCAAGAAACTTTAGGTTTGGGACTTTAGGCCAGGTTTTATGTTTATGTTCTATTATATTTTATATGAATATTATAATATGATATGTATAATACATATTGTATATAATATTTATAAATTGTATGCATATATTATATGATATAGTATTAAATGTTATGTATTATATATAATACATAATATTATAATATTTATAAAGAAAAAATAATTCAAAGACCAAAATTTTGCAACCTATTGATGAATGCTCTAAATAAGGGTTTTTTGGGGTTTTTACCAGTTTCAAGGGTAGGCAGGTTTAAGACTAACCCATTGACCAGTTTTGAGGAAAGAAACTAACAAAAGGTTTTGATCAGATGAAACACGTGATATGCAGGTTCGTGCATGTTGAATGTATCAATACTTTAAACCTTAAAATAAATATTTACAAAAATATTATATTTATTAAATATGAAAACAAGCTTGAAAAATGAGATAATAGGGGAATTCAAATCAGCCCCCCACTAGGTTGCCCCCATAACGTTCTACAGTATATCACGCTATGTATTGTAAATAGACCTGTTTATGGGCCGAGCCGAGCCAAGCTCGGGCCGGGCTTTCACTCTGGATTAATAGAATTTTATAAGGCCCGAGCCCGAACCCGGCCCGTCATTGGGCCTACAACTTGGGCTCGAGCCCGGCCCGACCATTGGGCCTGAGCCTGAGCCCAAAATTTAGCCCATACTATTAGTGGTTGAATAGAGAGAGAGATTATAAAGAAAAGAATAAAAAATGTATATATTAAATTATAAATATATATTTTAATAAGTATTATATTATTATATATTTTATATAATATATAAAATACATATTATATATTTTATAAAATATATAATATTGAGTTGGGCTGGGCTAGGCTCGGGCTGGGCTAGGCTCGGGTTGAGATTTTTTGACAAATCCCAAGCCCAAACTAAAATACAATCGGGCTTACTATATTAGGCCCGCGGGCCTAATTATATAACCAAACTCGACCAGTGTGTGGGCCAGGCCGAGCCGGGTCATCGGGCTACCCAGCTCATAAACAGATCTAATTGTAAATATCTATAGTGAAATGTTCCTGATACACGCCTTGAATGTGCTGAGGGAAGTTATGAAAGGCAATCTTGTGGGGGGCTGATTTGCTCTCATAATAGAGAACCAATGATAATGTATTAACGTCCCATGCCAGTCACAAAAAATAAATACATGGGGCCCGTAATCATTCAATCTCTCACTTTAACATTTATGGCTGGCGTATTATCACGGGTTCCACACCTTGTCGAGCATCCATTACATTCAGCTAACCCGATCTTGATAATATGGGGAGTAAGACTCCAATGAACTCAAATCAGATGAGAATGATTCAAAGTGATGGTTAAACATTATAACTTTTTTTAAAAAAATAGCAAGACAATAAAGACCTCATCTAAATGAGATGACTTGGGAGACAAGTCATTTACCATATTCTTACTTTAATCATGGATCGGATAATATTTTACTTTCTTTAAACATTTTATGGACAACCATCATCATCATCATTATCTACCTCAACTTTGTTATCCCATTTAAATGTCACCTTTATTTTGGTCCTCTTATTCATTTTTATTAGCTTTTGACCCCTCCTCCTATCTAAGTTTTCTAGTTTTTAGCCTGAAAAAAATTCCTAATTCTGCCCCTTTATGTAATCCAATATATTTTTTTTTTTGAGTTGGAAAGACCTAAGGCCAACTTTCATTCAAGTGTAAAGTGTTGGTTTTACAACAGTTTCGCCTGGAGATAAATCATAATGAAGAAATAGAATATTACAAGAGGGAGTATCACTCGTCCAAAAGCAATGACCATGGGCACTAATTTTAGCAAGTTTATGACTAATGAGCAACACGATTGAAGTTTCTGTTGACATGACGAACTAAAACCGAGTCAAAGCAGGGGAGAAGACGCTTACAGGTTATATATTCATTTGATAAATTATGAGCTTTTAAATCTTTTCTTAGGAATGTAAATGGATCCGATTGGAATCCATTAAGGATTTCACAAGTGATGATTCGAATTCTGAATCTTAACCCATCTTATTCAAATTCTGAAAATTCTAATAAATTATTAAAAGAAAAAACATAACGATTTATATAAAAACAAAAATATAAATATTTTTCAATTATTTTCATTATATATATATGTTATTTTATAAATAAATATATAGATATATAGATAAGATAGAATAAGGGTGATCCAAAATCGATCTATTTTTTAATCAAATCATGATTCTATCCATTTGCACCCTTATTTTTCTTACTACACCCATACCATTTTGGTCTATTCCTGTAATTCTATCCCTCTCTATTATTGATGATATAGATGGTATTCTTAGCACGTGACCATGTTTCACATATAACCAAATAATAGAAAATTAATATTTTTATTGAAATAATAGTTATTCCACGTAATTTATGTCCAATTGAAGAGGACATTATGTCATCGTAAGAGAAGATGACATTAATGTGAAAATTCAATTGAATTATTATAATGCTGTTGTTTTCTTGTGGCGTGGAAAGATGGTGAAGAATCATCCACATCCATGATAATAATAATGAACGAACATGTGGTGGATCAATTACGTCTACGGTGCCATTATCGGTGTCAGCCTCATGCCTCTCAATTTTGAGGAGGTTGTTTGTTTGGACCATAGGAGTTGGGCCAACTCAGGCCCAGTCTGATCCTAACTTAGTGTAGCGATAAAGGACAAGGAAGAGCATGACATATTGACATCGAACCGATCACCTCCCAACAAAACACATTTCAATCCTCTAGGCCTATATCAATAGCTGCGTAAATATAGTGTAAATATATTGAATTCGAATGGAATCAAGTAATACCTAAATTCAAATTCAATTAAATATTCAAATATTTGATTTGATTTGAATTTAATCAATTAATTATTTTAGGTAATTAATAAATATATAAAATAAATACTTTATTTATATAAAGTATATAAATATACAAATTATTTATATAATTTAATTATATATATTATATAAAATATTTAAATATTTTATATATTATATATAAGAATTACATAATTGGTCAAATTCGAATATTTATCGAATCGAATTAAGTCATATTTGAATTCGACCGATTAGATATTCAAATTATCCGAATTCGATTTGATTATATCGAATCTCGAATTCAAAATTTGATATTTGAATACCGTTGACACCCCTATCTACTGACATTATCTTACACAACACATCTCGTACATGGCAGATCTCACTTTTATGGCGGGTCCTATTCTCATGGTGAGGTGTGTGGTATTAGATCAAGTTGGTAGTGGATTGGAATGTGTTTTATTCGCAGGAGATCCTAATACACAAAAACATTGATGAGAAAGTTGCTAATGGAGTGTTTTTTAGGGGGTGTTTGGCTATTGATGTCTAATGCAAATTATGAGGAGCTAGCACATTTTGACATTTCTATGGCGAGGGTTATTTCCTTTTTTTTTCTTTTTTTTTCTATTTTTAACAATATTTCTTATGTTGTGTTTGGAATGGTAGAAAATAAGAAACAAACAAAACAAAAAAGGGAAAATTATTAAAGAATTTCACAAATTAAGTTTTTAACAACTTCCCCTGGAACTCTCTATTTCATTTATTTTCTATGAAAGCAAACATAATCTTGATATTTTCGAGCTAAACTTTTTATTAATGGAGTTCGAGTTCAAATAACTAGTCGGACTTGTTTTCAAATTCAAACTTATTCGTATTCGATTAGAATTAAACTCGATTGCAGCATGATCCCAAACTACATCGGCACAAATTCTTATTGGATTGATAATGGATGCAATTTGCAGCTCTAGCCCTTAGGTTAACTGTGTGGCGTCCCTTTGTTTTAATTAAAAAAGAAAAAGGTGCTGTAAATAAGTTTTTTTATTTCTTGACAAAAAACGAAAAGGGTTTTTATAGTTCAGTCCACCCTTAGGGTGGAGTTAAGATTTCTAGGAGTGGACTGAATCCTACCCGTGGATTGATGTCAAAATCACAGGCAGGATGCGGTTTATAGGAGAAAAAAAAATAGAATACTAATAGTCTGATATTTTGCACTAATGGCGATAAAAAAATTGAAACAAATATTTTGTGAGGGTGAAGCATGTCGCTGTGATGACATATTAATAAAGACAAAATTGATTCTATTATAAAATAATTAAACAAACGACATCCTATTATAAAGGCGCTAGTACCAACTTGGTTTTATGATTAAACTCCGGATCTCTTACCCACAATAATTCTGTCCACGTCTATCCACAAAACACTATCCCTTGCATTGAGAATGAGAGCACCTCTCTGCTAATAATATTATAATATTATATAAGAGGATGAGATATTTTCATGTATGGCTAGGATGATATATAAATAGATGTGGGCAGAAGATTCAAACTCCTATGATTAGACAGCATTGGAAGGAATTCAAATTTGCTCCTTACACCAACCTCACAATGTGTCGCAGATCAAAAACATTTTATTTATTTTATGTTATTATGCATGAAAGAAATATTTTCAATGGGATGGGACTGTGAAGTTAATGTGAGATGCATTATGTGAGGAGAAAATCCTGATTTTGTTGAAGGATTCTCTCAGGAAACCAAATTAACCCAGTTGCAATTTGGACTTATTTGATGGGCAATTTTTAAATATTATAACTGCTTTGGATGAGGCTTCCATCCCATTTCCCTTTGATGCAAAAGTTCAATCCAGCTCTCACCGTTCATGCATCCCACAAATAAAAAAGAAATGGGAAAAGCATGCATCTGGGCCCCTCGTCAATAATTCACCTTTTTTTAGTACAGTTATTTTGTACACAGCATATTTGACCAATGGAAGTGGCTAAGTTCTAAGTTGTGCTCACTACGTCACAGAAAAACAAAGACAAGGTACAACTACATTAAAATAAGACATGTGTGGCAGAAAAGTTTGGAACAGAATTTTCAAATCCAGCAACCCTCCATTTCCTGATTTCCAAAACCTAGGGGTGTAAGTTAGACAAGTTGAATCAAGGCCTGACCCAAACTAAAATTTGATACATTCAGATTAGACTTAGTTTAAGGCCGATCGAGTTTGAATTAGTTAATCTGTTTATATTAAAATCTAATATAAAATAGGATCAGGCTCGGACCAGCCTTGGGTTATCTAAGGGCAGGCCCAAGCTTGGTCCAAAAAGATAAAAAGACCCAAACTTTTCGGTCAAACCCAACCTGAGGCCCTAAAGTCCAAGGCCAATTCGTATAAAACTGCAAATTGGATCGGTTCAAGATCGGATTGGGCCTTCCCAAGGTGCACCCCTACCAAAACCGTGGTGACAAAAGAAGGCAAGATAGAAAAAGTAGTGAAACCAGAAAACTTTTTCAATTTTTATATGATACCAGAAAAACTTTGACCAGTCAAAGCACCCCGTGAATTATAATGATAACACCGGATTGATCACTTCTTCTTTTATGACACTGGTTGATTGGCCATCAGTTTTTCCGGTATTATATCTTTGTTTGAATAAAGCATCTGTTTAGCAATTGGCATCGATGCTGTTGCTCCAAAAAACGGTGGCATATTAATGCCACATCGGAAAAAACGGTGTTCCAAAAAACACCTGTTTGTTTGGAACTGTTTTTTTATAAAAAACGGTACTTTGAGTCATGCTTCATAAATTGAGAAGGCGTGATTTAGAATAATACTGAAATTGCAGCTCATTATTGCCAACGATGACAGTGACATAAACTTCCTATAATAGCTAATAGTGCTGAAAACAGACAGAATACCAGTACCAAACAGAAAATATTACTATTGCTGTAGAAAACGTTCTACCTGACAACACATTTTCAAATAATGCTTCCAACCCATACATCAACAGCTAAGCAGCATCGATGCCTAAACTTTTTTTTATTTGTTTGTTTTCTGTCCGAATATAAATTTTATGTTTATTTATTTATGTTGCCAATCCATGGAAGCCTCATAATAGTCTCCCGAGTCCCAGAGCCTTGCTCAATGATACGTCAACGTTTAATGTTGCAAACGGCCATGTCCAATAATTCATAAAAAGACAAAATATTCAATGAATTTAATGCCGATCGATCATCTTAAGTGGTCCATCCAAACCGTCTAACACACTCATTCTTTATTAGGGTGGTTTCGTAGGATAAGAAAAATAACTCAAAATTTATGACATAAATAGTGATAAAGTGAACAATTCGGATCAGCTAAGCACTTTTAACGGGAATTTGAAAATTTTTTTGACACCTGTCCCCTCAAATATTCTCAGCTCATTCTGGAAAAGATTAAAACTCACTTTTAACGGTTGTTAAAATATTTATCAAGTGTTCATTTAACGTGTTTACTTATATTGTACCTACTAAATTTGATCCCACGAGTGATATAATATAAATGATATTTTTAATATTATCAAAGTTTTTAATACTTTTGGGAATTGTAAATCAATAAAAAATAAATCATGTAATACATTTTTAATATGATCAATTATTGGCATCTTAATTAAATGGACACACACAAAAAAAGAGAAAAATACTTTCAAACATGGGTTGGTATCACCCATTCTCTTAGATGTCTAATGTCACACTTGACTCAGATTTCTTTGGCAGTTGATTTCCTTTCTTTTGCTTATCGATTGATTATTATATCATTTTGGAAAGGCTATAAGCAGATGCCATTTCTATTCAAAAAGGTTTTTGATAAGAAGGCTAGCTAAGCTACAGCCAGCAGCTGGAAGTTTCTTTGAAGCTTCAGCCCATAATAAGTCCATAACTCCTTCCAAGTTCCGTGCCTTCAAAGATCATGGCTTCCCCTTAGATGGGTCTCACCTACCAGAGTTTCAGAAGCAAAAGTTCAGCTTATACGATCAAATTAGCCAAAAGTTCCAGCACCATTAGCTTGACCGATTGAAAAGATACAATAGCTTTGACTAAAAGCAATGATTTCTAAGAGACTGGATCTGTTCCCAACAAAAAATCGTCATAACAAGTTTCAATAAGATGTATATTGGAATGGTTTTTTTTGGTAGGAGCAGACCCTAACTCAATTCCCAAATAAAAGAATCCTGATGTAGCGTGATGTAACGCTCTCTGATGATGGACAGTTCGAACTAGGTATGTCGCGTGGTCAAATTGCAAGAATACCGATATTAGAGTGTTCGGGTTATTTGACCTGGGGTGGGCACTTTGATATTTAAGTTAATGAACTGGTATTTGATTGCAATAAAGTAAGAGAGCTAGACTGCAGCTAAATTATGCGTACCTTTTATGAGGAAGGGGATGCTTTTATATAGGCTAACTACTGTAAATTCCACGAAGTGCAGTCGAGATCTCTGGTATGTCTAATTCGGAAGCAGTTTTGCGCTCGTAAATGGACTCTGCATAAGCGGGAAGTGCTTATCCAATCACGCCTGAAGTGGGTGGGGCTGTAGTTAGCTCTATTGATGGGGTGACATGACCTTGAAGGGTTCGAAGACGATAACCCACTCATGATAAGGGTCGGCCACCACGTCCTACAACTCACCAATTGTGCTTCAGCCAGGTTGACGGAGATAGGACGCCCCTCATGCTGAGGTCCCTAGCTCAATCCTACGATGACCAACTTGGTCCTGTGATAGGCGACTTGGTCCTGTGATGGCTGACTTGGTTCTGCGATGGCCGACTTGGTCCTATGATGGCCGATCTGGTCCTGCGTTAGGCGACCTGGTCCAGCGATGGGCGACCTGGTCCTGTGATAGGCGACCTAGTCTTGTGCCAAGGTGCCTATGTGATGTCAAGGTGTTAAGCAATGGTTAAGGGCCGCCATGTGGCGCAATATCATTAGAGGGCCACATCGCCCCTCATCAATTGCTCCCCCACTCCCGAGTCGAGGTTTGTTCGGTGAAGGGAGTAGTTCCTTGTAGGCCTCTAACCCAAAGTGACTTAGTTTAGCTAGTTCATTGGCATTGGCCTGATTTGTTCACTCGAGCAAAAAGCATCTGAGGGATGAATGCGGCACTGCGTAGCATATCGTCATCTGTCGAGATAGGGATGTAGTCATCGAGGAGTTCCGTTGTTCGCCCAAGCACCTCAAGAACGGAGTTCATCATGCCCGATCTCAAGAATGCTTCAAACTATGCCACTGATTCCTCAGGTTGCTCCACTCACAGGCTTCTATCCAATGTCCCTCAAGTCAGTCCTCGAGGGGGTGGCCAATGAGATCAGCACAAAGCCTAAAATTGAGGTGGAGGATAACAGAGAAGGCAACGGGAATGATACTGAAGAGGGTGTTGTTGACGAGAATGGGGATGATGTTACCTGTTTGAGCGAGACGAGGTGCACTAAAAGTGGGTTGGTCATCTATTGTCGTTATGTTTCGAATCGGTCGGCTTGAGGGAGCCTTAATGCTAAATGCGGTTTGGCTTCCCATTCGTAGATTTTTGCTCCACTCACAAGCTTCTATCCAATGTCCCTCAAGTCAGTCCTCGAGGGGGTGGCCAACGAGGTCAGCACAAAGCCTAAAACTGAGGTGGAGGATAACAGAGAAGGCAACGGGAATGATACTGAAGAGGGTGTTGTTGACGAGAACGAGGATGATGTTACATGTTTGAGTGAGCCGAGGTGCACTAAGCGTGGGTCGGTCATCTATCATCGTTATATTTCGAATCGATCGACTTGAGGGAGCCTTAATGCTAAACACGGTTTGGTTTCCCATTCATAGATTTTTGCCGAAGTGTGTGTATCATAAGTTGGCTCATCTAGGTCGCCAAAGCAGGTCTCAATCAGGTTGCCAAAATTTTAATAAGCCAGTTCACTCTTAGCACCTCAACCTATAGACACCTCATCACCTCAATAGGGTTGACTTGCCGAGGGCGCTCCACAGTTTGTTGGCCATTAACTCCCACGAGAACCATGGAGGGTTCAACCTATGGAGGAGGCTCCATAGTCTGTTGACTGTCAACTCCCACGGGAACCATGGAGGGCTCAACCTGCGGGGGCAGCCTTACAATCTGTTGGCAGTCAACTCTCGCAGGGCTTGACCCGCAAGGGTGACCTCCCTGTCAGGGCTGGGAGATCCTGTCCGGGTGAGACCATTGGAACTTGTCCAAACTGATCATTTTACATATGCCTCTCTGTGAGGGTTCTTTCGATTCAAGCGTTGTTGTTGTTGCTTGATGATGCCATTACTTGAGGCTCAGAGAATGGGTGAGAACTTAGCTTTTATGTAGCGTGTTCCCATGGCGCCAATTAATGTAGCCTGATCTAACTCTCCCTATAGAATGTTAGATTAGGTAGGTCATGTGCCTGAACTACAAGAAGACAGATATCAGAGTGTTCAGGTTACTTGACCTGGGGTGGGTACTACGATGCTTTAGTTAGTGAACTGGTATTTGGTTGTAATAAAGAAAGAGAGCTAGAGTGCTTAGAGAGCTAAATCGTGCATATCTTTTATGAAGAAGTGGACACCTTTATACAGGCTAACTATTGTGAACTCCATGAAGCACACATAAGACCTCTGGTATGTCTGATTTGGAAGTGGTTTAACACTCGTAAGTGGACTCTGCATAAGCGGGAAGTGCTTATCCAATCATGCCCGAAGTGGGTGGGGCAGTAGTTAACTCCGTCGACAGGGTGACGTGATCTTGAAGGATCGGGAGACGATAGCCCACTCATGATGGGGGTCGGCCACCATGTCCTGTAGGTCACCAATTGTGCTTTAGCCAGGTTAACGAAGAGAGATCGCCCCTCATGTTGAGGTCCCTAGCTCAATCCTACGATGACCGACTTTGTCTTGTGATAGGCGACCAGGTCTTGCGATGGCCGACTTAGTCCTATGATGGATGACCTGGTCCTGCGATGGGCGAACTGGTCCTGTGATGGCCAACTTGGTCCAAAGATTGTCAACCTAGTCTTGAGCCAAGGTGCCTACTTGACATCGAGGTGTTAAGCAACGATTTAGGGCCACCACATGGCACAATGTCATTGGAGGGCCAAAAGGCCCCTCATCAATTGCTCCCCCACTCCCGAATCGAGGTATGCTTGGTGAAGGGAGTAGTTCCTTGTAGGTCTCTAACCCAAAGTGACTTAGTTTAACTAGTTCTTTGGCATCAAAAAGATTTGTTCGCCCGAGCTAGAAGTGTCTAAGGGCTAAATGTGACACTACTTAGCACATCGCCATCTTGACCACCGAGGCACAAGAGAGAATTCGTTAGAACGAGAAGGTAGATCAGGCACTCCGAGGACATCTATCGAACTAGGGATGTAGTCATCGAGGAGTTTCGTTGTTTGCCCGAGCACCTCAAGAGTTGAGCTTGTCATGCTCGGCCTCAAGAAGGGCTTCAAACTGTGCCATTGCTTCCTCAGGTTGATCCACTCACAAGCTTCTATCCAATGTCCCTCAAGTCGGTCCTCTAGCGGGTGGCCGACGAGGTCGGCACAAAGCCTACAATCAAGGTGGAGGATAACAGAGAGGGCAACGAGAATGATACCAAAGAGAGTGTTGTTGATGAGGACAAGGATGATGTTGGATGTTTGATTGAGCCGGGGTGCGCTAAGCGCGGGTCGGTCATCTGTTGTCGTTATGTTTCGAATCGGTCAGCTTGAGGGAGCCTTAATGCTAAACGCAGTTTGGCTTCCCATTTGTAGATTTTTGTTGAAGTGCATGTATCATAAGTTAGCTCGTCCAGGTTGCCAAAGCGGGTCTCAATCATGTTGCCAAAAATTTAATAGGCCAGTTCACTCTTAGAACCTCAACCTACAATAGTCTGTTGGTTGTCAACTCCCACGGGAACATGGAGGGCTTGACCTGTGGGGGCGGCCTCATAACTTATTGGCAATCAACTCTCATAGGGAGCATTGAGGGCTCGACCCGCAGGGGTGGCCTCACAGTTAGGGCTAGGAGATTTTGTTCGAGCGAGACCGTTGGAACTTGTCAAGACTAATCTTTTTGATTATGCCCCCCTATGGGGGTTCCTTTGATCCAAGCGTTGTTGTTGTTGTTGTTGCTTGAGGATGCCATTACGTGAGGCTTAGAGAACAGGTGAAAACTTAGCTTTTATATAGTGTTTTCTCATATACGACACCAATTAATGTAGTGTGACCTAGCTCTCCCTGTTAGACGTCTGACTAGGTAGGTTACATGGCTAAACTACAAGAAGACAAATATTAGAGTGTCTGGGTTACTTGACCTAGGGTGGGTACTTCGATGCTTAAGTTAGCAAACTTGTATTTGATTGCAATAAAACAAGAGAGCTAGAGTACTTAGAGAGCTAAGTCGCATGTATCTTTTATGAAGAAGGGGATGCCTTTGTATAGGCTAACTACTGTGAACTCCACGAAGTGTGCTCAAGATCTCTGGCATGTTTGACTCAGAGGCAGTTTTATGCTCGTAGGTGGACTCTACGTAAGCGGGAAGTGCTTATCCAATCATGCCTGAAGTGGACGGGGCAGTAGTTAGCTCTATCAATGGGGCGACGTGATCTTGGAGGATTCGGAGACGATAGCCCACTCATAATGGGGTTGGCCACCATGTCCTACAAGTCACCAATTGCGCTTCAGCCAGGTGGACAAAGAGATGTCACCACCACTCATGCTAAGGTCCCTAGCTCAATCCTTTGATAGCCGACTTGGCCCTGTGATAGGCGACCTGGTCTTGCGATGGTCGACCTGGTCCTACGATAGACGACTTGGTCCTGCGATGGGAGACGTAGCACAATATCACTAAAAAGCCAAATCACCCCTCATCAAACCCCATAACACTAGGTCTAGGTTCTGATGGAGTAGACCATAAGACAGTTCAACATCACCTAAACTTATATATATTTTGCGAAAAAATATATTCTATTTATTTTAAATTTTAATGGGGTTGGGTTTGGGTGCTATTGTGGTCCAAGTCTCGAACCATACATCGAACTAATTATTAGGGGCATACGATAACAGCTGAACTGAAAATATTTTGGTTTGATTTTTGTGAGTAAATTTTCAACGAGGTTGGAGGCCCTTAACGGTAAAAGCTGAAGTTGAGGGATCAGCATATTTTTGAATATTTTATTATTTAATTATTTTATCCACCTAACAACAAAGCAATGAATCATTCAGCTAACCAGATTCAATTGTTATCAAAGAAGGGGCCTCGGATCTGCTGCTCACAAGCTGTTTCTACATTACTATCAACTAGACTTTAAGCTGTGCATTGGGAATATCTCCCTTGTTATTTATGAATCATGGGAAGATGTTTCCAATACATAGAGTGGTGGTCTGTGGATAAGGATGTGGGTAATTTGTGATAGCATATCCAATGTAATCTAAGATCCCATTTATAAAATCTCTATTTTTTACTGGCTATAGGTGATTGTTCTCCCAAAAGAACATGATCAAATGACTTGATTGGAGTTCTATTAAAAACTCTCTTCTAGTGCTGAAAGAGTTTTGGGAGAAGTACCAATCAGCCTAGATCAGAATTTACTAGGCCCAAAGTACAGGGGGAATGCATCCTGACCGTAAATTGATGCCAAATTCATGGGCAAGATGTGGTTTATAGGAGGAGAGGGCTAGTTGTAGGGGGAGGCTGGAATTCAGAATTCTGCATCGTATATTTCCGTATGTTTTTTTTTCTAGCAATCTCACTTAAAGAACCTCCAATACAAACTGTTTATGAATGATTAGTTCATTTCTGTTTTTCCATTTGGAAGTTATCATCATCATCATTTGCAATATATTATATGTGTAAACTGAAGTTTCATCGAAATTGCAATTCAACCTCACAATTAATAATTTTTATGACCTGAACCTCACTATTTCAATACTTAAATTATTGAGCTTTTAAATTCCATACTTGATAATAATTTTAAATCTTATTTTTGTTTTATTTTATTGTTTTACTCTTTTTTATAAATTTAAATTTTATACATTTCTTTTTTATTCTGTTGCAATCACTACCTGTTACCATGTTAATGTATTATATATATATTTTTTGTCATTTTTCTATTCACCACGTAAATGCTTATACATCTTTGTCTTTATCTTATAGTCTGATCCATTTTTTTTTTTATTTATGAGAAGAATAACGTCCCGCTCATTGCTAGTAAATTGGTTTCCTCCAACTAATAAGATAAGATGGATCACTTGACTTGATCAAATTCCAGGTTGTTGCTGTTGGTTTCCTCCAAATATATATATTCTTGAATCACTTAACTTGATCACTTGACTTGACTTGATCAATCTTTGGGTCATCTCAAAAAATAATTAAAATTTAAAAAAAAAATAAAGAAAACTATATAAAGGAATTAATCTTAAAATTTCAAATATATAAAATAAAAAAAAAATTGAAAATTTAATAATTTAAAGAGTAAAGACTAAATAAAAAAATTAAAGAATAAAAACTTCTAACAATACATAAATAATCCCAATTAAATTTGACAATTGAGTCAGCGGATTGACCCATAACCTAACTCAGTTTTTTGGTTGAATCAGGTCATTCTCACATTCAGATAGCTAAATATGATACCCCAACCCTGTTTTTCTAGTTGGATTGGGTCGGATTCGCAGGTTGAATCAACTTTTTGCCAGATTTACCTATAAGGCTCCAACCTTACAATCGGCCAAAAGAACTTACCCTACTACCAAGTTTGGTACCTTGCGGGCTATTATCGTTGTTTGTTAATTAAATAAACGAAGTATTGTTTTTATCTGTTTCTACAATCCCTTGGCCTATCTCAACTCCCGACAGCTCCCCTTTCCGGTCTCTCCTCTTTTAAAGTTTAAAAATCCATGGGCGCATGTTGACTGATTTGGGCACATCTCTTACAATCGATCACATGTGTTGAATTTATAAAAACAGAAAAACAAAAAAGAATATGTGCCCAAATAATCAATCAGAAAATCCTCTTACTGGTTTCCGCATTCCACCATTGCAACTCGGTGGGTGGACTGTGGACACAGGAATAAAGATCGATCACTTAAGTATATGGTCACGCCAGTGTGAGGTACTATCGTCCTATTTCCCTTTCTCCGCTTTTTATGCTTAATCTGGTGGGAGGGCGTAGGACTGGAAATCATATCCATGTCTTCAAATTCAAATTCCAATTTGATTGGTTTTAAGAGTCTATCCATTTATAATTCAATCAAAAATATATCCACCCCGGTTTGATGGGATATTAATCGATTTATTTTAATTCAAATATACTAGCGGGCCCGTGCGATCAGGGGATTATATGAAATCTGGGTCAATTGGTTCACCTTGAAGATAAATTTAGGCCCAGTCATAAAGGTGTAAATCTCAAGCTTAGGTCTAATCCAACCTGTGTTTAGGCCAAAGTTTATCAACCCAGGCCTAGATTGAGCTAGCTTAATCCAACAGAATTTAGAGATAGTCTCAGGCTCGTCGGGTTAGGTATGGTCAAGCTTAATCGGATTGGTCGGGGTTTAAAAAAATGCATAGATATAATTTTATTTAAACATCTTTTATTGGGCTTTATGGCCCAATTTTACAATACAATTTATTCAAAATATGCACAAATTCCATTTATAGATGTAATATATAGGGATGTCAGTGGGTCGGGGTAAATGCTAAACCCGGCTTGATCCAATGGATTAGGGTCAATACATTTGGTTTTAGGTTTTAGGTTCGGGTTAGGGTTTTGATTATTCAACCCGAGTCGGATTTGGGTTTTGGCTGATCTGCCCGTTGGGTCATGATACCTTGCATATATACAATGTATTCTTGTAACTTTTTGATTTATAGCTCTATAGCTTTAAAGGTTAAGATTTATTTACATGTTGGTTTTGATTTTTTTTAATGGGAAAAGTGACATCTTAAATTCTATAAAACAATTTCCTAACTTGTGTTAAAAAAATACAATTGAAATTCTTCGGGTCATGTTGGGTCGGAATCGGGTTATACCCTAAGTATCGGCCGGGTTTGAAAATCATGTCTTTTAAGGCAAATCGGGTTCGGGTTCGGGTTGAGACAATGTAGGGTCATGTTAGGGTTGAGGCAAACCCAAGCTAAGCCTGACCCATTGACATCCCTAATAATGTGCATATCTTATACATATATACATATAGAATACCAAAAAAAAAATACATATATACATGTAAAGGTAATTATGGGCAGGGTCAGGACTGCACTTGTGATAAGGGATAGCTTAGGCTTGGGCCCATCCTGAGTTCCAGGCTAAATGATCCTGGGACCAAGTTTATACAATCCCAGAATTTTCAAGCTAGGGTGAGCTAGGCTGAAAACGATTACCCCTATGTACATGTATATATAATTTGAAAGAAGATATACGATTACCCCTATGTACATGTATGAAAGAAGATATTCTTATACATATATAATGCATGTATGTATGCATTTTGTTGGGTAAGACGAGTTGGAGTGAGCCGAAGTTGGGTTGGGTCAGGCTTTGGCTACCCAAGCCCTTAAAAACCAAAATTTACATGAAGCCCAAGTTTTTTAATCCAAGCCCAGCCCACAACCCGAAATATAAACATAAGATGTGCAAAAAACTCAAATTGGGTCAAATAAGTTTAAATCCAATTAACCATAAACTTGTTAATGTTTAATTTTAGCAATTCTTAAGGCTCCATTTGGAAGGAGTACAAATACAAATATGTATAGTGTAAATACATATAAAATAATACAAAATATAAGGTTCTGCGCTCTACATATTTACATTTGTACTCTTTCCAAATGGAGCCAAAATGATATTTAAAATAATGAAATAAATTTACATTGCATTATTTATTTTTACTTATTTTTCTTATTTTTAATTTTATTATTGTTAGAGGATTAGGTTGTATCAAGTTTACTGGGTTCAATTTCCATGGTTGTATCAAGAGTAGGTAGGGGTGTAATTGGGGCAGGCTAGGTCGGGTTGAAGATCAACCCATGCCAAATATGCACAAATTCCATTTACAGATGCAGGCCACCAACACAACTCAAGTTGTGCTTGGGCTTGAGCTGGGCCAGGTCAAGTTAGTTAGGCTTGGGTGAGTTCGTCAGGCTTGAAAGAATTTATGTATCTACTGATTAACGATATGTACAGAATTCATTTACAAACGTTTATATATATTTAATTAGAAAAAAATATATTTTTATATAAATATAATGCACATGCGTATGCATTTTTTTGGGTGGGATCAAGTTGGGTCGGGCCTGAGTTGGGTCAAGTTAAGCTTGGGCTACCCGAGGCCCTCAACCCAAGTTTAGGTTAGTCCCAATTTTTCTTACCTAGGCCCAACTCGCAGTCTGAAAACTTAGGCCTGACCTGTGCAAAAACTCAGGTTGGGTTGGGTCAAGCTTGGGTAGAACCTGCCTAAGTTGCACCCCTAATTAAGAGGGATTAGAAAATCAACGCATCAAACGATGGGTCACAGGAGAGCCAAAAAATAAAAAATAAAAAAAATCAATTTACTATTATTCATCAATAATTTTTTGTTAATTAATTATAATTAAGATTATTTTCAAGTTCAATTAATGCTAATTTACTAGGGCTGCAAGTCGGGCCGGGTTAGGTCGGTTTGAGGCCAATCCTAACCCAACACTAAGTTCTAAACCCCCAACCCTAACCCAAACCCAACCCGACCTACCCAACCCTAACCCTAACCCTAACTAAATTCCTCCAACCCTAACCTAACCCAACCCAAAGTCAACTTCGGGTTGGGCCCAACCCTACCTTCTTCCCATCCCTAAAAATCTTTTCGAACTTCTTAATCTTAGATCTTAACTCAACTTTCATTACATATATTAATCCTATGCCTTATTAGTATTTGTTTGTTGATGTTTTTATTGGTTCTTTAAATACAAAATTCAGAAAAAAAAAGTGTTTGAAATGACTATAGTTTATTATGATGGCTTATATAGATCTTTTATGGGCAGCAAGCTATGGGTGACAAATAATAGAGAGGAGATAAAGAATAAAATATTCAGAAAAACATAAAATATGTTATCAAGGTTTTAGTATTTCCAATTAGGATTAAGTGAAGTGATTATCTTAAATGAAATAAATGATAATATGTGGTAGTGACTATACAACTATCATGAATCTAAACAAATCAATGCATGATCATGTGTACAACATATATTTATATATGATATGTACTATAGAGTCAGGTTCCCCAAGGGGTCAACCCTAACCCAACCCGAAGTAAAGTCGGGTTCATAATTTCAACCCGACTTTTTCGGATTGGGTTAGGGTTGGGTTCGGGCTAACCCGGTCCAAGTTGCAGTCTTATAATTTACAATTAATTAAATGAATTTTATTTTTTAATTTAGGATTATTTTCTGTTAAATTAATATTATTATTAAATTTCAATAAATTTAATGTTAATGTAAATGGCAACTAATTGTTCCTTAATGATTGTGAAATAATAATTAACTATCATTAATCATATCATAAAATTAGCAAAATTATATGGGTTAGATTTAGGTCAGTTTGTAGTATAAATCTGACCCGTATATATATCATCTTCTTAGTGCCTGTTTGATTTCACTTCGAACAAGTACTTTTTTTTTATAAGTACTTAATAAAAGTGTTGGGACCACACACTAAGTGGAAAAGTACTGAAAAAGTATTTATTTGATAAAGAAGTACTTATTAAAAAAGCCACTTAAGAGTTGTTTTTTTAATACTTGTTAATAAGTGTACCTGTGAAAATTTTGGGACTAAAAAGTTCTTGTTTATTTTTTTTAAATACCCAGAATACCCCGTCTCTCCTTAAACCCCCTTCTTCCTCACTCGAACAAGGTTGAGCATACCAACGGCGGCACCTTCCTTGGGAGCGACCAGTGGCCGTTGAACGAGCTACAAACTCGTCAGCAACCAAGTTGGTTTCACGTTTGGACTTCTTTTCTACATATATACTTGAATATTTTGGGTTTTTTTTTTTGAAATTTTAAATGCCTGAAACCCTCTTTACCAAATCTGGTTTTTTGGGGCGATTTCAAGCATTCTCACTGTACTCTCGCTAGCGACACTCAGGTCAGCCATCCTCCTCCCTCGTCTTTGTTTTAAAACTATTTTTAATGCAATATTTTGACTAAAACCGATGTATGAGTGAGAGCTAAAATTGTCGTTTGTGTCAATATACTTATGGGGAAAGTAGCTTACAAAATATCCCCACCCCAATAAGTGATTAAAAACATAATAAGTGATTTGGCAAGTTGGTCACCAAACAACCTTAAGTGGTTGTTAAAATAAGTATTTCTAAAATGTACTTGTGCAACAAGTACTTCTTTTAACAACCACTTAATCATCAAACGGGACCTTAACCCGAAAAGGAGATTTGTTGTTCACTTGATATAGGTATAGCGAATTCTATGGTCACCAATAAACCTCCCATAATCCTCTATCTCTCTCTCTCTTGGAGATGGTAACCACATATTAACAATACTATGTATTCCTTAAAATTCTTACAATGTAAAACGCTAATGTGTTGCTTAAATTCAAAGGTGAATATTTTAAAAGGATCGGTTACAATCACTTGAGGGGTGTTGAACTAAACTCATTAACAAACACAATCTTAACATTTCACAAACATCGGTCTATAATTCTCCATTCCTTTGGCTGTGTTTGGTTGCAATGCAAATAATAAATTTGCACTGATGCAAAATCATGGCAGTGCAAATGATTTAATTGTAAATTCTGACCTATTTTTGTTTCAAATTTTAGCCTATTCTGTTTGATTGCAGTACAAATGAAGTAAATTAAAACATGAAGCAAAATAAAATAAAATCCAAAACAAAATTAAACAAGAATTTGCATTTTTTACATTTGCACTTCCATGCATTTGTACTAGTGCAAATAAGTTTGCACTGCAACCAAACACGGTCTTAGAGTCAAAATAGTTTGGTTGCTTTGTTCTCTTTTGTTCAATAAACAAATGACTGGCATTTTACAAACAAACTGAGTGAAAGGGGAATGAAAACGTACCTTCTTAACATAGATGGAGGTTGCAATATCGAGCCACCTGTTTTGGATTGCACAAAGGTTTCAGGTCGCTTTGGACACAGGTTGCATTATTGAGCAACCTATACTGGAGCATTGCTATTGTTCTTCTAATACGTGTCTCTGTTACTGTTGTTCTTAATATGAGAGAAAAAGAAGTGAAAGAGATACATAAAGAAAGAAATTAAAAAAAAAGGAGATAGTTCATATAAGATCTATCATATAGTAGAGTCCTAAAGAGGCAAACTTGTAACCACTTTAGATCTGCATAAACTCTAAGAAGAAAAACAAAATTGGAGGTCACAGAGAAAACTATATTTACGGGAGAATGGATAAAATAGGAAAGTTACATCAAGGCCCCATTCACTTTTCAGTAAGTTATTTATCTGGGTAAATACAATTACCTAGGTAAGTTTTCCTTGGGAAACATTTACCCAAGTAAGTGTTTTTACCCATGTTCTTATATTTCCCAAGTAAAAAAAGTAAATGACCATTTTAGTCATAAAAAACTATTATTAAAAGGGGAATTTTTGTCCCATTCAAGTGTTGGAAAAATTTACCCACCTAGAAGCAGGTAAGTGATACCTAGGAAAATAAACTTTCTCAGGTCACCACATTAATCTGAAAAAAGAACATGGGATTCTTGGTCAATGGGAACCAAAATCCCATTGACCTACTTCACCCCCCCAAAAAAATCAAAAAAAGAATGCCCCCTAAATGGGAACAAAATCCAAAACTTCACCTAATTTGTAGAGAGATGCATTGAAAGTAAATACATGACCGTTTTAGTAGGAGAATGCAACAAATTTACCTATACACAATTACATGTATTCTCCAAAAATTAAAATAAAATGAAGGAAAAGATAAGGAAATAAAGAGAAAGAAGTGGGTTCCTAACCTGTCACATTTCTTACGAATTAAGAAGGTCAAGCATGATGAGGTATCATACGAGAGAGGGGCAGGAGACTAGTGATGTGGGTTCTTGAGAGAGCAAGGAAGGCTAAAGCAAAGAGGGGTTGAGATATCACAATTGGAGTAAGGGAATGTGACAATATTAAATCAGACATTTGCCTTCAGTAGGGGTGGCAACGAGCCGAGCTTTTCACGAGCTGCTCAAGCTCGGCTCGGCTCTATTAGAACCGAGCTCGAGCTCGAGCCCAATTCACTGGCTCGATTATTAAACAAGCTGAGCTCGAACCTACTTGAGCTCAGCTCGTGAGGCTCGCGAGCCGGCTCAAAATTATAAAAAATAATATATATATAATAAAAATATTATAATTATTAATTATTATAATTCTTAATTTATTAAACTATTTTTTCTTAAAATCGAGTTTTTCTCAAAATTGAGATCAAGTCGAGCCAAGCTCGAGCTTATAAATTTTTTACTCGAGCCGAGCTTAAGCTCAAGGTTCTGGATCAAACCAAACTCGAGCCTGGTACTATTTGGATTGGCTCGGCTCGAATCCACCCCTAGCCTTCAATTTTATGCAAGTCATAAAAGTTGAATTCAAATACCATGGTTGTAGAGCATGTGCTTATGCTAGTATGTGTACAATATTAAAATCTTGAATGTTATATTTTTACTTAGGAATTAATAAGTTTAAATTTGATGTTAGTTATTTTTAATTTAATTTGTTATGATATATAATATTAAATTCATTTTAATTTATTTTATTAATAAATAATTTATATGGTATGAGAAGTAATTGATGGTTGGTAAGTTTTCTACCAACTTATAGTAGAAACTTGGATAAAATACCATTACCACCAAGGTCAAGGGTACTAGTTATAGGGATGGGCTAGTCCCCATTGTGTCGCCTCATGAACCCACATGCCCCTCAGCCATTCTCTTGCTTTCATGGATAGAGCACAACAACCAGATGCACTTCAACTTCATCAAATCTACTCCTCTCCCCGTCAAAATTGCGGTCTCTACTAAAGGACTTGGCATCTCCGTCTTCTCTTGATGTCACCACTTAGGAGCAATTAAAACCAACACTCAAAAATAACATGAATAAGGAATTGAACAAAAAAACAAGAGGAGGCATGGTCATTTGGCGTCCCTTAGAAAGAGGAGAAAAGATTTCTTGCAATTGTGACCACATGCAACCCCAATGAAAAGTGAATACAACAATGTACTAAGATGGAGTTTAGTTCCATTATTGCTTATTAGAAAAATGGCACCAGTTCATTCCCACATAGGCATTTGTGAATCCTATGAAGCTCATGGCCGGCTCAAAGAAATGGAGTCGCCACCCATTTTTCAGAGAAAATGGGCCCTTGTTTTTAGATTCAAAAAATCGATTTATGTCTTTGATAGTGACTCCCTTCTCCATAGAAAAAGACACACAGACGAAAGATTCTAAATCTAGAAGGATTGGGAGAGGGAAGGTATTAGGCACTCCTCTCTCCAAGCTATCGTAGCAGCCCAATGCGGGAATTGTTTAGGCTTAATTTCTAACGGAAAACAATAATGAAAATGGTTGCTTAGAGCTCCTAAAATTAGGCAAAAACGCTCCCAACTTCACCCAGAATTGATTTGAGGTGATATTATCAGGTCTTAGGTACTGATTTCCCTAAGACCTCTTTACCTCTTTTTCTCAGTCTAGAGGAATTTGGGAATGAAAGTTGTCCATGGTTTTGGGACTTCAAGAAACCCAAAACTAAACTAAAAGCAGAGATTTCAAATTCAAACTTAGAAAAAATGTGGAATGAGAGACTTACTTCTCATGTGCAACCTTGAGAAGAGTTTTCTAATAGCTAAAAAAAATTCAAATGAAGCTTGGATGAGCTGTTGAGTTGGGGTAAGTGTTTTAGGTTTTAAATCTTCAGTCTGGGAAATAGGGGAAGCAGATTTGAGGCTTGATCTTCAAATACTTTGGGATTTCAGGTAAAATGGAAGCATTACAGAGGTTGGGGAAATGCTCTTTTCTCCTTTCCCTTTTTCTCCCTTCTAAATCTCTCCTATCTTTCTAGATTTCTCCCCTTTTTTTCCCTTTCTCCCTTTTGAGCTCGAGTTGGATCAATATTTATAAAGAAAGGAGGGGGGAGAGTTTTGAAATTCATTCCATCAAGGAGTTTGGATTTCAAAAGGATTTTTTCAAGGAAATGGGTAAAGGTTTTTCAAGGAAAAAGGTGATCAGTCAACCTTTCCTCTTTGGTGAAAGATTATCTTCAATTTGGAGGTGGTTTTTACAAGTTTTGTGTGTCCAATGGGAGTTTGGGGTGTGCCTGTCATGGCAATTTCATATTTGGGGCTGTCAGTGTCATAAAATGTAAATTTGATGAACTTTTAAAAGTGATTTTATCTTTTCTTAGTTTTAAGTGGGGGTATCTTTGGTTTTTTTGGTCTATTAGGCTCAATTTCATTGGACTTAAGAATGGGTCTAACATCAGCCATCACCCTTTTGAGGTTTCAAGTTGTGACAGATGAGGTGGCAATTTGATTTGGTGCGCCAAAATGGCATCTTCCTAGTTTAACGGTCAAACAAAAAAAAATCAGGTCATGAAATTTGATGTGCTAGGGGTTTTTCGGTCTCCAAACATGGTGATGAGGTATGAATGGCCAAACAGGGTCAGGATGATGGAGATCTATGGATAACAAGTTCAGATCAACGAGATTTGCTGAAATAGAATTTTTGCTTAATGAAAGGTCAAATAGGGGAATTTTGGAATGAAATTTGGTGGGTAGGCACTTTTGAATGACCTGAATCTGATGGAAGTGATGGATCTTTAATCATAGGTGTAGATTGACATATTTAGTTTGAGTCAATGGTTTATCAGTTAATGAGACAATCCGAAATGGAATCCCACTTTTTAATAATCAAATGGAGGAATTTGGTCATAAAAATTTACGTGCTAGAGTTTTTTGGGTTTCCAAACACAGTGGTAAGATTTGATTGGACAAATTAAGTTGGGATGATGGATGATAAGTTTTAACCAATGAGATTTGTTGAAATTAAGATCTATGGAATCAAACGGGGGAAGTTTGAGCTGAAATTTGGTGGGTAGGCACTTTTGAATGTCCTAAATCTAATGGAAATGATGGATCTTTGATCAGAGGTGTAGATTTACAAATTTAGTTTGGGTTAATGGTTTATCAATTAACGAAGCAGCCTAAAATGGAATCTCATTATTTTAACGATCAAATAGAGGAGTTTAGTTATAAAATTTGACGTACTAAAGGGTTTTTTGGGTCTCTGAACATAGTGATGATGTCTAATTGGTTAAATGAAGTTGAGGTGATAGATAATAAGATCTAATTAATAGGATCTAGACTTGGTGGTGGATCAAACAAGGGAATTTTGAGCTGAAATTTGGTGGGTAGGCACAGGTTAAGGGGGTGAGTCAAGTTGATGGTTCTAACCTAAGAAAGAAATGGTTAGTCTAGGTTTTCTAATACTAGTAGTGTAGGGCCGTCAGAATGGGATCTTAATGCTTTTGGGCTTGATCATTGTAAACTTGCAGTGGGATTCGCTTGTTAATTATATCCCATTGATCTTAAGACGATGGATGTGTTGGATTAGGGCCGTCAGAAAGGAAGTTGGCGTGATGAATGGTGGATGTGTGACTAATTTATAGTTTCCTAAGTCCGTAGGCTATATTTGATTGGATGTCGATGTTAATCTCGAGGTTTTCATTTACCCTGCGGATTGTGCCAAAAGAGGAATTTTTAGCTTTGTAAAGTCTTAAGTTTTGAAGTCTAAAAGGAGGATACAAAGAAGTAGGGTGAAGGCACCGAGCAAAATTTGGGTGTTGACAACATTTATTTTGAAATATTGTATGGTAAAATATTTATTAAATAAATATTTGTCAGAATTTCTATAAGAGCCAACTCTTAGGGGAAGTTTCATTTTAATGTTTCCCCCAACACCAAGGCATTTATTTACTGTTTAGCTAATGTAGTGCCTAATGGCACCTAGCTGTAAAATAGGTCCTCTTTGGTATGATCGATGGTAGGATGGAAAATTTCCCCGTAAGATCGGGCCCCGCCCTAAACGGGGTGGATTTTCCCCCAACCCTAAACAAGGACAAAGTGGAGATGGGGAAAATATTTTTTTCCTCGAACCACGGGTGGGTATTAAATATAATTCCCCAAACTCGCCCTAAACCCGAAGGTAAATTAGTAAATATCTCTAAGTTTAATATTGATATTTAAAATATCTCTAAGTTTTTCCCTAAATTCTTAAAACCCTAGGATCCTATAATTCCATTTTTGAAATACCCCTAAAGTATTATAATTCAATTCCTAAAATGCCCCCAAATTCCTACATCCTATGTGTAAATTGTCGCAAAATAGATATTTTTTAAGTAATTGCCTTGGAGTGGGAAAATTCGGGGATTCCCTGTCCCCAATGGGGAGTGGATGCCTCGCCTCAAACCTGCCCCACCACCGGGGACGAGAAAAAGTATCTTGACTACGAGGCAGGAACAAGGAGGGGGTGCCTCACCCCAAACCCGCCCTATTGCCATTCCTAATCGGTGGGTGGACATCACATGCACCCTACTCTGTCCCCACCCCATAAGTCCCCCTGAAATGTGTTATACAATATCCAAAGGTGGGTTGAAATGAAGCAATCGAGATCTACTACCCACAAGTTGTTCCCACATCCCTACCCACTAAGCACCACCACTGGGTGTTGTGAACATCTTCCCATGAATGACAAGGGAGTTGTTCACAATGTGTAGCTGTAATGCCTCGTGGGTAGAGATTTGGGAACAGCTCGTGGGTAGCAGATCCGAGTCCGAAATGAAGAGGATCCCCATAACCAAATCCATCAGAAATTGTGAAAGTTGGGTTATACATAACAAATCAGCTAAAAAAGCAAAAACTAACCAATTTTCACTTTTAACCATATTTGTGATTCAATTACTAATCCTTTGTGCATAATCAGTTTGATAACGTCAGGGATCACCAATAGTCACCACAAGAGCAGAAGCCATCAGCAAAATGGTGGAAACGCTTTGAATCTCGGATGATAATTGAATGTTTCTCCATGAATGAAATGAACTTTGCAGCACTATGGCAATCACCACATATACGAAGATTCTTGGTAATCATAATAGGCCTCCCAGTGCCCATCACCAGAAGCCCAAATGCAATCGCTAGCTTCTCACTATGTTGATTGATCATATCCTCCTTCACCTCCTCATCAACATCATGCAGAACAAATCCTGTTTGGGAAACAAACCCAGCTTCACGCATCCTCCCAACAAGTTCCTCTAGCTTCTTGTAAATCCTATCTGATTCTGGGTGTGACCAATCACCCGCTGCAAAACGATGGATCTTATTCCCATGTTCAATAAAGCTGCAACCTGAGTTTTTTCTGAGACCTCTTTGCTTCATCAAAATTCTAACCTTCGAGGCTTCTGTCCACAAACCGGATGCCGAATACATATTTGATAGGATAATATAATTCCTGGGGTCTAGTGGTTCAAGGGAAAACAACTTCTCAGCAACTTCCTTCCCAAGTTCAATCTTATGGTGAACCCTACAGGCTCCCAGCAAAGCCCCCCAGACAGCAGCATTCGGCTTGAATGGCATCCTCTCAATCAACTCATAGGCTTCCTCCAAATGCCCAGAGCGACCAAGGAGGTCAACCATGCATGAATAATGATCCATCCTTGGCTCGATTCCATAAACTTTAGACATAACTTCAAAGTATGTCTTACCCTCATTGACAAGTCCTGAATGACTACATGCATTCAACAAATGTGTAAAGGTGACATGATCAGGCTCTTCACCTTCTTTAATCATGAGATGAAAGAAGTCGACTGCATCTCTTCCATGACCATGCTTGGCATAGCCTGCAAGCATGGCAGTCCAAGCTATTCTGTCTGGGTTGTTCAGCTCACAGAATACTTCATGAGAGGAACCCAAGCTCCCCGACTTTGCATACACAGTTATGAGCGCGGTTGCAACAGTCACGTCCAAATTCAATCCACAGCTGACAATACAACCATGAATGGATTTTGCTTGCTTTCCTGTGACTGTGACTAAATCTGTAGAAACATGAAGCAAGGTCACCATGGTGGCTCGATCGGGCACGATACCCGCTCTTCTCATCAAATTAAAAATTTCAAGACCCTCATCAAACCCATATTGACTGCAAATTGCGACCATTGAATTCCACGAAACTAAATTCCTCGTTGGCATGGCATCGAACAATCGATAAGCTGCATCTACAGCCCCACACTTCCCGTACATGTTAATGAGAGAGTTAACAACTTTAACTTCAGATTCAAAACCCAATTTGACCGTGTAACCATGAATATACCTGCCTCCATCTAATGCTTGCATATCGGAACAAGCTGGGAGAACGGAGATAAGCGTCACCTCATTGGGTTTGATACCCATCTCCCATCTCATCCTACGGAATACATCCAAGCTCTCGCTCAGATCTCCTCTTCGGGAAAGCACCGAAATCATAGAATTCCAGGAGACCAAATCCTTGTTTGGCATTTCATCAAACAAATTCCGTGCATCAACCACACGATCAAACTTGGCATACGCCGCTACCAATTGATCACCGATAAACCCAAAATTGTATTTTCCAGACTGGATAAGTTGGGCATGGATTACCTGGCAATCGAAGACCGAAGAGGAAGATTTTAACGCAGAAAGGAGCTGTGGGACAACAGAATTTAGAGTGAACTCTGCAGAAATTCGGGGAGAATGTGGAGGGAGAATATCCGTGTATATGCTTCTCTCATTGGGTATTAAATTATACAGAAACGGAGATTTCCGGTGGGTGCATTTACAGATTTTGGGTTTCAAGCAGAAGTAAAGAAGAGAATCAAGAGATGAATACAAGTGCGAAGAAGATGAGGAAGCTATGGATTTCATCATCCATCGTTCATATTCAAACAATCAAATCAATGATCATGATTTTTTGGGCTGTTAATGTATATGGATTACGGATATACGACCGGTGTAGATAGTAGATTGGTTCGATCGGTATAAACATGAGCAAAGGGGAAGGAGAAAGGAAGAATATATGAGTCCCACATCGGAAATTTTGGAGGAGAGGATGAGGAGAGATGGGCTATAAAAGAGGAAGGTGAGGAGATGGAAAATTCATCTTTGCGCTTGGGGCAATGACGCAGCTAGTGAGGTATTAACCGAGGCGCGTCAATTGCTGGTTGAAAACTATTTCCAAACCCCCTCTTCGGCCTGGGTTCTGCCCTGGCCGTCGAGAATTTCTGGAAGGGCTCCCTCTCGGGTAAAGCCCTACAATCAATTCCAAATTTTTTGTTGGTGGTGCCAGTTTCTATGATTGGCATTAGAGTTCCTTGAACTCTACTAGTTTAATTTATTAATTATCTCCCTTAATACTTTTGAGAACTTCGACAGATGCCTTTTTTTCCTCCCTTACCTTTCGACAACCTACGGTGTCATATTATCTCTCAATACATATTATCATATGTTCCTGCCTCAATACATATTATCATATGTTCTTTCCCCCCCTTCCCTTTCCAAAGTAGCCTGTTGTAGCAATTCTAAGAAATGGGAGGCTGTTGCCGAGCCTTAATGATGCCAGAGGATGCTTCATCAGTCATTAATGAATGATTCTTCACCAATCCAAAGCGACGTCAGCAAGCTGGTTTTGTGTATCCAAATGGTGGTGACTAAGCCCAAAACCCCCTTTCAGTTTGAAAATGCTTATCTTCTCTCTCTCTCTCTCTCTCTCTCTCTCTCTGGTTGAATGAAGTTACAGACACCATTTGTCATGTGAGAACAAAACAAACAATTTCAGCCATTTCATCCTTTCCGTTTCTTTCTCACAATCCATCCCGACTAATGACATCGCTTTGCTTCTTTTGATCACTCGTTCAACCCTTCTCTCTCTACGGTGGCAGAGGCCCAATGTTGAGCAAATGCAGTAATATATATTTTGAGTTTCCTGTGATGTGTTTATTATAGCCATGGACCCCTTAACAGTGATTAGACTCTTCTTACGATTGACAACATACGTATGAGGCTGAGCAACCGGAAAACGAAAACAGAAAAGTTAAAAGCTAACTTGTTTGAGGGTCAAAGAGAAAATTATGAAACAACATTCAATTTTTATTTCATGGAGAAATTAGACTGCATTTGCGTGTACTCTTTGAAGACTGACATTGAAAACAACACCCAAGATAATATGTTTAGTTATAGCTGAGTTTTCCAACTCTTCTGGTTTTCAAGTAAAGCTCATGTCACAACAATCCAGAATTAATATTTTAATTATCAAAAATAAGAAACTGAGTTCAAATTCATCTTGATTATATACTTGTAGTTAGGTATTTAAGAAAAAGAGAGAAAAACAGCGGGAATGCCCATGGTGTTGTAGGAATGGATATACTGTGACTATGTAGTTTGTACTGAAGTGATTGTGGGGGTTTTCTGTTAAATATAAAACACGTAATACAACAATAGGATCTACGATTTTATAACCTGGGAGAACAGGGTCAGTTGCTGGTCATTTTCCCACTAGGCTAGCTGTTAGGGAATAGAGATATGGAAAAAAGACTAGAAAAACCAAGATTTTTTTCCTCTGCAGTTTTCCTTTTCATTTTTTATTTGGTTCTTTTTCATTCAATCACAGGGAAAAGATGTTTTTTTTTTCCTTCCCCACTATAGAAGATTGCAATGAGTGGAGACTCTGTTGTGTTAGAGAGAGAGACCCAAACCAATAGGTCTTCGTCGTGTGAATGGAGAGAACTAAAAGACTGAAAGTGCAAATGCATGGGGCACATGTATCGAAAGGGTGTTTGTTAGTTAAAATAGGGTTACTTTAGTAATTTTGTACGTAAAATCATTAATAAAAGGGTAGAATGGGTATTTAGAAAAACTAGTGTATTAATCTAACGTTTTCTGTCCGGAAAGGTGAGGAAAGGAAGGTATTTGTCAATTTTCTAAAAAATTCAGGGGAGGTGCTTGTTGAAATGAAACTATAGGGGAGGTTTTTATGATTGTCAGAAATTTTAAGGGAAGTTTTTATATTACCCTAAAAAATAAATAAATTTATAATATGTTTTTTACAATATTTTGCAACATTTATTTATTTCTAATTTCTAATATAAGTTAATATATTTTTTATTTATATTATTTAAATACTTTTATTTAAAATTTTTAATAACAATTTATTTATAATTGGCCCAAGATAGTCAAATTTGAGCTGAGTTTGGGTTGAGCTCAAGCTCGAATCACCTACACTTCTATCCATAATCGTAGATAGTTGTTGGACGGGTAGTAATCATTATGCTCCTAATGTGCTATTTCCCCATGAATGATAAGAGATGCTCTTAATGTGCTGGTTAGTTGTTGGACAAGTACATTATGCTCCTAATGTACTTGTGATCAATAGATACATGCGCAACTTCCATCTTAAAAAATTTTGCATCTTGTGCGATTCAAACCCAAGCCCATTCGCAACTTAAGATGCTTAGCAATTTAAGCCATTAAACGATCTTTTAATTTATGATAATAAATGAAATACAATTATTGTTATTATCTTTATTGTAAACATATAATCTGAATAAATGTCATATCTTTATATTAAACAATTCCAACATAAAATTAAATAGAATAATATTAAAATTTAATATTTATAAATATAAATAAAACAAATAATCTACCAATTTTATATTTATATCTGATGATGCACAATCTGGCCGGTCTTAGTTGTCAATGATCTTGCCTCTGAACTGAGTAACAGGGACCTGAAACGGAAGGAGAAGAGAAGCTCCGAGGAGAACCCGGCGTAAGGGCTCCGAAGCTCAAGTTAGAATCCTTCAAAGGCAAGATAAACCAGATAGCGCAAAGTTAGCATACCTCGTTCCCAGGGGGTAGGAGCCTTTTATAACCA
>NW_010729120.1:3463725-3484530 GCF_000365185.1 Nelumbo nucifera | reverse complement strand
GCTCGCTCTTAACAGGGAGCTCGGGTTCTCAGTAGGGAGCTCGCTCTTAACAGGGAGCTCGGGTTCTCAGTAGGGAGCTCGCTCTTAACAGGGAGATCGGGCTCCTAGTAGGGAGCTCGGACTCTTGGTAGGGAGCTCAGACTCAGTAGAGCGGTCTGGAGTGAGCTTGGACTTGCTTCCGATGTTCGCTTCAGGCACTCTACTGTCCCGAGTTGCTTGCCTTTGCCACGTGTCGGGCGATTGCGAGGTCAGGCCAAATTTCCCTTCATCAATATCAAAAATTGATTTTTACTCAATAAATTTATACAAATAAAAAGATCAATGATAGAATAATTATTTTAGTACTTAAAATTCATATATTATACAATTTTAATATATTTTTATAAATTATTAATTGATATTTTAATTTACACTAAATAATAGCATATTTACTATTTATAAAAATAAAAAATTTTGTTTAAAAAATATTCAAGCATATAATATTTTATTGAGTCTATTAAATACACTAATTTAAATTTATATAAAAATTATTTATTATTTTAGAAAAATTATTGAAATAAAAGTGTTAAAAATGGAATAATCATTTTAGTAATTAAAAATTATGAATCTGCAATATTATATGCTTTTAAAAATTTTAATATATACATATGAAATATTTTGAGTTAACATTATATATTTTATAAATTATCAATTGATATTTTGATTTACATTTTATAATAGCACATTTATTATTTACAAAAATAAATATATTTTTTATCAAACATTTGAAAATTTAATATTTGGTTGACTTTTTTCTATTACTTGAAAAGTAAAAATATTAAAATGGAAAATAATTAATATAGTAATTAAAATATAATAGCATTTGTTTGTATCTTGGAATTAAATAGAATATAATATAATAATGGTTTTATGCATAGGGTTAATTTATAAAGATCTATATAATATAAGTCTTAGACTCTTGATTGATGGATTATTAACAAAGTTGTATGATATCTATGCATCCTATAATATTAATTGTAATATATTCTTGTATATATACATTTCTTATTTTTTATATCTTATTTGTAGCTATTTTGACCTTAAAGTTAGTGTAGTTGATGTATTTACGAAATTTGTATCTATTTTCTTAGTGTATCCTTGTATTTTCATATCTTTTCCAAAGCGTATCTGTATTTGTATCCGTATCCAAGTTGTCCGATACGATATCCGATACCAATACTTTGATTCTTGTGAATAAGGGCCACATCACTCTCCCACGGTTACCGGGAATCTACACTCCAAAAAAATTAAAAAGGGTAAAATACAAAAACCTCCCCTAAAATTTCTGACAATCATAAAAACCTCCACTATTGTTTCACTTTAGCAAAAACCTCCCCTGAATTTTTAAAGAATTTGACAAAAACCTCCCTTCCATCAATGATCTAGACAAAAAACGTCAACATTTACAAAATTATCCTTAAAGTGTCATTCAATGAATTTGTAAAGTACCATATCTACCCTCAATCGAGCATCTTATTCACATTTACTATTTTTTTATGAGAACAAAAAGAAAGAGAAATCATTAGAAAGAACAATCAACCCTCGTACAGGTTAAAATGGGTGAAGGAACAAGAGAAACGCCTCCCTTCCCCCCAACCCCCCTTCCCAAAAAGAAAAACAAATCAACAAATCAATAGAAATAACAACCTTAAAATAAAGATTTTAGCCTTTTAGAATGACTGAAACTGATGGCGATGGGAATGATGACCAATACGATGAGAACCAAGAGTATAATCAACCCCACACACATCCACTTCCTGCTGCTCTTCTGATAGTTCTTGGCAGTCCTGAGATTACGCATTTCGTCCTTCACACACTCAACAACATTCATGACATCGTGTTGGATGTCGTCCAACTGCTCCCCCTGAGCTTCCACCATCATCGCCATGTTCAAGAACACCTGGTGCAGCTCAAGCCGGCTCTTCTCAATATCACGATATTGGCGTTGATCCGACTACATAGGTATTTTGGGGCCTTCGGCTTGTGGAGGCACTTGCTCTCTTCGTTGGTTTGCTGCAGCCGGCCTAGGATGTCTCTCATGAAACCGGTCTCGTTCAGAACCATCTCGGCCTCCTCCAAGAACTGGGCGAGGTTATGGTCAATTTGATTTTGCGTTGCCGTCGCTGCCATCTCCAAGTTGACATTGCCAGCTTATAGATCTTTCGTGGCTTCTTTCTTCAGATCCACATAGCTGATAAAGGATTTGGTCATCAAACCGTTCATCTTGCTTTATTTTCTCTATCTCAGTTGAAACTTGGAATCAACAGAACTTTGCAAGAAAGACATAACTGAACAAACAAGAGAAACATAACTAAACAAAAAATTATAGATTCATGGGAGATTGAAAGAGGAGGAAGAGATAGACGAGGAAAGAACAGGGAGAAAAGGAAAGAGTTGTGTTCCGTTTGGGGTTGGATAGCTGCCGCCTTCCTCATCTTCAAACGGTGGAGTTCAGGGATAGGAAAGAGGATAAAAGCGGCTGACAAGAGAGGTAAAGATTAAAGAGGATAACAGGTCGATAGGGGTATTTCTGTAAAAATGTATGCAAACTAATTTGCAAAAAGGTAAAATGGGTATTTGAACAAAATTAATGCATGGGCCTAACGTTTTCCGTCTGAGTCATTGACGGTATGGAGGTTTTTGTCAAATTCTTTAAAAATCTAGGGAGGTTTTTGCTAAAGTGAAATTATAGGGGAGGTTTTATGATTGTCAAAAACTTAGGGGAGAATTTTATATTTTACCCAAATTAAAAATTCTTTTAATCCTGCCTTGCCTCCCCGCTTTTATGTCTCTCCCACTTCGTTCTTCTTCAACCCAATATCTCTGTCTATCTCACGTTACCAATGGGCTCAACCCCTTCCTAAAATTTCTCTTAAACAATCTCTCACGTCTAAAATTCCTCCTAAAAAACCTCTTAATCTATATTATAAACCATCTAGAAACCAAAAAAGTGGGTAAGTTAATTAATTTGTGAAATATTTTTTATATTTTCAATAATTACTGATATTATTGAATATAATTTAGTACACATCAACACCTAAACTATAATTTTTTGTAATTTTGGTAAATTGAAAATTTTAACTAATAAGAATTACTTGCTAAAAATTACTGATTTTGGTAATTTCATTTCATATTTAAAAATAATAATTATTGAAATCACTAATTACTAAAAAATTAATAATTATTTAAAATATTAATAAATACAAATTTAATAACTAAAAATTATCAGTGATTTTTATCAATAAGTAGTTGTTGATATTTTCAGTAATTTTTTAGTGGAAAATTAATTTCAATAAATAAATTTATCATTTATATTTTCAGTAATTTTGATATTTACTATAAGTTTGAGCAATAATTAGTGATTTTGTTAATTTAGTAAAACTTAAATTATAAAACTTCCATTTTTTCAAAAAAAATAATTGGAAAATTTTAATAATTTTCATAAGTATTGGACACTACATTTATAATTACCATAAATAATAGAACTATATTTATGGGTTTGCAGGGTGTTATAGGTTTAGGGGATGACCTCCATGGTAGGAATGGCAATGGGCGAGTTTAGGGCGGGGATCATACTTAGAGGTGTAAAACAGGTCGTGTTGTGCAGGCCCGTGGGCCTTCCTAGGCCATGTTGCCCTCCCCAGGAATAATTTGGGGGGTTGGCCCAGCACAGCCCATGGCCCATGGCCCAAGCCCATTACCGTGCCATGCCACAATCCTAGGCTGGGTGGGCTACAGGCCGGGCCTTGGGCGTGGGCTGAACTGGGCTAGACTTTTTTTGACATTTTTTATGTCTTTGCTAAGTAAAACTAAAATGTTTAACTTTTCTTTAGAAACTATTTGAAAAAATAAGAAATCTAACAAAGACTCAAAGTGAATAACAAATTGGAAGAAAAATAAGAATTTTATTTAATTTAAATTTGAATGATATAAAGCATATAATGGTTGGATGAATGAAATATGAAAATTGGAAAATGGAATAAATTAATAAAATATAAAAATACAATATACTTACAAATTGAAAATAAAAAATTATATTATTAAAAAATATCAAATAAATTAAATAAAATTAAAACAAATTTTACAATAATTTGAAAAAATGCTATACAGCTATTGAGTGTACAAAAAATATTGACTTCATCATTTTTTCCTATTGTTATTGACTTTAATCATTGTAGGAATTGAAAATGGTGGAGGATATGGCTATTTATAGGAATTGAAAATAATTTCATTGTCCAAAATACCCTAAAAACTAGTCATTTTTTAGTTGTTGGGAGGGGTATTTTGGTCATTGTAAAGTTATTTATCACTTTACCCAAAATGCTCCCCCAAACTAGCTGTTATATAGCTATTGGGGGCATTTGTGTCATTCTTTTTCCCCTTCAAAACCAAAATACATAAATACCCCTCTATATAGTTGTTGGGGGCATTTATGTAAAAAATCCCCAAAAAGCTAAAACTAGTTGTTGGGGACCCCCCCCAACGACTAGTTCATCGAGTGGGCCGAGTGCAGCCCATAGCTAGTCGTGCCTACTCGTGGACTTGGAACCCTAGGCCCAACACGGTCCGAACCATCGTGCCGAGCCAGTCCAAATTCAGGTCGGGCACACCCAATTTACACCTCTAATCATACTCCCCATCCTGACCTCAAGTTTTAAATTAATCCCTGTCAAAAATTTTAGCCTACATCCCCAATCTTCGATAGAGAGGGCTTCCCCACCAAGGGACCTGAATTCCTAAATTTTTTAATTAAAAGTTTGTTTTTAGAAAAGTATTTATTTAAAATAAAGGAAAATTTAAAATGCAAATGATATTTTAAATATATTTTGATATATACACATATAATAAAAAAATATTATAAATAACATAAGTAATATTATATTTAATATAATATATATAATCAGGATTGGGGTGGGGTGTGGATTTCACTCCCCATCCCCAATCAGGTATTCCTATTAATTTCATCCCCACCATATCCCCGCTAAGGCAATCTCCATCCCATCCCCGCCTAATTGGGGAGGCCAGGTACTTGGTGGGGATGGAGAAAATTGTCATCCCTGCCCCCGGGTTGTGTAGCTCTATAGAACAATAAGTTTTAAGTCCAATTCTGTGCATCACACGGGAGCAAGGTTGTCCACCTCACCATACATCTCCTTGCTCCAATGCTCCTTTCCTAATTTCCTTTTTTTATTTTTTATTTTTTCAATTCCATGTAATTGCCCATTAAACCAATAAGGAAACAACATCGGCTAAATTATCTCTAACAACCAAAAAATAAAGAAAGAGATATTTGCTTTTCTAATGTCAAGCCAAGTGGCACCACTATCCCCCACTTTCTCCTAAATTCTCTCTAATTCCTATTTATCTCCAAAATTATCTCTAATTTAGTAGAGAGCTTCTCTCCTAAATTATATCAATTTTCTATATATCATCTCCCCTACTTTTTACCTATATCTTATTTGAATTAAAATAATTAAGAATTATATAAATATTATAACATAATTATATACAAACAAAAATGTTTATGAAAAAACACAAAAAATAATTACAATAGACTCAATAATATTTTACACTATTAATAATTTTATATTTTTAAAAAATTCATCACAAAATTATTAGCAATACAAATTATAATTTTATAGATTATTCAATTTAAATGTTAATCAAATAATAAAAATTTAACATTAAAAAATAAAATATTATTTAAATATTTCAATAACAAAATATTAAAATATCTAAATAATTATATAACAAAATATTTAATATTACATAATAAATTTAAAATAAATAAAATTAAAAATAACAAAAAATGAATATTTTACATATTATTTATATATTTAAATAACTAAATATTTTAAATAATGAGATATTTAACATAACTAAATTTTAAATATTTAAAATAAATAAATTATGTAATAATAGTATAAATTATAAATTTATTGATTACTAAATTCAATAAATAATTAATATTTTAAAAATAGAAATAATGATATTATTTAAATAACTAAATAATATTGTAAATAACTAATCTCACTTATATCAATTAATAATTCTAGAAAATAACTTTAAAAAAATTAATATTTATCAATAATATTTTACAATCTTAATCTATACTTATTATATATTTATATATTCTAAAATTTATATTTATTGTATTTTGTGATAAATATATTTTCAATAATTATGTATAAATCTATTTTTTTTTGTTATTTAACAGAAAATTTTCAATCATTAGTAAATATTAAACTACTACTATTTAACTTTTTAAATTTAATTTATTGTACTTATAAATTTATGTTTTAGTAATTATTTTTTTATAATTTATTGATTAATATTTATTAGAGATTAAACTATTATTTGATATTACAATATTTATTGGTTTATTTACATATTTTCAATAGTTATTGTATTTATTGCATTCCTATATATTTTCAATGATTATTGGAGATTAAACTATTGCTGTTTATTAGAGACTAGACTATTAATTTAACTGAAATTAGGAGTATTGATGAATATTATTGTTATTTTTGTATTGTAAAAAATTATTATAACTAATATATAAAATATAAATAATTACTAATTATTTAAAAAGATAAAATATAAAACAATTGTTTAATCTTATCTATATATATACTAAAGTAGAGCTTGCCACGTCAGCAGAGCAGCCCTCTCTTTGCACCGATACCCAAACCAAGATTCTAGAGGGGGTGCAAGATTCTCTCTAGAAGCCCATGGACTTGCCACCTAGCATGGCAATCTCCCCTTTTTTCCCCATTAAAATAGGAAGAAAACCCACTAACTTTATTTTGGGAAGAAAACCCCATTAACTTAGGAAATCTTTTCCTATAATCTCTCTCTCTAATTTTTTCCTATAATCTCTCCCGATCCACACAAATGGAAACTTGCCTAAAGCCCATCCATATAGGAACATGGCAGCCTTCTCTTCTTCATTAGAGTCCCATTCCAACTCTCTCTCTCTCTCTCTCTCTCTCTCTCTCTCTCTCTCTTCACTACTTAGATCGGGTGGTTTGATTTTCATTAATCCAACCCAGTTATGCCCATTTACTTTGAATGGTATATTAAAAATTGTTTATAATTAATAATTTCATTTCATTTTATTTTATTAAAACTCATGCCAAAATTAATTAATTATTTTAGGGGTTAATTAAAAATTCCCAAACAATATTACTATTTATAATAATTAATCATTTTTATTTCATTAATATTTTTAGGATTAATTACTAATATTTTCGAAAATTTAATAATAGTTTACCAACATTAATTAATTATTTTCAGGATTAATTACAAAACACCAAAGTTGACTTAAAATATAGTATTTATATGCATGTTTTATTAAGAATTACCAAAATATATTACTCTTTAGTAATTAATATTAGTGCTATATTACCAAAATTAATTAAATATCAATAAAAATTAATTATTCTATTAATATTAAAATTTAAAAATTAATAATAGCTTTCATGAATAATTAAATTAATTGTTTATTACTATTTTAATATTGGGATTAATTAGAAACTCCCAAGATTCAATTAAAAATCTATTATTTATATATTCATCATTAATTCAGAATTACCAACTTTTAATACCAAAATATGTTACTATTTTTAATAATTAATGTTAGTGACATATTACCAACAAATTAATAACCAATAATAAATAACTATTTTATTAAGATTAAAATTTAAAATTTAATAATTATTTACATGAATAATTATATTAATTATTTTATTACTTTTTAAATAATTCATAATATCAATTTTATTAATTAATAATATTACTGAATATTACTATTAACAACATTAATAATTTTTATAAAATAAGAATTATAAGATTGTTAATGCATAATTAAGAATTATTAACAATAACTATATATGTATTCATAATTTTTTAAAATATTAATTATAAATTTTTAAAATCATTATTAACTATTTTCGTGAATAAAAATACCTTAAAATATTATTGTTTTTAGTAATTAATAATATTGTTAATAACTATAAATTAAAATTGGTGCTATTAATTACCAGAGGGGACCCATGAGAAGTATGAGTTTTGTTACAAGAATTTGAAGCAAAAAGAGCTAGGGTTGTAGCTTGAGTTGGGTGGGCCTAACCTGAGCCTGACCCAGCTCAACCAAAGTTTTTCCACAAGTCCGGCTCGAGTTTTTGAACTTTAAGCTGGGTTTAAGCCAAAAAAATTCAAGGCTAAGCTAAACTCAGGATGGGCTTGGGTTGAGCCCTCGAGTAGTTCGAGCTCAATCCAACCCATTTGAGCTCATGCCAACATTTTGTGATAGACTGGGCTACATAGCTCAATACACCCAAGCCCAAGTCTAGCTCAAGATATTAGGTTAAGCTCAAGTTGGTCCTAAATTGGTAAACATGGGCTTAACCTTGGGTTGTTAAACTCAGGCTTGGGTTAGTAAATTACCAGTAATTATTGCCATTCTACTTTTGTCAGTAATTATTGAAAATTACCAATAATTTTTCTCTTACCAACCTAGCCTTAACCTAAGCTTTAACCAACATCTTGGGTTGGCCTTAAGATTGAATGTGTTGAGATTTGTTGCCCAATTTCTGGGTAGAATATATTAATAATATGTAGATATGTATATCACAAAATGTTGCACAGGCTCAAATTGATCGAATTGGACTAAGGCTACCCATGCCCTCAACCTGAATTTAAGTTAGACTTCAGTTTGTTAGCCCAAGTCCACCTTGAAGTTTGAAAACTCAAGCTCAACCTTTGCAAAATCTTTGATTGAATTGGATCGAACCCGAGTTAGGCTTACGCAATCTGCACCTTAACTCCTTTTTGCCTCAAGTTATTTTAACAAAGCCCGTACGTCACACAAACCCCGACTAGGGGTGTTCACGGGTCGGGTTGGGTCGGTTTATTGGGGTTTTCCCAACCGACCCGACCCGGTCGGGTTACCTGAGGTGGAAACCGAAATCGATCCACTGATAAGCCAAACCGACC
Organism: Nelumbo nucifera; assembly: GCF_000365185.1. Next base: position 3,475,494 of record NW_010729120.1, on the reverse strand, counting down.
TAGTCGGTTTGAGTCGGTTTCGGTTTTGCTCCTGTACAAAAGGACACCTAATTGAATTCTAATTGTAATTGCCTAATGGGTTGCCTATTTGGTGTAAAAGAYTAKAGRAAGTTAGAAAHTAKGATADATTGCCTATTCTAATTGTAATTGCCTAATGGGCCTTCTAATTCTGGTAGAAGACTAGTTATAGTTAAGTAGGAAACTATTCAAACTAGGTACTACCGAACTAGTCTTTTACTAGTTCAGTTCGGGTCGGATTAGTTTCGGTTTTCACACAAGAAAACCAAAACCGACCCGATATATCGATTTATATATTTGCCCAACCCAAAACCAACCGGTACTGATGAAAACCCGACCGACTCAGGTTAGATCGGTCCGGGTTGATCGGTTTGGTCGGATTGGACATTATTATGAACAGCCCTAACCCCCAATAATATGTTTATATTATTTAGCTTTCCCTTAACAAATGCACGGGCCACTGCTAATGTTGCACATACAATCAACTCTAGACAGGAGCCTTTTGCTGCTCCTACCCTGTGAATCGTGCGCTACATAACCTACAATATAATCAAATTCATACTCTGGCGTACGAAACACTAACTAGTGTGTTCACTCGTCAATTGGTTAGTTATCCCGCAAATACTGAGTGGCATTTCCGAATAATCTATCCAAGACGTGTGTGGCCTGAACTCATGGGAATGAAATTGGAGGACACCGAGTCTATGTTTTATTGTTTAGTTTGATAAAAAAGACAGCGTTAAGTTCTGACAAATTTTTGTAAAATTCCTCAAAAACTTCCACTCAAACTTTCCATTTCTCACTTATTTCTGACAAACCAAGCACAGCCTAAATCCTCTGCGTTTCAGACATCACAATCTGATCGTGTATGTATAGTGCTGTGAGAATGTTTGATGGTTTTATTTTATTATTTGATTATTTTATCCATTTAAGTTCAAGAGCGCAAATACAAATGGAGCCTGTGCATGAATCATGCATATTTGTAGTTGCACTCTTCCCAAATGGAACCTTAAATAAGTAAGCCATCCAGTTCAGCGCTTCAGCGGTTTTCAAATAGCCCCTTGCATGAGTCTAGTCTGGATGTGCTATACACAGCTTCCAAGTTCCAACATGATCTATAGCTTCACACGGCACATCCAAAGTAATAACCCCATCAATAACATCATAAAGTGCGAAACATATTTGACCATAGATCATGTTGGAAGCTGAATGGGTAGCAGATCCGGTCGGCGGTCGCCCCTTGCACATCCTGTTTGTAGCGGATCCAGACTGAATTTAATATGATATTTAAATGCAACCGATATTTAAACCATACCACTTTGATTATGTTCAAGGAACATGCTTATAACCTTGTTTCCTTGAGAACATATTGAATGAGAAAACATTTGGAAAATGGATTTATAGAAAGGAGCTATTCTTCACTTTACTTTCATTTTTTCTTTTTATTCCGTATAAATTGAGGGAGGGGGTGTGCTACTGCTTTAAAAAACGGAACCAAATGAGTTGGAGACCAAATCATGCACAGTGAACATGAGTGTCCAGTACAGATGGGCCCACATGAGACCCACACCTTACGAGTATGGAACACCGGTGTGTTCAGTCGTGATAGGTAGCCCAGCCCAGTGTACATAACTCTCTCTCCAACCAATCTGGTCTCCAAAAAACCATCCCAAATTTTTTGACCTACTTAAAAACAGAGAACAAATACAACACAATGCCTTAATAAGCTGCACTAGCTGTAGCTGTACGCCTGTACATTCAGTTTAATACAACAGCAATGCGGGATCTTACGTGGCAGGATCAAAATCTTCAGGAATAAATCCAGAGGCTCGTGCAAGCTCTTGAAAATCTTGCTCTCCACTCAAAACCTGCAATAAATACACGGTCAATGCTTGAAACTGAAGCACCATTTAATAATGAACTCAACTACTTTTCTGATTTAGTGCATAAATTTTGTGTATTCTAGGCTCTAAACACCCAAACAAGGTAGATGATTGTAGAGAGTGCTACGTGAAGAATGAGCAATTAATTATCCCATTTTATACTTTACGAGTTAATGCCATTCTTATATGCCTCAACCAACAGGCATATAGAGGACTGAGGACCAATGAAAAAACACTTGGAGACAAGGTCAGGCTTATCTTTCCATGGGTCCATCTTGTCTACAAGTAGAAGAAAATTAAGAGTTGCATATAAAAGTCACAAACTCATTTACTAGATTTACTTAAAGCAACAGAAATAAGCAATGTCACGTTGCACAGTGCCACAAAAGACAAGGTGGGGCCTTAAGAGATAAGAGGAAACGAACATCCATTTTCCTCTTAAAGTTGTAAGATTCTTCTTAAGAGATAGAGTTAAGGGGAAACAAACAGCCTCAAGTATGACATGTTTCTTGATGGGTTCCACTATTGTCAAAGTCTTAGCACTTATGAGATGGTTCACAATTTGAATTATGAGTTCCCACAGTTTCAGTTCAGAATTTTACTTCTGAGTTCTGAATACTCGAATGAACCCTGTTCTACCATTCTGCTCTATCAAAGTGCCATAACCATAGCTAGATTATGGACCCTAAAATCATTTTTCACTACACTTTCAATCTTACTTTTAAATCTTCTTTAAAAAGACATTATATTTATCATTTGAATATTACAATTTGACCCATTAATCTTATGATTTATACAATTCACACTATTCCAATCAATGTGATCGAAACCTAGCTCCCTTTGTCGTTCTTCTGTCTCTTTTAGTTCTTTTCAAAAGGCCGTTATTTTAAAACCCTTGCTACAATAAGATTTATAATGTTATTTAGGCTCAGTTTGGAAGGAGTACAAATACAAATATCTAGAGTGCAAAACCTTGTATTTTGTATTATTTTGTATGTATTTGCACTGTACATATTTGTATTTGTACTCCTTCTAAACTGAGCCTTAGAGTCAGTTCGGGAATAGTACAAATACAAATATGTATAGTGCAAAACCTTGTTTACCATATTTTTAAACCTTGTATTTTGCATTGTACATATTTGTATTTGTACTCTTCTCAAACTGAACCTTAAGACCTATTTAGAAACCTTAAGTAGGTTAAGAACCATTATACATGAATAACTTTCAAGTCAAACTCCGTCATATAATCTTATGTTTCTTATGTACAAGTGGTAAATCTTAGTTATATTAAGTACATATATATGGTGGGTATAGATTAAAAATGGTGGAAATCATTTTATATGTAGGTAATTAGTATACACTTATTTTTCGACAATTTTCTAAAAACAAAAATAACATCACAATTTACACTATGATTCACAATTTACAATTTTCAGAATATTGCTAATGTCCTATCACCTATGATTGTAAATTCCTCTAAAAACAATTGTTTCTCCTCAATCATAAATTCCTGTTCCTTGCCACCCTCTCTTAATGTGATTTAATTTAGCAGTTTGCACAAGAACCAAAGATGGATATTCTATATTAGAATACTTTTGCTATTAACTAATGAAGTAACCTGATCTACTTGTTGCTAATCATAATTGTCATAATAAAATTTGAATCAAATCTACTAGATATAAAATCAACTGATTCACTTGATCAATTTAGGGAATTCCCTTTCCTCAGGCAATATGTTAGTAATTTTAGAATTTAATGTGCGGTTATAGATCAAAAAGCTTCTGATCATCCAACCTCATTAGTTAAAATTTTCCCACAATTTTATAGTGGGCCAGTCGGCGTTGGATATATGATGCATGTATAGATTTTGCACTTGGAGGTAAAGCAGTATGGAAAACTTAAAACCCAAGGCATCTTTCATCCACACCTAAGTTGTGCTTGCGTTCTCAAGAAATAGGTGGTTCCAAAACACAATAGCAGTACATGTGCTTTTAATGCTCCCACCTTGATTGGTTTTAAGAGTGCAACCATAACCACCATACATTTATGAAGCAAACCCCAGGGTAAACAAGAAAGGGCCCACTATAACAAAAATCTCTTCTGGGGTTGTATTCAAATCTGTAATTTGGACTGATAACAACAGAACACCAAGTACAAGAATGGTGATTATAACCAGTCCAAGAAAAAAGAGCTTTCTTACCTGACCATTTATCACCCAAGTCGGGAAGCCATCAATTCCAGCATCCGAACATGCCTTGGCTATTTTGGTTCCTGTCCTATATCCATCTGGGAAGCATTCGACATAGTCCAAGAGCTTTGCTGCTTCACGCCCAAACATCTGTATTGACAGCACAAAGGGTCCAAAGCAGATGAGCCAAAAACTGAATAGAAGAAAATTCCTCTTGGACTGGGTATTGAAAAAGTTAACTTGTGTGGATTTCTCTTACACTTGAAATGAAATTAGCATGTACATCACCTCAACACCCCCCCCCCCTGCTTCTGGTCACCTTCTCTGGCAATTCCAAGTGTAAATGATGTACATGTTAATTTCATTTCAACAGCTATTCAAAATCTGTATTGTCAGCCTTTCATTTCCTTTTGATCTCTCAATCTCTGGGTTCTCTCAATATCTAAATTGTTTTTCATAGTGAAATAAGAAGAGTAAACCTTTTATAGATGTTCTAAAATCTCATTTCATTTAGGGCAACACCATAAAAGAAACTTCAGTAAAGATTTAATGGGTGTCTTGCAAATCTGATGGGTTCTTCTAAGTCTAGTTTGTAGCCATGTATCGTCATGTTGTTTTCTTCTCTTCTTCCACAAAAGCACTCTTTCTGAGTTCAATTAACTGTCCAGCTGCATCAAGCAGAACTAGCATTTGTAAATGAGCAGAATTGCAACATCTGGCCATTGTTCTCACAGGCTAGCATCAACTATCAAAATCCGATAATGGAATGCTGTAATCAAAATCTTAGAAAACAAAGGAAAGAGTAATGAAGAAAGAAATTAATCTCTCTTTGCTATGCTAACTGAGATATCATTTTTTCTCTAGCAGATACTGTTCTGGTTAAAATTGGACTTTATGGTCAGTTTTCTTGTTAGATCAATGTCTCTTTTTTTTTAATAAATTAGATCAATGTCTCTTATTACAAGCCCTTCCCGACATCTGTAACTTATATGTGATTCAGCATTATACCCCATCCGTCAGTCACTGATTTTGAGAGATAGGAAGGAAGAAATATCATTTCAGTGTGATTTGTCAGTGGCTCAGAGAAAACAGGAAAAAGAATGAAAAAGGAACTAAGATTAAATTACTAAAACCCACATTCGTTAAGTTTCTATAACGTCTCAAGTAGGGATAGTCTTTTTCCAAGTAAATTTAGGAGTGATGCTAACCCCACTGACATTGTCACAGTGGGGATGTTATTATTCCCAAAACACATAGTGTTATATATTATATATGCTGAACATATTATACCTCCTATTTAATGTTTAAGGATCTTAGTTACTCATATTTGTTTTCCATTTACATTTTCATCCTTAGTTATATATTGTATTTTATATAACATGTGTTTCTTATTTACAGCTTTGAAGACCCAAGAAGGTCCAAACTAGTAAACCCCTTGAACTGCAGGAAAATGCTATAAACCTTCGTGACAAATTTTAAACATAAACAACAAAAGAGATTGAACTCATCATGGAAGGAGGTCCAGTGGCCCACCCCACCAGGAAAAGGCTGGGCTGAGACCAGGTTTCAGGTCCAGGCATGGTTTGGGCCAGTCTCCAACTGAGTTATGGCCCTTGTAGTCCCAATGAAACCTGGCCCAGCCCAGCCTGGCTAATGACAAGGGAAAAAAAGGGGCATTACCAATGTTGGTTCTGGCTATTTAAATAGGCCATTACCAATGTTGGCCCTGGCTATTTGAGGTCCTAAAAGAGGTGCACTGATTATGAACCTAACCTTTTGCATTTTCTTGCACAAAGTGGCCATTCTCAAACTTGAACCCTACATTTCAGCCCAAGTTTTTATCACTGCACCAAACAATGGCCCTTTCCTATCCTGGTTAATGATCAGCCTTGATTTGAAGCAAGTCATGAAAAACACTGAACAACCACATTTATCAATGAAAATGTTTTTGAATGACACTAGGAGACATTTCAAATTATGATTGATTTGGTGCCTGTATTGCCTCTTTCTGTTAAGGTGTACCCTTTTAGCCTAAGCAAGCCAAGCTTTATATCAGAAAGACTTTGGAATTCTGTGGAACAGTTTAGCTGCATCCAGAAGCTATTCTAAAGCATTAGCATCTATCTACAGCTGTTCAGTATTGGAGTGGGATATTGTGGGATATAAAGAAGAGAATGTACCTGTTTCTGTTCTAGACAATGAGAACACCAGAAAGCTCCATACATTTTAGCTCCTATGGAGTTTAGATGCTTTGCAAGAGCAAGAGACAGAGGACTTGATTCTGTTGTTATCTCAATTGTAAACGGTTGCAGCTCAATTTCAGCAAAGCTGTTAAAAGAGAAATAAGAAATACGATGAGAACAAATAATTCATTCATAACAGAAATAAGTATTGCAACTTTACAATTTTTTCTCACAATGAATATAATGACTTGCTGTGTAATAACCAAAGTGAAGTCTCTCAATTAAAGAATCAACTTCAACTTGGCCGGCAAGCTCATGCCTGGTGTGATTTTATCCTAATATGTAGAATGAAAAAGCCAACATGCAACTTGGTCTGACATGAGGTGATCAAGCGGTCAAGCCAAGTATTTTTACAATGCAACTTATTTTAGGCTGAATATATTGGCTTGGATTATAATATCACTTTAGGTAGAAGAAGAAAAAAAGATCACAGAACCAGTAAATCAAAACTTTTTTTGATCAATAAAAATTTGGACCATTTCTCAATTTGTGTGTGTCATCCATTCGCAGGGCAGGGGCCATGCTAATCTTCTCTGTATCGTTCCAATTTTATCGGATGTCTCCGAAGAGACACCAGTAAATCAAAACATTAACTACTTGTACTCTCACATATGAATCTATAATATAGAAATATAACATATATAACAAAGCTACGGTTGCTTCATAATGCTCAAAGCCTCAACCAAGCCTGACCACACCTTTAGCCAATGTTGTATTTTTCCAACTCAAAGCAACATAAGGACAGAAAATTTCAACTTCAAGAGCAATTCATGTTCAACACCTTTGTCCAGTCACAAACTAGCGTGAAACAGGCCATTCTTCAACATACAGTCACAACCTAATCTCAATCTTCTGAATTCTAGAATGCATTAGATAAAGTAACCAGCCTGCATGATACTTGAAGATTTTTTGGAGAGGTAAAGTTCAAGGACCTAGAACTTCCCCTATATTTTATTTTTTGGCAGATTCTTCCCCAAGATATTACCCAATAATCACATAATACTATGTTATCATTCCATCTAAGAAGATCCCGTGCCTTTGTTAGATATGTCTAAAACCCTAAAATGCCTTTTTTTTGTTTATAGGACTATTCTACCTTTTTTAACATTATTAAGAAAGATATTCTAGTCATGATCATAGGAGGCCAGTTTAATGCTCCAGATCTTAGATTTTATTTGATGCATCACTTTATGTGGCCTAGATTTTTGTACAAATTTTCTTGCATTACTTGAATGGATTAGATTAGATGAAATCTTGGTCTTCATCCACTGATCTTAGAAGACCACTTTGAAGGCCAAGATCATTGGGTTGATTGGTACATTCAGATAAGCTAGATTAGATAAAATCATAGTATGAATGGTTGAGATTAGTTGACCGATCATAAGAGACCATTTTGTCTTTATCTATCAAAAAAAAGAGGTCATTTTGATGTCTGGATTTTAAGTGTTATTTGGCACCATACCAAGGTTCAAAGTATTGATACAATATGCCCCATATTGTATCTCAGGGTCACCAGTACGCTATTTTAGGGGAGTTACGAGATTTCAGCCTTTTTATATGTTAGAGGGCGATGTGATAAGACCCTGTCAAAAGATAATACAAAAAAAAAAAAGATTATTAGAAAAAGAGTTTTGATCAATACAATCTCTCAATAGGCAAACTTTGCACATTGAGATTATCGAATACTTAGAACCATGTTTGGTGCATTGCCTTCCATGGCCTAGAAATGTCACTTATCCAAAAAAAAAAAAAATATGTTTTTTTTTATTAGCAACAAGTATGCAATTTTTTAATTGTCCACTCACTATTAACGCCATAAGTGGTGGTGGGTATGAAATCTTGGGGGGAAATCTGCCATGAAATAAAAAATAGGTTTCTCCAATAGGTTTCTGCATGGAGACATACTTGTACAATTATTCACTGTAACAGTTAACTTTGAAGGAGACAGAAATAGCACAAAAAATGGCCAGAAACTGCCTATACAATCCTAAGGGCTTATTGCAAATATATGCATTGGCAAAGTTCCAGATAAGCCATGGTATTCTATAGGAAACAAAAGAATTATATAAAAGTTTCATTCAAGAATTCCATAGTGAAGGGAAGCTGCATTCAATAGTTCCACAGTTTACAGCAAATAATATATTATTTTTTTATAGTGCTTACTACAAATAATATGAATCAAGCAAGGCCAAAGATCTTTTACCTACGTATAGAATAAATAGAATATTAACAATGAGACTACTATATAACATTTGCTTTTTCTTTCAAGTAGGAGCACAAGTCATCCTATGTCTTTGTTACAGTTGCACAATAGTAGCTCATACAATTAAATGGAATGTGCAAGTACCATTTGCAGAAGCAAGAAAGAAAACCTTTAGTTTTGTCATGAAATAATGACGTCATTCAAAGCATAACACTAAAAGAATTAAAAGAATGTCAGAAATTCTAATCTGCATCACAATCAAGTAACTCACCTCGTAGAAACAGGTTTAGAAGTGTTATACGAAACATTTAAAGAAGCAACCACTATGCTAACTATTAATAACTGCAGACCCGCCGTTTTTTGTATCTCTTGCAACCCAAATTCCTATGCCATACACAAAACCAGCAATTGATTACTTATTGAAAACTAAATCAAAGAAATGAGTAGTTACTACGAAAACAAATTACCCAAACCACACCTTTAAAACAATAAAAAATAAGCTAAAAGACAGCAAAGCTGATACTAAACAGTATAAGCATGATGCTCCTGCAAACTTTGTGCTTAAAAGATACAAAAAATAAGAACTAGCTGCTGCCATTGAAGTGGTGGTCCCAAGTAAAATCAAGCGGCCATTAGTTTCACCGAGTCCAAAAAGAAATTTCTTTCCAGCCAGATGTAGACCAAGTGCTGCAACCAAACCATATGCAACCATACCAAATAATGGAAGAGGAACACCTGGCAAATGCAAAATAAATATCGGTGAGATCCTCTTTCAAACAATTCACCCTCAATATAGTTCATATATGATTCTCTTGTTAGAAAAGGTGACCCTGTAACATAACTGGCTAAGAACTCAAGCAATAAAGTTTATGGCTAGTGAAAATATCCACAATAGAGAGAGAGGAGGAAATAGATATACTAGAAAAGATCCAGAGGTCATGTAAAATGATGACCTAGTTACAAATATTGTGCAAGAATATTTTCTTTTTCCTTCTTTAATGAAATTCTCACCATTTATCGAAAAAGAATATTCCCTAAAGGTGTGGCTCTCTTGCTTCACTCAGGATCTGCTACTCACCACATTGTGTGTAAAAACTATGTAACCAATCATGACTTCATGAGTGAAGACGCCAGTGTTCCATACACATGGGACCCACACTCATGTGTATGGAAACACTGTGTTCACTTGTGATAGGTTATGTAGCCTTTTACGCACAGTGTGGCGAGCAGCAGGCTCTTGACTCAGCTACACAAAGCCAGTGATAGAGCCAACTCAGGAATCTTGGAGTCAACTTGGGGAGTCATGTTACAACAGTAATTTCTTTTAAATTATAATAATGTAATTATATTTTGTATTGGCAACAAATTTTTATCCAAACACATATAATTATAATCCAATAATACTAACATAAAATAGGTCTGCATAATATATGAATGATTATTAATTCATCTAAAGTTTGTATAGAAAAGCGTGCATCTTAAAAGTAATGACATCGAAATCATGATATAATCATGAAACTCAGCCTGGAGTTGGAAAAGTCAAGTAACTGAGACTGGAGTCAAAGTCATTGCAATCAATCACTTGGAGGAGCCATGTTCATTTGGAGTCACTACCGTGACTTGGCTCCCTGTGTCTTGTGATGAAGTCAACTCGATGAAGTCATGGAGTCAATTTGGGAGTCAAAAACTTGTGCCAAAACCAGCCTACCTGGTACAGACAAAATGAATGTGGTTTACCCTTTAGTTGATAAGTAATCATCCATTCAGATGCTTCCAAGAAATGGGCTAACTCTATACTATTTTATCCTTGAGAAGTGAGTTGCACGTCACAAACCTCATAAATATAGCCCAAAGGACAGTAACTTCCTTCATATGGTTTGGCTAAAGATTTTTATACTAACTGCCAACCTGAAATAACCTTCATCCAAACTTGGGACCATAGCATATATACTTGTAATTAACAACTGCACAAGTGATAAAGAGATACTTGGTGCAAGTAGAAGTCTCTAAAAGAGCCAAGGGAAGGCCAAAACTAAAAGAAATATTGACTGAAGTAATAAGAAACAATCTAAGGAGTTACAATTTGACAAAAGTTATGGTCCTTGTTAGAGTGCAATGGAGAGGCTAGAGCTAGATTCATATAGCTGACACTAAATCATCAAGTTGAACACTTCCCCGAGTTTATTTGATACCTAGACTCCTCAAAGAACAACAAACACAGATCAAGAGAGAGAAGTACAAACAGCCGAAAACTGACTAGTAACATAAAATATAGAACTGCAAGGAGTGTAATGGAGAGGCAAGAACCATATGTAGATACAGGGACAGTGAGGGTTAATTTTGTAAATTTACTCCTTGCTGTACATATTTATCTATTTTATCACTGTGTATTATACATCTTGTATACTGGGGACAGATTTGTCCTTTTACTCTTCATTAATATAAATATCTTTCTCTTGGTGTGGTCACTTCACTTGGACACACCACAAAACTGTTCAGTTTCTCTATTTCGAACTGCATTGACACCATAAAGCCAATTCCAAATAATTAAGTCAATGCTTTGCTGAGTTTAGTTGATACCAACTCTCCTCAAAGAACAAGAAGCACAGAAATCTGACTAGTAACATGAAAACCGGAACCGCAAGGAGTAATTTATAACCCACATCTGGGTCCTGGTGCAACAAACATTAAAGACTTTAGACCTATTAGTTTGCTGAACAGCTTCTACAAAATATTGGCAAAGGTTCTTGCAGAAAGATTTAAAAAAGTTCTTAATGTAGTGATTGCTAAGAATCAATTTGCATTTGTTCCGGACAGACAAATGCTAGATAGCATCTTGGTGGCAAATGAGCTAACAGACTTGATGAGGGCGGATTTGGCCCTCCAATGACATTGTGACACCTAGCACCTTATGCCAACTAAGTGCAGCCTCTTGACAACTAGGCAGCTCGCTACAGGCAGCTCGCCACAGGCAGCTCACCCTCATGTAGCCTGGCACCTCAGAACAACTAGGTGACACCCGGGACCACTTTGGCAGCAACTTGCCTTTGCTAAGTTGATGGTGTCCCACTAGGCGTAGCCTGGCACAGGCGTGGCCCTGGCACGGGCTGGCAGCCTGGCCCTGACGTGACCCGGACCTGGCACGAGCTAGCAGCCTGGCCCTGGCGTGACCTGGCCCTGGCACGAGCTGGCAGCCTGGCCCTGGCACGAGCTAGCAGCTTGGCCCTGGCGCGA
>NW_010729120.1:3384444-3457034 GCF_000365185.1 Nelumbo nucifera | reverse complement strand
AGGACTTCTTATCCACTGGCTCTTCCCAACGAGAACTCTCTCCGAGCAGATCGATCTCATTCGTCTCACGGCCAATCCCAATCACCTTCCTCGTCTCCAAGTCCTGAAAAACACATCGGTCAGGGAAAAAGGTTACTGAACAGTTCATATGTTTGGTAATACTACTGATTGAAAGCAGGTTATATCAAGCTTAGGAACATGCAAGACCGAAGGTAAAGAGATAGTATCCGATAACTTGATGTCACCCTTGCYMGAAATGGRAACAAGARAGCCATCAGCAATGGATACTCTATCTCTACCGGAGGACAAGTGATAAGTAGTGAACAATGATGGCAAGCTAGTCATATGGTCGGATGCACCTGAATCTATTACCCAACAGTGTTTAGTATTACCTGGAGCTGAAGCATGGTAAGCTGAGGCTCGAGTACCTGAATGTGCAAAGGCAGATGTGGCAGGGGCCGTTGGTGACTGAGATGGCTAAGCTGAACTCCCAACTTCCTTTTCCAACTGTATTAGGGCAGCCCGAACTGCAGCTAAGGTCTCTAGGGGTGTGCCTTTTGTGCCTGACAAGGATGCTGAATCAATATTCACAGCCACATGAGCATTACCCTTCTTATTTCTCAGTTTTGATGGGACCAAATGAGGATGCAGCTTCCAACAAGTATATTTTGTGTGCTTGGATTTCTTGCAATGTTCACGTACCAGGTCCCGTTTATCTTCCTTCTTCTTGTCCCTTTCTGAATCACCCCCTGACTTAGGTTTAACAGCTGTCAGGGCTGGGGAAAGAGGCTGCTTCCAACAAGTATATTTTGTGTGCTTGGATTTCTTGCAATGTTCACATACCAAGTCCCGTTTATCTTCCTTCTTCTTGTCCCTTTCTGAATCACCCCCTGACTTAGGTTTAACAGCTGTCAGGGCTGGGAAAAGAGGCTGATGTTGCATCATGACTTTCTGTCTAGTCTCTTCACTATGCACCAGGGAGTATGCTTGAGAGAGGGTCACACTATCTCTGGTTAGTATCTGTTGCCGCACACTATCATATTCTGAATTTAGGCCAGCCAGAAATTCAAACACCCTATTTGTCTCGACTTGCTTTCTGTGAGTCTGTGCATCTCTGTGACTCTCCCACTCAAGAGTCTCTAGGTGATCAATCTCATGCCACAGGAATTTCAAGGTAGAGAAGTAGACAGAAACTGGTTTGTCTCCTTGTTTAAGACTATTCACTTCACACTTCAGTTCATAGGCTCTGGCAACATTAAGGGGTTGGGAATAGGTTTCTTTCATAACATCCCATATCTCCTTGGCTGTCTTGGCCCACAAGTAATTTCGGCTGATATGTGGCTTTCGGCTGATATGTGGCTGCATAGAATTACACAGCCATGCCATAACCAAGTAGTTCTCTTGAACCCACTTGGTGTACATCGTGTCCTCCTTGGAAGGTTCTTTCACATCTCCCAAGAGGTATCCCAGTTTTCCCCTTCCCCCAATAGCCATCGTGGCTGATTGGGCCCATTCCAAGTAGTTTGACCCATCAAATCTCACAGTTGTAATCTGAAACCCAGTTTCAGATATACTACCATAATTGTTGTTCCCAAAACTACCTTCTCCCTGATTTTTAAACTCCATCTTTGGTCAAGAATCAGTAGGTATGAACTGTTAGGGTCACTACAATAGAAAACAGCACTTGGACAGTCGATCGCAATCAGAAATCAGTATGGAATCAATGCAGAGCTGATCTAAAACCAATCTGTAATCACGGTATATGCACGAAACTAGTGCAGGTCTGATCTGAAACCAATCGGCAACCACAGTATATGCATGAAACTAGTATAAATCTGATCTGAAACCAATCGACAATCACAGTACCAAGCAGTCCGTACAAGTTTTCACCCCCTAAAAGAGCTCAAAACCAAAAAATAGGTCTAAAACCAGCTTAGAGAGCAATCTGAGATGCTGGAACAGAATTAGGGTTTCAATCGTAGGTCTGAAATAAGTGCTCAGCTGCACTTTCCAAACAGTTCGTGCAGTTAGGTTTTGTCATAGGGTCAATGTGAAACCCTAAAACTGATCACCTCTAGGAGAAAACCCTAAAACAAGCACTTTCCAAGAGGATAATAAGAGTTCGGCCCAACAGAAAGGTTTGCCGCAAGGTTAATATCAAACCCTAGAGTAGTGAGAAAACCCTAAAACAGTTTGGCCGCTCCTTCTAGATAGATCCAACCTATCTTGACTGATAGCAGTCTCTAGAAAATAAATAAGACTTACCCAGAGATGTTGTTCGCTACTTTCCAAGGTTGTTGCTCCTTCTCTGATTCTTCCTAATTACCAACACTCTGCAAGCCGTGGCAAGTCTTCAACAGCTGTGAACCTCTTCTGGTAACCTCCAAGAATCAGCCAACGTATAATTTTTCATAAACTTCCAGCTCTAGATGGTTCTCATGTGGTCAGCTGGACTAGACTCACATGAGAAACCCTAGATAGATAGGCTTTGATACCAAGTAGACGATCAAGACTACAATCAGCCTTGAACCCTAATAGATTTCAGATTAGGAAAAAAGAAGAAAAGAGAGGAGAAGAACTGAAGAAAACAAAGGTTGAAAGAAGGGACAGATTCAGAATTATCTGTTGCCACCACTCTCTTGGTATTTATAGGTTATGTTCAGTACATAGGGAAAATGACAGATCTGCCCTTAGTACTTACATGACAAATAAAGCAAATAAATAACTGAAATAACAAACTGACCACCAACTGACACTACCATAACTGAAACAAATAATTACACATATTGTCCTACGAGCACAGTGGGAACCACAGCTGTGGGGCCCACATCAGTGTTCTCTACACTCACTAAGCTGAATCTGGTTAGAAGGGGAATGCAAATTCAAAATTTGGGTTGTGTGCTTTGTGGCCAAAATGAAGAAGACAGCAGCTTATACATTGTCATGTCTCAACAGCCTTGTGGGATCATTTTCTTTCTTCTGTGGGACTTTCCTGGGTCATGCCAAGTAAAGTGATGGATCTCTTAAGAAACTGGGAACTTCAAGGCCTCTCCAAGTTGGCAAAAAGTGTGTGGTTGGCTATTCCTGCAGCAGTGATCAGCACCATCTAGGCAAAGAGAAACAGAAGAGTTTTCAAAACAAATCTAAAGAAGTAGACAGTCTTGTATCTTGTAGTGTGGGGAAATTAGTGTCTTGGACTTCAGCTGTGAAAGGGTTCCAATCCAGGGCTCTTAGTGCGCAGCTGAGGTCTAGAAGTTTGTTTGAGCTGTAATCTAGTTTTGGGCTTGGTTCTCTGTATTCTAGCTCCGGTTTTGGAGCTCCTCTGTAATTTCTGTTTGTCTTAATAAATTACCTTACCTTTTTTCAAAAAAAAAAAAATACAACTCCATCCCCAGCTGGAGAATCTTTAGCTTATTGGCAAATATAGGCACCTATCTGAACTAACTGTTCAACCTAGATACCAGAGCCTTGGATTCTCTAATTAAGTGTCAAAGGAACCAATTGCCATTTGAAGATTCTTACAGTTATACGGCCACCATTTGACAATCAAACACCTCATAAATGTCACACCAACCAAATGACTAGGCCAATTTCAGACCCGTAGAATAACAGCCACCCGACTATGCAGGAAAAAAATGTGAATTCCCACCATGCATGACCAAAATGCCTTTGTTATAGTGTCTACTGAGACTGGTCAAATGAAACCATCTAATCAAAGAACAAATTCATGTTCAACTCAAGAGATTACAAGCTGACATTAAGCAATTGTAGTATCATATACCTCTGGAAGAAATAGACAATGTGAAGACCAGATATTGCTAAATACTCAGCTCGTTCATATCAAATTTGTAAAAAAATAAAACCCATAGTCTAATGATTCTCCAACAATCTAAAAAACAAAGTAATAGTCCAAGTGCTCCGAAAAGTAATTGGCACATGTTTTATGGTCTTGGTCTGCATCTGTTTTCTTTGTAATTGGGATAATACGGGGAAAAAAAGATCATGGCATGGAAAAATCATGATTCGTGCTTCTTGATGTTAATTTACTTCCTGGCTATAGTTATCAGACATCCAAATCAACAGAAAAGCAAAATATATAATTAAAAGAAAAGGATTAGAGCAAACCAGAAACAACGGCGTAATCACTGTTAAGAACGTCAGTGCAAGTGCCTCCACTAAGAGGACAGGAGATATCAGAATTGGTGAGCTTCATATAAGTCAAGTATCCAGTTTCCAGAAAACCTAAGGCTCCGAGCCCTGCACACCAATTGTATGTAGAAATATTCCGAGGTGGAGGCTTGGATGTCTCTGCTTCCGTTTCTGTATTTTCTCTCAACCCGGAGCAGCATTTCACGGGCAGCATCGTCGCCCTCTGCACCCAACCAATCTTCAAGGGTTCAATTAAACAAAGGAAATCAAAACGAGAGAGGCAGATAGGTAAATAAATGAACAGGGAAAAGAGAGCGGGGAGAAAGATGTATTGGATACCTTGAACGGGTTTGTCCAAGTGGAGCTGCGAGGAAGATATAGACAACGAGAGCGATGGAGTAATGTAGGAGCAGAGGTGCTGACGAAGCTCGCCATTACCACCGTCATTTTCTTCCACTTCCGTCTCCAAGGAACTTCGGGTTTTTTCATTGAATATCAACGTGGAAGGAAATTTATACTTCAGGGTAAATTATAGTCTACCACCATGTTGTTTTGGATGGTAACACTAAACCCCCCAAATTTTCAATTTGCGACACGATTACCCACCGCCACCATGAACGTTCACATTCAAGTACTTTGCCCTTGCTATTAGTATTCCGTTATACTCGTGTTATCATTGTATATTCGTACGCATGTTTAAACATTTATAATCCCTCAAAGGCTCACACCACTATGTGATTTAAAAAAAAAATAACACAATGTAACAAAATAAAATAAAATACAACAAAAAACTAAAATGTATAAATATATATATAAGAATGAATGTAGTGTGAAACTT
Organism: Nelumbo nucifera; assembly: GCF_000365185.1. Next base: position 3,452,047 of record NW_010729120.1, on the reverse strand, counting down.
TTTTTAAATAAAATTATCCGCTATTTTTTTGTTTGAGAAAGGGTATAATAGTCATTTTATTATATTTTTAATGTCAATTTTAATGGTTACTATAATGGCCATATTTGTGTACTTAATCCATCTCTAATTCGGGCTTTATATGAAGGTCGGGCTTGGGCTCAAGACTTGGGCCCGATGGTTGGGGGCTCGGGCTCAGGCATGTGCATATTTTGTTAATGTAGAGGCAAAGTCTAGCCCAACTTAACCTGTGAACAAGTCTAACGGGGAACAAGAAAGGGCACTAATTTCCAATTTTCATGGTCTGATCGTCTAGTTTGGACCGAATCTTAAAAAAATGATTTGAAATATAAACTCAAGCCCATACTCCCTTATAGGAATGGCAACAAGATGGTGGCGAGGACAAAGAGCCACTCCCCATCCCTATCCCTGTCTTTGTCAGCCGGGATAAGGCTATCCTATCTCTGTCCCCACCATGGGATCCCCATTTCCCATGATCTTTTTTCATTTTCATTTTATACATATATACATACATACATATATTCATATTATTAATCATTCTATATTTTTATACAATTCATCATGAAATTATGTAGTATGTATTTGGTATAACTTCTTTTATTAAATAAACTTTTTGTACTTTATTAGTCTTTAAAACCAAGAAAAGTATTTGATAAAACGTTTATTGACAACTAGTGGTGATTTTAAAACCAAGAAAAGTACTTGATAAAGCGTTTATTGACAACTAGTCACCACTAGGTGCCATTAGGCACCACACCAGCGGTTGAGTGAATAAACACTCAACCTTTGGGGGGAAGTGTTAAAATGAAGCTTCCCCCAGCGTTTGGTGCATATATAAATCAAAACCCACTTTTGTGAGTACCAATGTGTACGGATGAACATGATAAGAAAAATATTGATTTGGTTATGACATGGCGGTGTTTTGATAAACGTCTATCATGAAATGTCTACGGAACAAAATATATGCTTAGTAACAATATAAATTATAATTTTACAAATTATTCAATTCAAATAATAAAAATTTAACATAAAAATAAAATATTATTTAAATATATCAATAACTAAATATCTTAAATAAGAAAACATTAAAAATAGATAAATAATTATATAACAAAATATTTAATATTACATAAAAACTTAAAACAATTTGAATTCAAGTAATGAAAATTTTAAATATTATTTAAGTAACAAAATATTTAACATAATTAACTTTCAAATAGTTAAAATAAAGAAATTATGTAATAAATTTTAAAAAATTCATAAAAGTAGAAAAGTAATTATAATATATTTCATAAAAATAATTAATTTAGCATAAATTATGAGTGTTTAAGGATTGGTTCAGTTTGGTTGCATGTTGTTTCGCCAACCAAATCGACTTGGTCAAGTTGGGAGTTTGTCACATGAAATTGACTAACCATTAGTGAAAATCTGCTAACTTAGGTTGTATTGGTTTGGGTCTATTTTCGGTTTGGTTTGTTTGTTCAAAAGATTTAAACTTAAAAGTTGAATTTAAATTTAATAAATTACAACGGTATTATTAAAAAATTAAATTTATGATATACAATATTTTAGACTAAGAAATATGAGATTTTTTTCCACTTTTCTGTATTAAAAAAATTATATTTAAAAAATAAAATATTAATATATATCTATAGTCAAGTTGGTTCAATTTTTTCAGTTTACAAATGACAAAACCGGAAATGACCTAACTTGGTCAGGTGGAAAATTGTTGAACCAAAGCCGATCGAAACTACTAGAAAACCAACCAACTAAGGTTGAGTTTGATAGAATTGGTTATTAAGAGTTAAAATATAAAACAACTATATACTTTTATGTATTTCCATTGTTTAACTTTCACTTAAAAAAGCCTATGCATCGAACGGGTCCTCGCTAGGACATACATACGTACATGTAAATATATATTAGCGGGGATTGGGGTCCCTACGGGGTGGGGAATGCTCTCCCCATCTTCCACTCTATCCCCGCCATATCTGTCAGGATTGGGGAAATGAGGAAAACTGCCATCCCTACTCCCTTCTTTGGTAGAGATGCAAATGGATTAGATTCAAATAAGGGTATATTCGAATCTGCTCCGAAACACTATAAGTTTGATTCGAAGATCTGATCAGATCTCATAAGTAATCAAAATGTTGGATATTTGAATTAATCTTTAAAACATTAATAAATTATTAAAAGGAAAAGAAAATATAACTATTTAAATAAAGAAACACAAAAAATATAAATATTTATTCAACTATGTTCATCAATATATGTACATGCTTTTTTATAAAAAAAATACAAAAATCTAATATAAATAACATATATATTGGATCGAATAAGAGGGCGATCCGAATAGAGTCCGATTTTAATCGGATCCGATCCAGACAACGCAGGATCGGACTTCGGATCCCGATCCGATCCATCTACACTTGACTGGTTCGTTTGATTGGACTCGGGGGCAAACCTCAAAAATCAGCTACGCTGGTTGGAGTAGCCCCGCATTAAAGCTGTGATCTGTGAATCGCACCGCTCGATGTGTTACTGTGCCCCCACGTTGATTTGGATAAAGTGATGTAAAGTGGGAACCACAGCGACGCATCGAAGGTCATAATTTCACGGTTTTAGGTCAGGATTTCTCCAAAAGGGCGTAGTAGCTGATTTCTCCACCTTGAGCACTCGGTCCACTATCCGATTAACAAATAGCAAACCAACTCGACCATAGGAATTATCCACGTGGCACAGAACCTGTGGATTCGATCGAGTCGACTGAACCTTCTGAGTTCTCACCTGGAAATAATTTTCCGATAAAATATCTTAATTCCATTTCCCGATTACACCGCATCACCACATCGTATTATTCCAAGAAGAGAAGATATGCTCCGAATCCCGAGAAGAAGACGGTTTCGGTCGAAACGCAAGACGGTCGTCGTTGGAGACTCGCGCCTGTTCGATCACTGGTCCATTCATCACGTCAGTAAGTTTTTACTAGCAAACGTACGGCCTTGATACGATGAGATACGTTTGGAGAGAGAAGGAGAAAAAGAGATATCTGTCAGGTGGGCAGAGAGACGCAAAGTCTGAGGAGCCGAACCCGAAAAGAAGAAAGGAGAAGGGTTCCAGAAGTCATTATGAATTCCGCCGAGATAATTAAATCAACTCTCAGACTTTGTTCGGTCAGTCTCTCTCAGACACACACCATTGCCTTGCTCTGTGACGGTGCAATCGTTCATCCGCTGCCATTAATAAGATTGCCCCGGAAAAGCTACTATTATGTTACATTTATGTGCCACGTGTCAAATTCGGACTCCTCAAACCTACAGCTTGCTTTTTCTACCTTGATTTTATTTAAAACCCCATAATTATAATACAGATATTTCCTTTCATTTTCTGCTTACTTCTTTTTCTCTATTGCCTTTCTTTTCATCTGTTTCCTTTGTTCTTTTTCCTGATTTTTTTTTTCCGTTCCGGCCATTGGTGGGTCGCCGGTGAGACTATGTTGTCGACGGAAATGAAACCGGTGAAGGGGGTAGAAGATAAACGTTATCCTTCACCACTCTCCTCTCACGAGGATGTTGTCAAGAATCCGACAGTCTTTTGGGATACCCTCCGGCGCTTTCATTCTAACTTGGGTACCAAGTTCATGTATGTTTGTTCTCCGATTTTTCTTTCCAGTTGAAATTATTGTTTGTTTATCTGTTTCGATTTATGCATGAAAGCAATGTAGAAGGACGCTCAGCTCATTTGGCTTATGGGGATTTATCATTTATGTAAAAAATTTAAGCTTTTCCTTTCTGGTTGCTTCAAGGGTTCCGACCATTGGAGGGAAAGAGCTGGATTTGCATCTCTTGTATGTAGAAGTTACCAAGAGAGGTGGTTTTCAAAAGGTTGTGTGGTTTGAACTCTTGCAGACGCTCTAATGGAGGTTGGAAGAGGATGGTATTGATTTTACTCCTTTGTATTACATGATTAGGTTGTGAGAGAAAAGAAATGGAGGGATGTTAGTGCTGCTTTCAACTTCTCTCCCACCACGACGAGCGCTTCTTTTGTGCTGAGAAAGCATTACTCCAGCCTTCTCCACTACTACGAACAAGTCTATTTCTTTAAGTTACAGGGTCCCTTGCTCGCTCCTCCATCGGGTACGCTTTCCTCTCCCTCCCTTGGTTGTTCTCTGATTCTCTCTTTCTGGGTCTTAACTTTTTTCTTTACACATGATCTCTAGATCTTCTTTGTCGTTCTTTCTTTATCTTTATTATCTTCTGTTGCCTTTTTTCTGATTTTGTTTGCCTTTTCTCTTGTTTTGCTGTTTGGTTTTATCTATCTTGTTGCAGCAGTGGCATTGCCTGCGAAGAGCTCGCCAAGTTCAAGTAGATCTGTACTACCTGATTTCATGGAATCTGGTTCTGAATCGATACGGCCGCAACAACAACAACAACAGATGTCACGGAGGACGATAGCGAGTTCTCACCATCTTCACGTTGGAGGTAAATGCTTTTCTTTTCTTTCTCTCTGTTGTTTTTCTTCTTGTAGAATACGATAAACCAGGTTCTATAATTGTATGGTTGCAGGTCGTTATGAGAAAGAAAACCATTGTATTAGAATTTTCTACTACTTTTTAGTCTTTTTTTACTGTTTTAGCTGGATTCCTTAGCCTGCATTTTCCACCCAGATCGCTACAAACTAGTCGTGATCCAGTGATCGCGTTACGCCCTACGTGTTTATCATTCATTGGCTAGAAAATAAGAAAAAATTAAGTCACCATTTTAGCTGTCTGAAATTTCGAAATAGTGAGTGAAAAATGTGTAGACTGTATTATCCTGTGAGGGCGCGTTCATTGGTCACACTCTTTTGACAGGGCGAGAGGTACTCCACCTGCCTACTTTTTAACCACGTGGACAGCTGATGTGTCAATCCAGTAGGCAAACATCTTATAGTGGATTGAATCAACTGAACAGGTAAGCTAGAAAAGTAGAAAACAAGTAGCTGAAGAAGAACTCTTAATGCCACGCTGTCATCAGCTACAAGCCAAAATTGAAATATCTGCCCTTTTTTCCCTTTTAGAAGCAATTTCGTCTATTCTTTTTTAGCTTTTAAACTAGAAAATAGATTTAAAAAATCCAACTCCAAAGGATGGAACGTTTATCTATTCCTTTTAAGTAGAATAGATATCGTCTGTATATGTGAGGCTATGCTTTGAAGCTTATCCAAAGTAAAGGTCAACAAATGTTGTAAAATATCACATAGGATTAGATAGAGGCACATCCACCCATTGTCCCCATCCACTAATATTTATTAATGGGTGCCATATCACTGTTATATGGTGGTATTAGTTGTTCTTTTCCAATTAAGCAAGGGGAATTTAAAAAGAAATATATACTAGAAGAATGAAGATAACTCTTTTTTGGGTCTGGAATGGGTTACCTCTTGTGCATATTTAAAGGTGAAAAGCTGACATGGAGATGAATATTCAACAACCTCATTCCACATTTGCCATGTCATTCGGCCATGTGGCTCGAAAGGCATATGATGCGAAGGAGGGGGCCACATGATCCAATAAGATTCCCTTGTAAGTTGCAAAGGTGTTGAGTTTGTTTCTAAAAATTAATGATGTTTCAGGAACAAGCAGCCAGCTCTAAAATCATTCTAATTCTAATCTTTTATTTATCATCTGGGTGGTTTAAATAAATCTGAAAGAATGCAAATAGAGAAGCTACTTAATATCAAATAATACTTAAACTTGATAATCTTGATGTGTACTTGATCCTTTCCTAGGACACAGAAAAATTTAATGAACAGTTGATTTTCTGTGGACATTATTATTAATGATTCTAGTAAATAACCACTTGCTTTGCACGTGGACTGCATTTGTTGAAGGATAACCATTGGGAGATTCTTGATAACAGACAGGTCATCCTTTTTCTGCTTCATTGAACACTCCTCTTTTTCTCTTAGCCATGGGGAACACTGGTTGGTCAGTCTGACCTGTCCATTACACGCCACCTTTTGTTGGAAAACCTCTTTTGCCATGCAGGAGGATTGTGTGATACACTGCTTTCATCCACATTCTTTTGAAATTGTGCACAGTTTGGTGATGGTCATCATCCGATTTACTTAATCCTTGCTTTCTGAACATCATTAACATATAGTATGTCACATGTATCTACATTATGTGTGGTGTGTCATGCTAGGTTAAGCCACAACTAGCAGTTAGCCTTGTCTGATGTATGTGGAGAAAATCAGAAAGGCAATTAAAACCTTAAGGATAGTGTTTGGAAACTTAGGCTTTGCATGAATTTAAGACCTTTGCATGTTTTTGCTTTACTAGTTGAAATATGTTACCCTTTGAGTTGGCCATAGAGATGGCACCTTTGTTTTTGTTTTATTGTACTTTTTAAATTTCAAGTGATGCAAACTTTGATATTTCTGTAGAGATTATCACTAGTGGATACAAGAAGAAAGCTGAATTTTGTTGCAAAAGTTATGAACAGATGATGACTGTTTTTTGAGGTTTCAAGCTGTTGGTGGGGAAGGTGCCAGCTGGTTCAGCTGGTAAAGTCAGTTGATATAGTTCTTACTAATCTTGGGTCAAATTCCTCCTGCACCCACACCCCACTCCTAGGTTTTTCTTACACCAAAAAAAAAACTTAAATAAAGGCTTTCAGTTAAGAAACCTTCTTTAGCCATGTGAGAGTTTAATGGGTTGTATGGAAAAACTCTTGTTTTCTCTAGATGACTGGGTTTATTTGCTAGATAATTTACTTAGTAAACCACTAAACCCTATACAGACAAAACAAAAACTTGTAAGTTATACTTACAATTGATTGATACTCGTCAACAAAAAACTTGTAATTGACTGACTCGTACATCAGAAAATGCATATACTGAGGTTTTTGGAGACTGATTTCCTTGTTGCTAAAGTGGTTATATGGAAAATAGGAAGAGTTATTGGTTTAAAAGATTTGGCAAAAGGGAATACCGATCAAAAAAAGATTTGGAAAAAGGGAAGGTTATAGATGTACGAATATGAGGTGAGCATGTAGCCTTGGGTTCTAGAAAAGTTAGTTCATGAGTATCAGCTGTGTTAGAAACAAACTTTTTGTGTTTGTTGTCTGGCATGTGCATTTTCTGTTGTATGTGTATGAATCATGCTTGTGTACTTTTATAAAGGAAAAAATCTTAAAACACCATGTGAAGTCCATTTGGCTGACTATGGTCATCCCCAAGTTGGGCTTGACTGAATTAATTTGTTATAGAATAAATTTAACTACTAATCTTGCACCGGTTTCCGTGAATTTGATTAACTTGGCTTCTAGTTGAGCTAACTTGTTCATAGGTACATGCATCAACTGTTAAATTTACACATTGACATTCTCTTCTCACTATGTTCATATTTTTTTTTTCACCAGAGCCATCTCATTGTTCTGTGGTTGGAGTAATTGATGGGAAGTTTGATTATGGTTACTTGGTTACTGTGAAAATGGGTTCGGATATCCTACATGGGGTGCTTTACCACCCCCCATCTTCATCTCCTTCTTCGATCCAACCTATGAATGCTATTGTCCCTTGTGGCTCCCCCCCTCGCCGGAGGAAGAGACGCAGGAGGGGTGGAGACCCTAGCCACCCGAAACCCAACAGAAGTGGTTACAACTTCTTTTTTGCTGAGAAGCATTCCATGCTCAAAGCCCTCTACCCAACCAAGGAAAGAGAATTCACTAAAATGATTGGAGAATCTTGGAGCAAACTCAGTGAAGAAGAAAGGATGGTAGGATATAGTTTCTTTAAGAGTTCTCATTTTATTTCATTTCTTATTCTGTTGTTAGATGTGTTTAATGAAATATGCTGACAATGATGTATTCTTTTTTTTCTCTTTCTTCCCCCATTTTATAGGTTTATCAGAACATTGGATTGAAAGATAAGGAGAGATACAGGAGGGAACTGAAGGAATACAAGGAGAGGTTGAAGCAATTGCAGCCTACTGAGGTCAAAAGAACTGACCTCTGAGGGAAGCCGGAAGGAAGACTAACACAACCACAAAATTAACTGATGCAAGCCCTTTGTGCTTCTAAGGATTCTATACAAAATATATACAGAAATCACTTTGGCAAAACTTGATAGATGTTCCAAGTCCCCTCTTAGAGTAGAGATCCTGGATAAAGAACAATATTTACCATATATCTAGTTTCACTCACTCCACCCAAGTGGCTGTTTGTAGTTTATTGACCAAGGGTAAAAATAATGGAGTGTCTATAATCACTGATTGTTATTCAACATTGCGGGTAGATGTAAAGTCGGTTCGTTTTCTTATAAACCGTTCCCCCTTGATAATGAGATCATAATACGCACAATGAGGTTCCAAATGTTCTTCTCTACTTGGTTATTCTTAGTTTGTAGATCAATATAGAAAAGTGGTTTATTTAATTAGTTGACGATTGCAACCTTATGCCCTATGTGAATGGCAGTAGAGGTGCTCATGAGTCCTGACAGACCGAATTGAACCGAGAAAAACTGAACAAAAACTTTGCTTAATCGAGATGGTGTTTGGAAGCGTGGGCGTTTTTGCCACCGATTTTCAAAAAAATGCCCATGCTTGTTAGACTTCTTTTTCACAAAAAAATGCCTTGATTTTATTTGGGAGTGTTTTTGCCACTTTGGCAGTGAGTAACAATATGCTTCTTTTGGTAAGGTGATTTTCATCACCGTTTTTCATGTATATGCACACATTACGTTAAGATCTGTTGACTAGGATAATTCTGATTTACATTCTTGGTAGAAGCTAGCCATCTTAGATAACCCTCATCTAGATAATGTGTATCCTCCTTGATCTTATCTCTTGTAAATCCTAATGTAACTCGATCACTATTATTATAAATAGAGTGTCACTTGACCTTAATCATCAAGGTTAGTCGAATTATTTTCATTGGCTCTCTTACTATTTTAGTCTATTTTTATTATTATTATTTTTTTGCTTTCTATTTGCTATTTCAACTTGGTATTAGAGCCATGTCAGCAGAAACAAGAATTCACAGTAGCACTCCTGTACCCTCCAAAAGTGGCTCGACAACAAGTAGTTCCATCCCTTCGGTCCACAATGTCACTCACTATCTACCTATCAAATTCGGAAGCGACAATTATTTGTGATGGCACACTTAGTTCCTTCTTATTCTACGACGCCATCTCTTGGAGTTTGTGGAAGGGAAGAAGAAGCCCCGTCTAAAGTTATTCCAAATCCAGACGGTATGGGAATGCCTGTCAACCTAGAATTCGAAAAATGGATAGATATAGACCAATTCGTGTTGAGTTGGTTGATCTTCTCTCTCATAGAGGGAGTTATGACACAAGTGGTAGGTTTATCAATAGCATCAGAGGTATGGACTTCCCTTTCTCATAGTTATTTTACCCACTCTCATTCCAGGTTATTGTAGTTGCGGCGACAACTACAAAATCTCAAAAAAGGATCTCTCTATTTTTGCATATATTCAACATGCTAAGTCCATTGCTGATAACCTATTTACAGTTTTTGAATCAGCTCTCAAATCAGAATTGGTATTTTATATTCTTTCCAGTCTAGGGAGTGAGTATGAATCTGTAGTCACAACATTTACTAATTGACCAGACGTACCAGATCTTGGCATTGTAGACATCATGGGAGTTTTTCTAAATCATGAAAGTTGGCTTGAAGATTTAGCACCCACCTCTGATTCTCGAAATGCAAATCTAGCCGATGTTCCTCCCAAGAAAGGTAACCCTCATAAGCCTCCTCAACAATTCTCTCCGAACTTCAGTAATAATAGAGGTAGGGGACGTGGACGTGGATCTCCACAGTACAATCACCAATCATTCCAAAATCAGCCCCAACAATTCTCTGGAGGCCGTGGAGGTAAGAGTAATATTATCTGCCAAATTTATAATAAATTTGGACATAGTGCTCTGCAATGTCGCAAAGTGAAATATGCGTTTGGTTTTGCTACTGATAACACATACAATGGGCCATCTGCTTTTCATGGAGGCGTCAATACCCCTCAGTATTAGAACTCATACAGTGACAATAATTTTGATCCCAAATGGTACTCGGATTCAGGAGCTACTCACCACATGACTCTAGACTTAGATAACCTACAAAATTGCACTGAATATACTGAGCCAAATCAGGTTAAGGTTGGAAATGGTCAAGGTTTGAACATTCATCATACTGGATCTTCTTCTATGATGTTTAATCAACATGCATTTTCTTTGAAAGATATCTGCCATGTTCCCTCTATTTGCAAAAATTTGTTGTCTATTAGTCGATTTACAAAAGACAATGATTTATTTTTTGAGTTTCATCGTGACTACTGCCTTGTGAAGGATTATTTAGGGAGAATCCTGCTTCGACAGGTCAGTAGAGATGGCTTATACAATTTCTCTGCTTTAGCCACAATTGTTCCAGAAGCTCTCATTGGAGAACGAACGTCAATTCATGGGTGGCATCTCCGCTTTGGTCATGCAACTATGCGCATCGTACGACAAGTTATTTCCAAATTTGGTCTTCCATTTAATAGGTCTACTACTAGTTAGTCAGTTTGTGAGTCATGTCAAATGGGTAAGAGTCATAGGTTGTCTTTGAACTCTTCTATTTCTTAGTCCAAGTGTCCTTTAGATTTAATTTCTTCTAGAAGTTCTCATTGGAGAACGAACGTCAATTCATGGGTGGCATCTCTGCTTTGGTCATGCAACTATGCGCATCGTACAACAAGTTATTTCCAAATTTGGTCTTCCATTTAATAGGTCTACTACTAGTCAGTCAGTTTGTGAGTCATGTCAAATGGATAAGAGTCATAGGTTGTCTTTGAACTCTTCTATTTCTTAGTCCAAGTGTCCTGTTAAATCAAATAGTGGATTTTCTTATTATGTCATTTTTATGGATGATTTTTTGAAATTTTCTTGGATCTACCTTATGTCTTGAAAATCAGATGTATTTGATTTATTTCTTAAGTTCAAGAGACATGTAGAAATTCTTTTTGATGCAAAGATAAAAGTTTTTCAATCTGATTAGGGTGGCGAATATCGTCACCTATCCCAGTATCTTGACTCTCAATGAATCACACATCAATTGTCATGTCCTCACACGCATGAGCAAAATGGCTCTTTTGAACGGAAGCACCCGCATGTGGTTGAATCTGCCTTGTCTTTACTGGCTACTTCCAATCTCCCCTTTTCCTTCTGAGCCGATGCAGTTGAAACTGTTGTTTTCTTAATCAATCGTTTGCCAACTGCGGTTCTCAACGGTATGTCACCTTATGAGAAGCTTTTTCAGACTACCCCTAATTATTCTTTGATTTGTTATTTTAGGTGTGTTTGCTATCATTTTTTGTGGCCGTACAACAAGAACAAACTTCAGTTTCGATCTCTCAAATGTATCTTCATTGGCTACAGTACCTCTCACAAAGGATACCGACGTCTTCATGGTCCTCCAGGGCGTTTGTTTATTGCTTGCCATGTTGTGTTTGATGAATGCGCGTTTATGGGAATTGATGAACCAACTTCTTGCGCCTCCATTGTTCCCTCGGGTATTTTCATCTTTGCACCCGTCCCCCAGAATTCAGAACTACCATGTACATCGCCATCATTACAACAACACCCCTCTATGATTCCTCCTGAGTCCAACTCTAATTCAGCTACAGCCTCTCCAATCTCAGCATCTCCAAATCAGATTTCTTCTGATTGACCACAAAAGTACCGCAACATTCAAGAATTGTTGGATAATACAGATTTGGTTCCACAACTTGTACGCTCTCACTCCATGTGTACCAGGTCTGTGGATGGTACCCTTCCACGATCTCAGTTTGCCACAAGGTATCCCTTTCCTTTGGCTTTTCTTACTCTTCTCTCTAAAGAAGAACATGAACCCAAAAATTTCATCAAATCGCCAAATCAAAAAATTGGCAGTTGGCTATACAAAAATAATATCAGGCCCTCATTAAAAATGATACTTGGTGCTTAGTTCCGTATGATCCTTCCATGAACATTGTCGAAACTAAGTGGATCTATAAGATAAAGAAAAAGGCTGATGGTACCATTGATCGCTACAAAGCCAGGCTGGTTGCCCAAGGCATTCACCAGGTTTTGGGACTTGATTACTTTGACACCTTTAGCCTGGTTGTCGAACCAGTCACCGTACGAACGGTTCTCTCTATTGCTATTTCTCACAACTGACTAGTGCATCAGTTGGATATAAATAATGCTTTCCTCCATGGCTTACTTGATGAAGACATTTATGTACATCAACCCAAAAAATTCGTCGATCCCAAACACCCAACTCATGTTTGCAAACTTCGAAAGGCACTTTACAGGCTTAGACAAGCTCCTCGAGCTTGATACTCTCATTTTAGCTCTATCCTCAAACAAATAGGCTTTTGTAACTCTACATCTGATCCATCTCTATTTATCTTCACCTCCAACCAAACCGTGCTGATGCTTTTGGTGTATGTCAACGATATCATTCTCACTAGGAATTGATCCGCGTCTATCAATGGCTTTTTTTAATCCCTATCTTCGGTATTTCCACTAAAGGATTTAGGCTCTCTTCACTATTTTTTGGGCATCGAGGTCAGCTGCTCTTCTGGCAGTTTGTACCTCTCTCAGCAGCGATACATTTTGGACTTGTTACACGGGACGAATCTAGAAGGAGCCAAACCAGAAAGCTCCCCCATGGCTACCTCTAGTCGACTCTCTAAGGATTCTAAAAACCCCTTGCCTAATTCCACGGAGTACCGCGGTATTGTTGGAGCTCTCCAGTATGTCACCACTACTCGATCGGATATCAACTTTGCTGTTAATAATGTATGCCAATTTCTTCATTCTCCCACTGATGAGCATTGAACAACAGTTAAGAGAATTCTTCGTTACCTCAAAGCTACTGTCTCTCATGGCCTCACCTTTCAGTGTTCCACATCTCGCCAATTAGTTGCTTACACTAATGCTGACTAGGCTAGCTGTTCGGATGACCGGTAGTCAACTGGTGGGTATACTATATATCTTGGCTCCACTCTCATTACTTGGAGTTCCAAGAAACAACAAACAATAGCTAGCTCCAACACTAAATTTGAGTTTAAAGCTCTTGCAAATACTATGATAGAATTACTTTGGGTTCAGTCTCTCCTCAAAGATATTGGTTATTCGGCTCCTCCACCAATCCTTTTGTGTGACAATATGGGAGCTACTCACTTGGCTGCAAACCCTATCTTTCATGCCCGAACCAAACATGTGGAGGTGGATTTTCATTTTCTTCGAGATCTCATCACTCAGAAGAAGCTTCAAATTCGGTACATTCTCACTGCAGATCAACTAGCTGATGTCTTCACAAAACCACTCTCTTCATCAAGATTTGCTCACCTTCGATCCAAGCTTTACGTAGCCCTGTTCAGCTTGCGGGGGGATGTTAACGTAGAGTTCCATGGGCCTATGCATGGCCCATGCACGATCTCTATGGACACTAAGGAGAGACCGGATCTGCTCCTCACACAGGGTGCCTCACACGCGCCTCACACACATATCCTACCATGCATTGGGAACATCTCCTGTACTTATAAGTTATTATTCACGGGAGATGTTCCCAATGCACGGTGGATGCATGTGCATGTAAGGTGCCCCTGTGTGAGGAGCAGATCCCGTTCCCACTAAGGACTCTAGGCCCATCACTCTTAAGAGACCAAATCTTGTGGACTCTTCCGGTTACCCTATTTAGGATTAACTAGGATAATTCTGATCTACATTCAAGATAGAAGCTATCCTAGATAACCCTCATCTAACCTAGATAATGTACATCCTCCTTGATCTTAAAACAGATATAACTATGTTGTTCTTCACCATTAAAGTTCAATCCTAGCATTCGATGCTTACTACATAGTCTTAACATGTCTACCTATTTGTTTTCTTTTCTTGGCTGAAATTGGCATTCTGAACACTGATGCTGTTAACTTTTCTCATTAAGGTCCATTTCTTGGTCTGATTATGATGCTTTATGAGAATGCTTCCCTTACTAACCTAAACCAAATAATTATTGCCTCAGAAAGAGAATCATGAGGGAGACAAAGCTAAAGCATAGAAAACAGTCGAGAAAAGAACTAATTCTTCCATGTGAAGTAGATCATTTTTTCTGGGTTGTTCAATGAAGTAGATCCTTTCCATGCTCGTTACAGAAGTCGAGTCAACTCGATAACAGCCGAAGTTGTTCAATGAAGTCCCTGTAAACTAATTCTGGATTCAACAATCATAGGTTCAGTCGAAGTTGTTCAATGAAGTCCATGTAAACTAATTCATAGAAAAATCTTTTTCAGCCGAAGTTGTTCATAAGGAAAAAGAAACGAGTTTACAGAGGCTGCCTGTGAGAAAACAAGTTTACAATATATTCAATACCATTTCACACAGAGAAACGAGTTTACACGGTGGAAAAAAAAAGTCTAGAAACAAATATCTTCCGGCGACGACCAACCTCTTCCGGCGACGGTAGTGACGAAGAAACGAGCAGAGGTTACATAGGCTGTCTGTGAGAGAAGAGAACTTTCAGCGGCAAGAAGAAAGAGTTCTATAGAAGCACTGGATTCCACTAGGATACACGTATTTGCCATCCAAATTTGACGTTTCATGTATCAGTGGGGTCCTGATTTACGAGGCATGCACGTGGTTCAAGCGTGAACCAAACAAGATTTCTAAGAAGAAAAGTAAAAACATTCTGAGGTTGAAGAAACCTTCCTCTTCCACTACTATTATCATGTCTCTTGAAAAAAGCATTTCTAAGAAGAAAAGTAAAAACATTCTGAGGTTGAAGAGATCTCCGTGTAATGGATGCAGTGCTCACCTTGATTATGGCCATGAACGGGTCTAGCACATCAGGGGTGCAGGTTCTAACTTCACCGATGAACATCAATGGAAATGTCCACGAAGTAAGAAATGTCACCATTAATTTTTTGTTTTCTATATAGCTATGTCAGATAGAGAGCATTTGTGAAGATAACGGGAGTACTGGCGTTTTCAAAACGTTTGAGAATATAATACTCAAAACTGTTTATATTCCAAGCTTCTTTTCCATTCACGCTCCTTTGCCTTAGAATTATTTTTTTCGCTGGTATGCTATTGAACTATATGTGCATATTGCAAAGATCTTTTTTTTTTTTTTTCTCAAAAAGCCATTGATCACATCTGATTTCTCCTTCTATCCTATCAATGGTCAAGCTCTATTTATTCTTCTTTTTATTTTTGCAGGCATTTCATATTTGCTCTCATCAATGTTTTTTTCTATAAACTGGTCCCGGGATTACGAGATTAAGAAGGGAAATTTCTCTGTGAAGTTGATTTGTTGGAGCATAGCCACAGTCTCTGTTGTTATTCCAGTGTGGTTCTACGGCTCTCCTTCATTTCCTTTCTATAATGTTTTAATTAGTGCCATCAGTTTCAATTGGTCTTCATTGATTTTCTTTGTTGTTTCTCATCTTACGTCAACCTCTATCCTCCTCCTCATCTTTCTTTTCTTGTAGATTAAAAAAAATGATTTTAATTTCTTTCCTTTCTCTATATTTGTATTTAGTTGGAGATCAAATGTCAATAGCTAACCCCTCGAGATTTATCATATAAGGTGAGGATGAAGCTTCATTGATTGTTGGGTATAGCAGAGGATCAATTGAGGTTTTCGAAAGATTTTAGTTATATATGAACAATCTCATTATTGCAAAACGAAGGGAACCATGTACAAATAGATGGTTAATGAAGGGAACCGCGTATAAATTTGTGGCTAATGAAGGGAAGAATGCCCTTATGCATTTATTTGAAGACGTTTGCATTCTTAAATGAACTAAACTAAAAAAGAAGCAAACTATGAAGAAAACCTTCATAGAGAAGCTTGGACATACAAAGGCGAAAGATCACTCGTCAGGGTAAAAGATGTCAACTACATGGCGTAAACGGCAATCTGCAAAAACTGTCAGAAGAAGCATGGGTTTTCCAAGGCCATGTCAACTACATGGCATAAACGGCAATCTGCAAAAACTGTCAAGAAGAAGCATGGGTTTTCCAAGGCCATGTCAACTACATGACATAAACGGCAATCTGCAAAAACTGTCAAGAAGAAGCATGGGTTTTCTATGTATTTTTTTTTGTACTTTAAAAATACAAAACACTAATCATTGTTTATCTTGATTAGATTCATAAAGATGCTTAGAGAGACCTTTGGATTTTTTAAGGCCTCTTATTTTAATGCATGTTATTATTACATTTAAAAAAGACATTTAAGAGAGAGAGACCTTTAAGTTTTTTAAGGCCTCTTATTTTAATGCATGTTCTTATTACATTTCAGAGAGAGAGAGAGAGAGAATAGACGGGTAAATAAATTTTTAGTAAAAGTATTCAAATTTATTATTAATTATTAGAAAATTAAGAACGAACCGGTTAGAGGTCTGGTTCTCAAGTCGAATGGTCCAACCATTTGAACCGAATAGACAAACCGTTTTGACAAAAATAAAAAATAAAAAATGACCAAAATCGTTGGAAGGTCCAAACGTTTTGACTGCCTGGGTCAGCGGTTTGTTGACCAAATCAATAGTTTTTGGCGAAATAACGGTTTTGGGATAAAATAGAACAGACCATCGGTTTTTCTAGTCTAGTTCGGTTTTGAAAACCATGATATAAATCAAATAATATAAATAGGTTGAGGTTAAACAATAAAAAAATTATTAATTTAAAAATCCACTAAAATTTCACTAAAAATAAATATTAAAAATGTGTTTCAATTCCACTTAAAAACCCAAGTTAAAAAATGCTAATAAAAATAAGAAATTTAAAATATAAAAATATTAATTGATAGTTTTAATAATATTATAAGATAACTTATGAGTTGAGACCTTAACAAATGCTAATAAAAAATATTAATTGATAGTTTTAAAATACCAACAATTAATTAAAAATCCAAAAAATTATGAAAAATCTAAACGTAATTAAAATACTAAAAATAATTAAACAATATTTCATATTAATAAGGGTATTTATTGAAAATAATTAAAAAGTACAATTAATAGTATTTTATTATTAAAAATAACAAAAATTATTAAAAAAATACCCGAGACAGAAATTATTGAAAATTAGCTATGGTATTTATTTAGTTATTTAATTTATTTTTATTGAAGGCAAATGCAAATTAATTTTGTAGTGTTTAATATGCAAAATAAATGATGAAAATACTGAAAATTATTGAAAAATACTCATATGAAAAAAATAAATAATAATGAAATAACACCAAAAATTAATTAAAAATCCAAAAATTCTGAAAAACCTAAAGCTTAAATAAAATACTAAAAATAATTAAAAATTAAATTAATTTTATTTTATTGCAAAAAATACTAAATAATAATGAAAAATAATGCATTTTAATTATTAATAGTAATATAATTAACAATAATTATTTTTAAATTATAATTAACAATAATTATAATTTAAGCTATAAATAGTAGAAAACTAAATTTAATTACTGATGAGGGGTGATTTGGTTCAACCTAATAAGTAAAGGACACGTGGATGAGGCCTGCAAGCCAGACAATAAATCAACATATGGTGCTACGTCAGCAGATCACGGGACCTTGGGTGCTTGGTCACTTCGGAGCCAGAGTACCTCGTTACCCACATACACCAAGGTGCCACATGATCGAACCTGGAAGCTCGCTAGTTGTCTCTAAACTTCTCGGGATTATGCCACGTAATTGTAGGCCTTATCCTCATCCCGCCCAAATCGGAGGGCAACGATAAGCCTCATTAACTGGTATGTTACCCTCCTTCCAAAGCGGAATGAATCCCTACGTCACAGGTCGAGGATTCTAGAGCGTTTTGCGAGACCCATGGCATCCCAGTTATATAAGGGCATTAACCCCCAAGACTTAGGTATGCGCGGTTACTTGCTCACTAACTTACATGCATTCAAGCTTTCAGCTCACAACCAGAATACCAACTTAAGCATCGGAGAGACCTCGCTAGGTTAGCCACCCTGGGTTCTCTGATCCTTTGTCTTGTAGCTTGGTCCAACTCGCTACGCGACTAGTGTCCAGGTAATCTTCCAGCTAGGAGCTTCCAGATCGCACACCATCAATTGTCACCGTTTGTGGGAACTGATCAAAAGGTCAACCTTACACCTCATCCATCACCTTACTTTCTCTCAATGGCATCTTCAAGCAATACTGGCAAGGGCATCGACATGAGCGTCACTAGGTGGCAGGACCACCCAACATCACTCCCTCAAGGGTCTTCAGTGACTATCGGGAAGTTCACTACCCCCCTCGCTGCCCTAGGAGTCCCTACCATGTCGATGTAGCAGACGAGTTAGCAGATAAACGTCCCACTGCCCCAATTAAACACCACTTTCTTGGAACCCTCAGTAATTCCTCCTGGGATCGGGCGTCACTAGTTCGATGATTTAGTTCAAAGTGTCAGATCCATGCAGATTGAGATGTAGTTGATGCATTAGTTCCAACAATACTACTTCTATCAATACTAGCAGTAGTAGTACCTGCAACAATTTCCACCACTGTAGCAGAACCAGCAACCAGGTTAGTACCAAAATCAAATCCAGAACTAGCAGCCTCATCAAAGTGTTTGCTGATCCCCCCCATCAGGGTGAGAGAAACTCATAGGTTCTGGTCCCTCCTAGGGGCCGGACCCCACCTCAGGGTAGGAATGACGGCCAGCACACCCCCCTAGTTTCTCAAAGGGGGAACCTAAAAGATAGGCCCAAGGTCAGCCAGCATGAAAGGAGAAATTAGCAACAACACTCACGGCCTGAGAATCGTGAGTCACGGCTTGACGATCGTCAACTTGGGGCCCGAGGTGCGGGCTTGAGACGAGACCCCCCCAGTCACGGTGACGTCGTAAGACTCGTTGGTCTTCTGCCAGGAACAACCTGCTAGCAAGGAGTAGCCGCATGCTAGAACGAAGCAAGGAAAGGGAGGAAGTGAGCTCGATAACTGTACAGTCAGTTCCTACCTTGTTGAGTTGGCCCTCCCCTGTCATCCAAGCTACTAGCAACCCCGATGCCGAAGGACTTCAAGGTACCTCCGTTGGAAAAGTACGAAGGAAGTTTCGACCCCAACGACTATGTAGACGTGTTCCACTCTCATATGCATCTTGCTGGAGGAGACGAAGCATGCATGTGTGTGGCTTTCTCCACCACTTTCAAAAGAATAGCTCGGACTTGGTACAGGAACATCGCGTTGGGCTCGATCAAAAGTTGGGCACAGTTTGTGGATATATTCACGGCCCACTTCATCACTAGTAAGAAGTGCCCGAAGTCATAAAAGAGCCTTTTGAACGTGGTGTAGAGGGAAAACAAGTCGATTTGGAGCTACATCAAGCGTTTCAATGAAACATGCTTGTAGATACAGGATCTTGACCCAGCGGTGCACCTCATCGCAGCGCAGAAGGGAGTTACGTGCAAGGAGTTCAGATGGTACGTTGGAGTAAATCGCCCGAAGATCATCACGGAGTTCCTGGCATAGGCAAAGAGGTTCATAAGCACAGAAGAAGAGCTCGGACAAAAATTGGAAAGCCAACGGGGAGAGAAGAGGAAAAGAGAAGAAGAAGGGACAAGCAACGACAAGCACAAAAGAAAGAAGAGCAAGTCACCTCGCTCAAGAAGTAAGTCCCCCTTCCGAGTTATAGGTCAGGTCAACGATCCAGGACCCCTCCTGTAGAGAGAACAACCTATACCCCCTCAATGCGAAGTGAGGAGAAATCCTGATGGCAATAATGGACTCCTCCTTCATCAAGTGGCCACTCAGGCTACGGGGAGACCCAACAACCAAGAACCCGAATTTCTATTGTCATTTTCATCGGGACCATGGTCACAGTACAAAAAACTGTTAGAATCTCTGCGATGAGATTAAAGAGCTCATCCGCCGTGGGTACCTGAAGAAGTACATCTTGCATTAGGAGAAAGAACAGGGGGGATCGACAAGGAGACCAGAGGAGAGACGCTTTGGAGCCATGTAGACAGAATGAACAGCCACCTCCGCAACTACCTGAAGAGAGACCAATCCTTGGTGTAATCAACATGATCACCGGCGGATCCATTGTAGTGGGGTGCACCACAACAACAAGGAAGACCTCAGTCAGAGATCTGGAGCATGAAGCAGAAAATCCACCGAAGCGACCTCGGGTGGAAGAGCCCATTTATTTCACCGAGGACGATGCACGTGGGATACAGTATCCTCACGACGATGCTCTCGTTGTGAAGCTCGTCGTATATGATTTTGAAGTGAAATGGATTTTGGTGGACTTAGGAAGTTCGGCCGATATCCTATTCAAAGAGACCTTCGACAAGCTACAATTGAAGCTGAACGACTTGAAACCAGCAGATACACCCTTGGTGGGGTTTAGCGGCGAAGAAGTCAGACCCCTTGGCTGGGTCACAATACCAGTAGAGGTAGGGATGTGGCCAGACATAGTGCGATTCAAGCATACTTTCATAGTGGTCGCGACTCCATCCACCTACAATGCGATCGTAGGTTGACCCATCCAACACATCTTACGTGCGATAGTAGGCGATCAACTCGAGTCTTGCAAGTGCTACGTGGCTGCACTGAAAGGTAAGGCGAAGTTGGCAGATGATGTCGAGATAGAGCAACTAGCAAACTACACTGAGGAGCGAGCTGCCCCGTTGGAGGAGACAGTCCATATACTGATTTCCAAAACCGAGTTGACTGAACGAACAACCACCTCCGCAACTACCTGAAGAGAGACCGATCCTTGGTGTAATCAACATGATCACCGGCGGATCCATTGTAGTGGGGTGCACCATAGTAGCAAGGAAGACCTCGGTCAGAGATCTGGAGCATGAAGCAGAAAACCCACCGAAGCGACCTCGGGTGGAAGAGCCCATTTATTTCATTGAGGACGATGCACGTGGGATACAGTATCCTCATGATGATGCTCTCGTTGTGAATCTCATTGTATATGATTTTGAAGTGAAACAGATTTTGGTGGACTTAGGAAGTTCGACCGACATCCTATTCAAAGAGACCTTCGACAAGCTACAATTGAAGCTGAGCGACTTGAAACCAGCAGATACACCCTTGGTGGGGTTTAGCGGCGAAGAAGTCAGACCCCTTGGCTGGGTCACGATACCAGTAGAGGCAGAGATGTGGCCAAACATAGTGCGATTCAAGCATACTTTCATAGTGGTCGCAACTCCATCCACCTACAATGCGATCATAGGTCGACCCATCCAACACATCTTATGTGCGATAGTATCAACATACTACTTGGTGACAAAGTTCCCGATAGATTACGGAGTAGGGGTTGTACGAGGCAATCAACTCAAGTCTTGCAAGTGCTATGTGGCTGCACTGAAAGGTAAGGCGAAGTTGGCAGATGATGTCGAGCTAGAGCAACTAGAAAACTACACCGAGGAGCGAGCTGCCCCGTTGGAGGAGACAGTCCATATACCGATTTCCAAAACCGAGCCGACCAAGACACTCCAGATTGGTGCTCTGATAAACGAACTGCTCCGAACACAACTAAAGTTTTTAACTTAATAATTTAGATGTTTTTGCTTGGCCCACGGCAGAAATGCTCGACATCAACCCGAGTGTTATTACTCACAAGTTAAATGTGGACCCTTTAGTCAGGCCAATTAGACAATGAAAATGCAACCTCGCCCCGAAATGGGGGAGGATTGTCGATGAGGAAGTTGGGAAACTCCTCGCTACAGATTTTGTTAGGGAGGTCCATTACCTGAGTTGGGTGGGCAACCCCGTACTGGTGAAGAAGGCCAACGGAAAGTGGCGCATGTGCATCGGCTACACTGACCTGAATAGAGCCTGCCCGAAGGACTGCTTCCCCCTTCCCAGAATAGACGGCCTGGTAGACGCGACTTCGGGGCACGAGTTGCTGAGCTTTATGGACGCCTACTCTGGCTACAACCAGATTAGGATGGACATAGCTGACCAGGTAAAGGCCGTTTTTGTAATTGAACTAGGGCTATACTGTTACAAAGGCATGCCTTTTGGCTTAAAAAACGTTGGAGCAACTTTCTAGCAACTTGTAAACAAATTTTTTGAACCGTTGATGAGCAATAAAATTGAATGTTATGGTAACGACATGGTCGTTAAGACCCAATACTCAAAGTCTTTAGTTGATTTAAATTCTGAGAAAATTCAACATGAAGCTCAACCCAAACAAGTGTGTCTTTGGGGTCACGTCGGGCAAATTCCTCAGTTACATAGTGAACTGACATGGCATCGAAGCGTACCCTGATAAAATTAAGGCCATATTAGATATGAGACTGCAACAGAAGATAAAGGAGGTCCAAAGACTTACAGGCCGGGTAGCCGCCCTAAACCGGTTTATGTGTAAGTTGGCGGGTTGGTGCCTACCTTTCTTTAAGGCAATAAAAAAGAACGAAGACTTTGTATGGACCGAGGAGTGCCAGCTCGGGTTTGATGAGTTGAAAAAGTACCTAAGTACCGCACTGGTTTTGACCTGACTTGAGGAAGGTGATAAACTGAAGTTGTACCTCTCTTCAAGTGACGAGGTGGTAAGCTCGGTATTAATTAGAGAAGTAGACTGGGTCCAACGGCCTGTTTACTACGTAAACAAAGTTTTGCAGGACGTGGAGACTGGGTATCCTGAGATTGAAAAATTAGCATACGCGCTAGTGGTAGCAGCTCGGAAACTACGTCCGTATTTCTAAGCCCATACAATTGTCGTCCTCACCAATAGACATCTAAGGCACATCTTGCTTAAGCTTGAGGTGCCGGGTAGGTTGACAAAGTGGTTCATCGAGCTGAGCGAATACGACATTTGGTTTGAGCCACATCTAGCGATCAAAGCCCAAGTCTTGGCGGACTTCGTAGAAGAATGTACGTTCAGCATGCCAGCCCCTAGGCTGATTGTGCCTGCTAATGTGTCGAAGGCATCAACCAGCGCGACACCAATCCTAGTCAGGGAAAGATCAACTTGGGATGAGGAGCCCTAGATCCTCCACGTAAACGGCTCGTCTAACTAGCGACGAAGTGGTGCTGGACTAATACTGTACAGCCTGAGTGAGGTGAAGCTGTAATATGCTCTCCAGTTCAGATTCGAGGCATCGAACAATGAAGTGGAGTACGAGGTACTGATTGTTGGGCTAAGTTTAGCAAATGAAATGGGTGTAAAACACCTTATCATGTGCAGCGACTCTCAGTTGGTAATAAACCAAGTCAACGTCGACTATGAAGCTCGTGATTCAACCATGACAGCTTACCTCGCCAAGGTCAGGGAAATCATATCGTGCTTTAATTCATGGTTCATTAGGCAGATACCGAGGTATGAAATGCTGAGGCCGACACCCTATTACAATTAGCAAGCACTAGTGACAACACAATGCGAGCTGTATACATAGAAGACTTGCCTCAGTCCAACATCCTCGTGAGGGGGGGTGGCAGAAGAGGTCGCTCAGGTGTTGCAAGCAGAACCGAGCTGGATTGACCCACTTATTGATTATCTATTCCACGGGACCCTACCAGCAGAATGCAATGCAACTCGGAGGGTGGAGCGTGAGTCAGCTTGGTACGTCCTTATCGGTGGACGGTTGTACATGAGGTCCTTTATGCTTCCCTACCTACATTGCTTGCAACCTTGAGAAGCTGAATTAGTACTTCACGACATCCATGAAGAACTATGCGGAGGAAACTTGGGAGGAAGAGTACTTGCCCAAAAAGCACTTAGATTGGGCTACTATTGGCCCACCATGAAGGCAGATGCACTTGGGCTCATCAAGAAATGTGACAAATGTCAGAGGCATGCCAACATACTCCATCAACCTACTGCCGATTTGAAGTACTTGAGCATTCCGTGGCCCTTCGCACAATGGGGGATTGACATCCTCGGACCATTTCCGCTGGCAACCGGGTAGAGGAAATACTTGGTTGTAGCGGTGGACTACTTCACAAAGTGGGTGGAGGTTGAGCCGTTGGTAAATATTACAGATTAGAACGTTCATAACTTCTTTTGGAAGAACATTGTGTGCCATTTCGGACTATCCAAGGTGCTGATCTCGGACAACGGGAAGCAGTTCGAAGACATTAAGTTCTAGAATTGGAGTGCCGAGATGGGGATTCAGCAAAAACTTCACTTCGGTGGTACACCCGCAGGCGAATAGACATGCCAAAGTGATGAACAGGGCTGTCCTCCATGGACTGAAAGCTCGCTTAGCACGAGCTAAAGGGTTGTGGGTTGACGAGCTGCCCAATGTCCTTTGGGCCTATAGGACGACCATCAAGACTGCAACCGGTGAAACCCCCTTCAACCTGACGTACGGAACGGAGGTTGGGATTCTGACATAGATCGAAGTACTAATGTTGCGGCTCGAAGCATATGACGAAGAGGCAAACAACGATGAGCTCCAGACCAACTTGGACCTCATCAAAGAAGTATGCGACCTGGCCTATATCTGAACTGTGGCCTACGTCAGGTAGCTCAGTACTATAATGCCTAGGCTAGAAGGCGATAGTTTCGAGTTGGTGACTTGGTGCTCCGCGAGGTAATGATACTTGAGCCTAGCATGGGTAAGCTCGGACCAAACTGGGAGGGTCCATATTGGGTGAGACGAGTGTTCGGAGAGGGCATATATGAGCTCGAGACTATGGAAGGGAAACAAGTTCCTCGAGCTTGGAATGTTGATAACTTGAGAAGGTACTATCTAGGAACTCGCGACTCCAATACGACTAAAAAATTTTCTAAGTCCATAAGACCACCGAGCTGGAGAGAGGACTGTGAGTCATTACCAGAGCCTAAGGTCTATGGTGTCGAGCTGCCCTCGGCACAATATAAGTCCCAGTCACCTCTTTAGCATGGGCAGATAAGTCTCAGTTGCCTCTTCGGCTTGGGCAGATAAGTCCTAGTCACCTCATCGACATAGGCGTGCTAAGACCCAGTCGCCTCTTTAGCATGGGCAGCCTAAGACCTAGTCGCTTCGGCATAGGCAACCTAAGCCCTAGTTACTTTGGCGTAGGAAACCAAGAACCCAATCGTTTCGGCATGGGCAAACAAGTAGCTCGTAAGCAGACAAGTCAGGCATATACCTATAGTGTCTGTTCACTTCGGCGTACATTCAGATCAGGTTATCCCTACTCGGACCTAGCACGTCAGCTCGACACTTTGGGAGTGATCCATACTTAGAAAAGTTTTAAATTTTGCACAACAAAGGCTTTCGAAACTATTGCATTGTTTTTATAAAAAAAAAGAGAAAAGAAGAGTTACATTTACTCAACCGAGCTCAGAGGCTCAGGACATCATATATGTACCAAGGGTCCAAGAAAAAGAGGCAGATAAACATCATTCGATGTGTGGCTCATTGTCCCCAACAGTAACTCCGACATGTAGGTCAGTTACCATACAGTCCTCGGCAGCAACGTCTCTGTCTCCCTTCTCCACTGTCTCTTCACCAAGGAGGTCATCGTCACTCTCTTCCTCGGAGTCTGGGTCCTTAGTAGCCTCCCCGACCATCTCCTCGGTGACTCTGGACATGGTGATAGCGCTGAGGTCGAGCTTGGGGAACTCACACCATGTCATCCACCTGCTGAGCTTGAAGCCCTTGCGATGGGCCGTTGTGCCGGTCTCGATCAGTAATTTGCATTGCTCTTCTGAAGACTTATACTCCTCGATGTTCTGAACCTTGGCGTCCTTGATCGTGTCGTCAAAGATCTCTGTGCGCTCCTTCATGAGCTCCTTGAGGTTATCCTTCTCCCTCTAGAGAGCCTCCCTTTCCTCCTTGAGCTTCTTCTTCTCCTCCCTTAGCAACACTATCAACTCCTTTTGAGCTCGCACATCCTTCTCCAGCTTATGAATTTCACCACGAGCTAGATCCAATTCGCGCTGAATACTCCTGGAGGATTCTTCGGCCTGCAAGAACTGCTTCAGGTGCACCTCGGATTGGCAAGCTAGAGTGTGAATTGCAGAGCTCACCTATCAAGGAAGAGACAAAATCTATGTACCAAGAAAGAGTGATAGGGAGCTTGTCCAAAGATCAGATGCGTACCACCATACAATGAGTAGCCGCTCTGGTCTCGATCTGAGCCACTGGTAGATTGACCCATTGCACAACCTCCTCAGTGAAGACCGCATCCTTACTCTTGAGGAGATTGAGCTTTGGGGTCAAAATTCTCCAAGCCGCATGGGAGGACTCATCCCCCGAAGGGGTGGCCGCCTGAGTGGACTGGGGCTCGGACACTGGAGCCTTCTTGGGTAGGTGCTTGGTGGTGGTGGTGTTGACGTTGGATGTGGTGGTGGCCTCATGGGGATGGGCCCTCTTGGAGACCTTCCTCTTCTTCCCCCTCTTCATGCTTCCGAAGAGCTCGATAGAAGGGATATCGGCCATGGGTCCTACAAAAGGTAACGAACAGATTAGTTGCAAGATTAAGACAAGTTGTGAAAAAGAAAACAAGTGAGTGCACCAAGATGGCGATCTACCAGGAAGACTCAACCTGTCTTGTACGAGCTTCTCTTTGGACACGAAGTTTTGAACTTCAACCCAAGCTTCACCCAAGAACGGACTTCCTTCTGTGTCTCTTTGTCCAACCCGATGGTAGGGTCCTGAATGGCAGGCCTCTAGTGAGTTGGAAATGACCACCCTGCTGTATTATGAACCACGAAGTAGCACTTCTTCCCGGCCAGGACTTTGTTGGGGAGGTCGTGCAAAATCTTATAACCAGAACGGGGAGACATATAGTAACTTCACCTATGCTCCAGGAGGACATAAGCGGAGTTCTTTTTGATGGAGTAGATCAATGAAAAAATGTCAAGGGTCAAAGGCCGGTTATAATCGTGGAAAAGGGAGATGGTACCTATAATGTTGCGGATTGAGTTGGGGTGGAGCTGATCTATGGCAATGTCAAAAAATTTGACGACCTCGATGCTAAAGGGGTGAAGTGGGAAATGCAGCCCAACTACGAGCAGCTCCTCGAACACCACGATCTCATTGTGACCGTGGTTCCCAGGAAACCTTCCTAAGGGGATACTATACACAAGGTTGTCAGGCAGGTTGCACCGAGCTACCAGAGACAAGAGTCTGTCAACCATCATTATGGAAGGACTGAAGCTATCTGGTCCCCGAGCCCAACGTGAAGTGGAGGCCCCTTGCTAGAAGCCTCGCGCTCCTGCCGAGGTGAGTCCGCCTCGGACGGGTTGGAGTTTGAACCCCGCACTGAGGCATTCACCTTGGCAGGATGAGACTCTGTGGCCTGTGCCGAGGTGCCTACCTCAGCCCCGGTCTCTCCTCAAAAAGACTACCTTAGCTAATGCTAGACATACCGAATTAGAGGAAAAAGACAACAGGAAACGGAAACAAAGAGAGATGAACTCACCAAGAAGACCGAAGGAAGCGAAAAGACCTCGGATGCAAAGGCAACTAACACCAACCTAGAAGACTGAAGTGCGACCTCAAAAAACTCGAGCATGCAATATGTGGCGAGAAAAATGGGCCCCTCTGGCCCTTATTTATAGCCATCGCGACTGGGACTCAATGGTCGAGATCTACACGATCCGACGGCCCCATGAAAACCAGCTACATGCCACTTGAGATCAAAATCGGTTGAGCACGCAATTTGACATCCGCGGAGTTTATAAATGGCGTGGCGTCTGTGCGTACCCGGTACGTGATTTGGAGTATTCCCTGGTCGAGCCAAACGGGTCATGAAGGTCCAACCGAAGAGCCGCCCTCTGAATTGCCTGGAAGTCGTGCCAAATCCACCTGGGCTCGCCATGAACTCCCCACACCGGGTCAGGACCCCTGTCACAAGGAGTGGGGGCAATTGATGAGGGGTGATTTGGCCCGACCTAATAAGTAAAGGACATGTGGATGCGGCCTTCCAATCAGACGACAAATCAACATATGGTGCCACATCAGCGGATCGCGGGACCTCGGGTGCTTGGTCACTTCGAAGCTGGAGCACTTCGGTACCCACGTACACCGAGGTGCCACATGACCGAACCTAGAAGCTCGCCAATTGTCTCCGAACTTCTCGGGATCATGCCGCGTAACTATAGGCCTTATCCTCGCCTTGCCCGAATCAGAGGGAAACAGTAAGCCTCATTAATTGGTATGTTACCCTCCTTCCAAAGCGAAACAGATCCCTATGTCACAGGCTGAGGATTCTAGGAGCGTTTCGCGAGACCCATGGTAGCCCAGCTATATAAGGGCATCAACCCCCAAGACTCAGGTACGTGCGATTACTTGCTCACTAGATTACTTGCATTCAAGCTTTCAGCTCGCAACCAGAGTACAATACTAACTTAAGTGTCGGAGCGACCTCACTGGGTTATCCACCCTGGGTTCTCTGATCCTTTGTCTTGTAGCTTGGTCCAGCTCGCTACGTGACTAGTGTACACGTAATCTTCCAGCTAGGAGCTTCCGAATTGCGCACCATCAATTACAAAAAAAAATATATTTAATTACCAGAAAATTACATTTAATTAATTTTAACCAAGAAATTAACAATATTTATGAAAATATGATAATCAATAATAAAAAGTAACAAATCATTTATAAGTTAACCTATACTCGCCTGATATTGGGGAGTGGTTGCCTTGCCTTGAACCTGCCTGACACTAGGGACAGGGCGGGGATGGAGTAGAGTGTCTTGACTATGGGGCAGGGATAGGGATGGGGTGCCCCGCCCTGAACCCACCCCGTTGTCATTCCTATATAATTGTTAATTATTAGTGAAATTAATAAAAATGTTAGATTTTGTAATTATTTTTATTTATTTAAAGTTAATCAAAATTTCATTTAAAAATAATAAAACTAATAACAATTATTAAAATTACTACAAATTATTATTAAAACTAAGCTCATTAAAAATATTTATTCTTATTAAATAGTTTTAGTTATAGCTCGTGTCACAACAACCCAGAATTAAAATTTTAATTATCAAAGAAGAAAATGAATTCGAATTTATCCTAATTATAGATTTGTAGTTACGTATAAATAAAAAGAGAAAACAGCGGGAATTCCCATGGTGTTGTAGGAATTGATATACTATGACCGTGAGATGGGAGAAACTTCAAAGTTCAAACTTCTAAACTTGAAAAATCTCAACTTAGTTTGTAGTTTGTACTGAAGTGATTGTGGGGGTTTTCTATTAAATATAAAACACGTAATACAACAATAGGATCTACAATTTTATAACCTGGGCACAACAGGGTCAGTTGCTTGTCGTTTTGACACTGGGCTGGTTGATAGGGAATAGAGATATGGAAAATGACTAGAAAAACCAACAGTTTTCCTTTTCATTTTTTATTTGGTTCTTTTTCATTGAATCACAGGGAAAAAGATGTTTTTTTTTTCATCCTCATTATAGAAGAGAGTGATGAGTCGACTCTTTGTTGCACTATTTTCAAAATCGAACCGGTTTTCCGGGAACTGGTCACCTGATTGGTTTCGTTTTCCTCCAAAACCGCTTTTTTCCCCAAAATCGTTGATTTTGGTCAGCAAACCGCTGAACCAGCCGGTTAACCGTTCGAACGGTTTTGACGGTTTTCAATTTTTCAATTTTTAATTTTTTTTTTAATTTTTTCGTCAGAACGGGCCGGCCGTTCGGGTGACCATTCGAACCGATAACCGGACCCTTGACCGGTTTGGTCACTGGTTCGTTTTTAAAAACCATGCTTTGTTGTGTGTGAGAGAGAGAGAGAGAGAGAGAGCTCGCCGTCATCCCTCTCAATTCAATCCATAAGAAAATCTGTATCATTTATGATTTTTGTTTTTTCAGTAATTTATTTAACTATCATGATTCCTGAGCCCTTATGCTAATTTTTAGTCAAAAAGCTTGATTTTACTTTTCCTTTTTACCCTCTATAATTTTTGTTTTCCAGTAATTTATTTAACTATCATGATTCATGAGGTCATACGTCAAACTTTTTCCAACGATAAAAAATGAGAATGCAAACTGTTAACATGATTGTATCTTGATTTTATTTTTCATCTTTATCCTCAACAATTTTTGTTTTTCAATATTCCTTTTTGATCATTCAAGTATTTGATCTTATCATAAATGGTCACATACACTCTCTGGTGCTGACCTTGTTGCTACCTATTATTTTCATTTAAATCATTGCAACTGTGCCGTCCATAAATTCTCATCAATTACACACATGAAACATAAGGATTGCTAAATGGTAATTGGAGATCCTATAACCAATAATTTGTTGTTATTTATGTTTTTGATGAAATCATATATCAATAAGTTATTCTATAAATTCACCCTAATATTTAGAATAAAAATTAGAAATTCATGAACATCGTTTAGGATTAACATAATGCATGTGAAATCTAAACACCAAAACTTGAAATGATACAAAAGACGCCTCTTATTGAATCAATATTAATTTTAGTTAGATAATGAGAATCCTATTATGGGCTTAATAATAATTTAGTACTAAAAAAATTAGAATGTTGTAATTGGTTTGGTCAAAACACCCTAATTTTACTTTCCAACTTTACCCTTAGCTTTCTATTTATTCCCTTTGTATATAATGCCATTGCAAAATAATTATGAAAAAAATAAAATGAAGAAAATAGTATAAATTACAAAAAAACAAAGAAATACATAGAAAATTTCCTAAAATATATAGAAATTCTATACCATACTAAATGAGAATGTTGCAATTGGTTTGGTCAAAATACCTCGATTTGACTTTCTAACTTTACCCTCAACTTTCTATTTTTTCCCATTGTATATATGCCATTACAAAATAATTATGAAAAATCACATAAAATGAAAAAATAATATAAATTACAAAAAACAAAGAAATACATAGAAAATTTACAAAAATATAGAAAATCATAAAAATTGAATAAAAATAACATAAATTACAAATCTATACCATACCAAAAAATGAGAATGTTGCAATAGGTTTGGTCAAAAAGCCTTGATTTTACTTTCCAACTTTACCCTCAACTTTCTATCATTGCAAAATAATTGTGGAAAAACACAAAAAATGAAGAAAATAATATAAATTACAGAAAAACAAAGAAACCTAGAGAAAATTTATAAAAAAATATAAAAAATCATAACAATTAAAGAAAAACATAAATTAAAAAAAAAGAAAAAACATAAATTACAGAAAAATGAACAAAAATTATAGAATAAAATAAGAATTTATATCTACCACCATATATAAAAAATGAGAATGATTCAATTAGTGTGGTTGAAAGACCCTGATTTTTCATACCAATTCTACCCCTTAGTTTTTTGGTTTTTCTAACATATCCCAATTCTATATGAGGGTGCATGAAAGTAGTTGGCAAAGAAAAACCATTGTCCTTTCTAAAAAGCCATTGGGTGGGCACCCGACCCATCAACTCATTAATGACCCCTTTTAGGTTCAACCCAACCTAACTTGCCCAACCCATTAATTTTTCACATAATTTGTAAATTCTAGAAAAGTATAACTATAAAAAATACATAATATACAAATAAAGATAGAAAACATAGAAAATAACATAAATTCAAGAAAAAATAAAAATGCAAAATAATTATGAAAAACATAGAAAATGAGAAAAATAATATAAATTACAAAAAAACAAAGAAATACACAAAAAAATAGAAAATCATAAAAATTGATGAAAAATAACAGAAATTACAATAAACAAAGAAAATGATGAATTACAACAAAAATGAAAAGAAATTGTAGAATAAAACAAAAAATTTATAGAAAAATATAAAAAATGTATAACAAAAAGTACACAAAAATACAAAAGTTTCATTCCATGGGCCTAGACATGTTTGTCATTGGGGTCCATGTCTTATATGGGCATTTGGCCACTAGGACTGTATGTTATCATGTGTATGGTTGTTAATTAGGGCCTACAACTCCTGTCCTCAGTCATATGCAACATTATGATAAATTATGAATCGGTCAATTCTTTTATTCTTGGACAAATGTGCAAAGGTGATCAACATGCCTAAAAGGTGTTTGCATACATGTTACTCTAGTGGTTGGTTGATAAATTTTACTTTCAACTAATTTCTTTATTTCCTTCTTGGTTAAAAAGTAAGAAGAAAATGTTTTTAGGCTTAAATATAAGTTATTTAATAGTCAGCTTAGATAATGACTTATGCTATTCAATAGTTAATTGAGTAAATTGACATAATAGCTTATCTTACTCCTAATCATTAATAGTAATTATTTTCATAGGTTTTAATTTATTACAAAACATGAGATCGGTAAAAAATGGCATCTCCAATTCTCCATAAATTTTGTCATTCATTGGGATGAACTGTATCTATATATAATGATGTTGAATGTAATTTTATAATTGATTTGGTGCATTAATGTTTCAATCTAATGCATTTGCAACCAACATTTTATAATTATAAAATTCAGATCTTGGCATTTTGTGTTTTTTATGTATTATATAATTGTCTTAGGACTTGAATGGTATGTGAATTTTCATCTATGCTTGAGACGTAAAAGGATAGTCAAACATGACCATTAATATCAAATACCCTATGCATCGTACAGGCCATTCCACTAGTAATGTATAAATCCTACACCCAGAGGAGAGAGGAGAGAGGACCCAGACCAGTAGGTCTTCGTGGTGTGAATAGAGAGAACCAAAAGATTGAAAGTGCAAATGCATTGGGCATGTGTATTGAAAGGATGTTTGTCGAGTTAAAATGGGGTTAATTTAGTAATTTTGTATGTAAAATCATTCATAAAAGGGTAGAATGGGTATTTAGAAAAAATGATGCATCAATCTAACGTTTTTTGTCTGGGAAGGTGATGGAAGGGAGGTATTTGTCGAGTTTCTCAAAAGTTCAGGGGATGTATTTTTTAAAATGAAACTATAGGGGAGGCTTTTATGATTGTCAAAAACTTCAGGGGAGGTTTTTGTATTTTTTAACTTTAAAATATTTACTAAAATACAAAAGAATAATTATAATAGATTTAATAATATTCATATTATTAATAATTATATATATATTTCAAAATTTATCATGAAATTATGTACTAACAATACAAATTATAGTTTTATGGATTGTTCAATTTAAATGTTATTCAAATAATAAAATTTAACATTAAAAAAATTTATGAATTATTGAATTCAATAAATAATTAATATTTTAAAATTTAAATAATGATATTATTTAAATAACTAAATAATATTGTAAATAACTAATTTCACTTATATCAATTAATAATTCTAGAAAATAACTTTTAAAAAAGTAATATTTATTTATAATAATTTTAAAATCTTAATCTATATCTATTATATATTTATTTATGCTAAAATTAATATTTATTGTATTTTATGAGTTATTTATTCTGCTTTTATTATAAATTTATTTTTAATAATTGTGTATTTTTGCTATAAATTTTAATAATTATTGAAGATAAACTATTGTTATTTATTAGAGATTGAACTATTAATTTAGTTGAAATTAAGAGTGTTCATGAGTTGGTTCAATTTGATTTTAGGCTGTTTGGCCAACCATATCTACCTGGTCAGGTTGGGGAGTTGGTTACCTAAAACTGATTGACCATTAGTGAAAATTGGTCAACTTGGGTTGTATTAATTTGGGTTGATTTTGGGTTTGGTCAGTTGGTTCAAAAGATATATACTTAAAAAATTAAGTTTAAAAAAGAATTATAGTGGTATTATTAAAAAATATGTTAAAAAATTAAATTTATGATATAAAATATTTTAAACTAGGAAATATGAGAATTTTCCCACTTTCCTACATTAAAAATTATATTTAAAATATAAAATATTAATACATATCCATGGTTGAGTTGGTTCGATTTTGGTCGATTTACAAATGTTCAAACCAAAATTGACCCAACCTTATCAAGTTAGGACATTGTTGAACCAAAGCCGATTAGAAATACTAGAAAACCAACTAACTTGGGTTGAGTTGGGTTGGGTTGATCGGTTTCACCAGTTTGATAAGCAACCCTAGTTGGAATTAATTATTATTATTTTTGTATTGTAAAAAAATATCAAAAATAGTATATAAAATATGGAAAAGTATGGACAAGCCCAATGCAGATTTCTGATTTCCACTATAGAGCTATAAATATTCAAAATGTCAAAAACCCCCACTCTATACACCAATGTCCGCCCATGAATTGCATCAATTCCGAGCTGGCACCCACGCCAACTGTACTTTGGGCCTGGAAATTCTGACCGTGGGCTGAACTGTCAATCTCTCTTACTCTTGTGTATTTCTATTGTTTAACTTTTATTTAAAAAACTTGTGCATTGCATGTGTTCCTGCCGGTTAAGATTATACATCCATTGAAATTGGAATGTACATGAAAGAGAAGAGAATAGAAATTTTCTTTTCGAGGGCAGGGCAGAGTAGAGAAATCAAAATCATCCTTCCCAATTCCCATTCTCACTGTCATCAAGGTCTCATGCACTTCCAATCTTCATGTAGTTCCAAAGCAACCCACAATGTTGCGATCTGCGAGTGATGTGGAATTCTTCTCTCCCTTCTTGTTTGTTTGTTTTTGGCACACAATCAATTAGAGCAAACAGTCCAATTGGAGGGATATCGAGTGGAAGTCAAAGTAGGCATATTGCGGACATTTACGTCAAGAGGTAACATGCGGTATTCAATGTCGAGCTCTCTGAAAATTCTGATCATCTCTTCCACCACGAAAGCTCTCCTCGCCCACCTTTCCCCCATGTCCTGATGGTTCATGCGGTGTTGGAACCACACCGATATCTTCAACCTGTTCATGTCCTCCACATCCCTCACTACAACCATCGGGCCAGGGTACCAGTGGTCCTTCTTGTTCTCAATGTATCTGTA
The DNA here is from genome assembly GCF_000365185.1 of Nelumbo nucifera. Next base: position 3,417,221 of record NW_010729120.1, on the reverse strand, counting down.
ATTGCAGTCATATGATTTATTTAAAATCTATCAGAGACAACAGGCTTCTTCAGCAACCAAACTAACCACGCTCTCCAAGAAAAATACAAGTAGGTATATATCATATTGGTCCCAAGTCCCAACTTCATACGATTCATGAAATTTCTTAAAGAACCATTCAACCTAAAAACTTAAGTTGTTAGGTGAGGTCATTGAATAAATCGATATTCTCTAACAAAAATGATCTATGGGTTATAGTCGTTTCTTGATAAAGAATGGGCTAAGTTGATCAACCGGGTAATTGACAACGATCCCCGCATTAGTATGCCACTATAATGAGTCCCATGGTAAGCAAATTGATACCCTCTAAAGGGTGGATAAATTGCTTACCCCCGTTGATAATGCTAATCCCCTCTCACCTCTCCCTTTACCCAGGTAACCTGTTGAGACCAAGAACACTGAAATTGAAATTACCCGGACAAGTGAAACCTGGGAAATGCTTCCTTAGGTAAACTCACGTACCTAGGTCAGTGAAAACGAATGAGGCCATAGAGTAAATGCTTTAGCTGTTGGATTGGAATCAAAACCCATAGGCCATAGCCAATGGTAGAATGCATGTGTCTCCTTGATTCTGATTCCAATTTAACAATCAAAGGTATATTTTTTCTGATACGTTACTTTGCAGCATCTCAATAGATATCTGACACTTTGAAGATTACTTTGTTAACACCAAGAAAATTAGATTGCCAGATCAATAAAATTGATTTCTCCCTTTGATCTCCCACTTCCCCCTCAAAAGGAATTGAATAAACAGAATAGAAAAAGCAAAGAAGCACCAGATGCACCAACAGTGGCTTTGGTTAGGATCTATGTATGGATAGGATCCAAACGATAATCAGTCAACAATGTCTTAGCACTGAAAATGATCCACATACTGTCCTGCCTACTACATCTTGAAATGTAAAAATCATTTGGTTATAATCATCTATACTAAAGAATTGGTCTTACGGATTAGGTATCCGGATCCCAATTCAACGACCTAGATGCATACATGCAGTTGGTATACAGTCTCCCCTAGAGCTAACCATTCATATTCATATTGTTGAAAAGTAAATGGTAATTTTGTAATTTTTCTTTATGTTTTGTATTTTGTATTAAGTGGGTTGTCTTGGGAGTTGGAAGCTGAAAGGTCTCTACCGGAAAAGTAAAACTCCTTTATATTTCTTGTAATTTGAAACATTTTGTGATAGAGCTCAAGAAGTTAAGAACATAGTAAACCCAGAACTCTACAAGGGCTTTTCATATTCTTCTCTTCTCTTCATTCTACATTCCTCTTATCTTCTACAGATTTTTTGCTTCTTCCTTTGATTTTTACCACCACACTTCCGTTGCTCCAATAAACTTTTGGTATCAAAGCAAAGACCCACTCAATCATTCAAATTTAAAACTAAAACCTTACATGGCATCAAGTTCCAACAGCTCTGTTTTAGATCATTTTCAAAAATTTCCACTTCCTATTTTTGATGGAGAGAACTATGATTATTGGAGCATACAGATGAAGACATTTTTCACCTCTAAGGAGATTTGGGAGCTGGTAGAAGAACGATACGAAGAACTAGAAAATCGTAAGCAACTTGCAACATGGACTGAAGACAAAAAGAAAGAGTACAAAGAAAATAGGAAAGATGATGCTAGAGCCCTGTACCATGTTCAACAAGCAGTAAGTAAAACAAATTTTCCAAGAATCATGGTTCCCAAAAGCTCAAAAGAAGCATGAGATATTCTCAAGAATGAGTTTCAGGGCACCGAAAAGGTAATATCCACAAAACTTCAAACTCTTTGCAGAGATTTTGATAATATTATGATGAAAGAAAGTGAATATGTTCAAGGGTTCTTTTCTATAGTTGCTGGTATTGTAAATCAAATAAGGACCTATGGAGATGTTATCTCAGATGAGAAAATTGTAAAAAAAGTCTTGAGAGTTTACCAGTTAAATTTGATCATGTGGCGGTTGCCATTAAAGAAGCCAAAGATTTGACTAAACAATCCATGCATGAGTTAATGACCTCACTTCAAACTCATGATGATGGAATGAAAAAAATTTTATCTTCTTCACTAGAGTAAGCTTTTCAGTCCAAACTTACCATTGCAAAAAAGAAAAAGAATGATGGTGAAAAAGAAACTCCAAGAGAATGGTTATATCAAGGCAAAGGAAGAGGATACCAGAATAATGGAAGAGGACGAGGAAGAGGTAGATTGTATGGAAAATGAAGAGGTGAAAAGCAAAACAATGGTTGTTTTATTTGCAAGAAAGACAACTTTACCCCAAGACTGTTTTTTCAAATGTAAAAAAATGCAAAACTCATGTTCATGCCCCAAAAGATTGCAGATTAAAGGAGAAAGAACAAGCCCACTATACTGAAAATGATGATTTAGAAAACCATCTATTTTACTCTTGTATGAATACTCAACAAGAGCCAAAAGAAGTTTGGTATTTGGATAATGACTGTAGTAACCACATACGGGAAATAAAGAATGTTTTCTTGAGCTGAATGAACATGTTAATTCTCAAGTGAAGCTTGGAGATGGCAAACTCTAAAGTATTGAAGGAAAGAGTGTTGTTGCAGTCCAAACTAAGCAAGGTAGTTTTAAACTCATCTCAGATGTTCTTTATGTTCCTGGTTTGACTCAAAATTTGCTTAGTGTTAGACAACTTATACAAAATGGTTAGGAGGTGCATTTTGACAATGATGAATGTGTAATATTTGATAAGAAGAAATGTCAAATCATTGTTAGAGTAAAAATGGCTGCAAACAAAGTGTTTCCATTAACCATGTCCTATAATGTGAATTATGGGCCGAAGAGTGAGAAGTTGGATGAGTCCATGTTATAAAACTTGAGATATGGACACTTGAATTTCAGAAGTCTCTTTTTGTTAAATTATAAGAATATGGTGATTGGACTTTCTCAAATTGATAGAGAACATAAAGTATGTGAATGTTGCATCTATGGGAAGAATCATAGGCTACCATTTTCAGAGAGACCATGGCATTCAAAGGCACCATTGGAACTGGTTCATGCTGACATTTATGGTCCCATGAGGACACTTTCCTTCAACAAAAAAGATGTACTTTCTTCTCTTTGTTGATAATTTTACTAGAATGATGTTCATATATTTCTTAGATGCAAAATCACAAGCATTTCCTACTTTTGTTCAATTCAAAGCTTTAGTTGAGAAGCAAAGTGATTACAAATAAAAAGTTATGAGGACTGATAGAGGAAACGAGTTTAAATGGAAAAAAATTGGGAAGTTTTGTGAAGAACAGGGCATTGAAAGAGAGTTGATAGCGAGACATACCCCACAACAAAATGGGATAGTTGAAAGAAGAAATAGAATCATTGTAGAAATGGCATGAAGCATGATGCAAGGTAAAAATCTTATCAAAAATTTTCAGGCTGAAGTGGTTCATACTACTGTTCACATATTAAATTGCTCTCCCACCAAAGCCGTGAAAAATAAAACACTTTTTGAAGCATGGCACAAAAAGAAGCCTGTTGTTAGCTCATTTAAAGTATTTGACTGCATTGCTTATGCTCACATTTCCTTAAAGAAGAGAGAGAAGTTTGATGGCAAAGGTGAGAAATGTATCTTCCTTGGTTATAGTGATGAGCCCAAAGGTTACAGATTGTTGAATCTAACTACAAATGAGTTAGTAATTTCAAGAGATATAATATTTGATGAAGAGGGGGCATGGAACTTTGAAGAAAATTCCTCACAAACAAAAAATTATGTTATAGAAGATGAAGAAGTGATGCCCAATGACCATGAGCATGATACAACTACATCAAATGCAAGGCCAACAAACTTAAGAAGATCAAGCTTAACAAATTTCAATACAATAATGGATCCCTCAAGTTCAAGAAACCAAGATCCATGACAAGTATGCCCAAGTGATGTAGATTCGGATACTCCACCAAGAAATGTATGTTCACTTTAAGAAATCTTTGATTCTTGTGATGTTTCATTTCTTGCATTAGAACCACAGAAATTTGAAGAAGCTTCAAAATAAGTAGTTTGGGTGAAAACTATGAATGAAGAAATTTAAATAATAGAGAAGAACAAGACATGGGAGTTGGTAAATAAACCCAAAGAAAAAGAAGTGATTGAACTGAAATGGGTTTACAAAACAAAGTTCAATGAAGATGGGTCAATCTAAAAGCACAAAGCAAGGTTAGTGGCTAAAGGCTATGGCCAAAAGCGGGGGTAGATTTCTATGAGACTTTTGCACCAGTTGCAAGAATGAAAACAATCAAAACTATGCTTGTACTTGTTGCTCATCTAAAACTACAAGTGTTTCAATTTGATGTGAAATCAGCCTTCCTAAATGGAGATTTATAAGAAGTTTATATTAAACAACCACAAGGATATGTGATAAAAGGAAAGGAGGGGAAGGTTTATAAGCTTCGAAAAGCATTGTATGGCCTGAAGCAAGCACCTTGGACATGTAATAGCAAGATTGATAAATATTTTCATAAGAATGGATTTAAAAAAGTCCAAATGAACCATCACTCTATATCAAGAAGGAAGGAATGCGTAGTTTTATTCTTGTTTGTCTTTATGTTGATGATTTGATTTATACAAGTAACAACCCAAAATTGTTGAATGAGTTCAAATTAACAATGACTGATTTGGGATTAATGAGATACTTTCTTGGATTCAAATGGAGCAAAGAAAAGGAGAAATTTTTATGTCCCAAGAGAAGTATGTTGATGATTTGTTAAAAATGTTTCATATGTCAACATGTAAACCCCTAGCTACTCCTATGGTTGTCAATGAAAAGCTGTCAAAGGAAGATGGAGTAGAATTGGTAGATGCATCAATTTATAGAAGCCTTATTGGTTCCTTGATTTATCCCATTAATACAAGGCCAGATATTGTTCTTGCTGTGAGCATTGTTTCAAGATACACGAACAAGCCAAGTAAAGTTCATTTTTGAGCAGCAAAGAGAATACTCAGACATGTTAAAGAAACCAAGAACTTTGGGCTGAAATATGAAAGTGAAAATGATTGCAAGCTAGTGGGACTTTTAGATAGTGATTGGACTAGTTTCATAGATGACCAAAAAAGCACAACTAGATATATTTTCTCTTTGGGAAGTAAAATAATCTCTTGGTCATCAAATGGTGCAGTACGAAAATGAAACACGTTAAGAAAAATTTCAAAGAAAAGAATAGAAGTCAAACTATCAAGAAGAAGAATTCTTCACTGAATAATTAAGAGAAAATTCAATATAAGAAACTGTCTTAGCCTTCCCCTAGCTACTCTTTATATAGGCATACACCCTTATGGATCCTATTCTAAATCTAAAAACATTCCATAAAAGAATCCTACTAAAACTCTTTAAAAAGGAAAATCCTAATATAAGAAAACACTCCATAATAGAGTCCTACTAAAACTCTTTAAAAAAGAAAATCCTAATATAAGAAAACACTCCAAAATAGAATCCTTCTAAAATCCTTCAAAAGGAAAGTCCTAATTGAATATAAATTCGAAATACTGCTAACTTGGTAAAAACAAACTAAGATAGAAACTCTGTGATGGCGCCAATTTGGTAAAAACGAATTAAGATAGAAATCTTGTGATTATGCTATTTCGTTAAATATTTACTAAGCTGTGTCGATGGCATCATCTCTACTTCTTATATGTCTTGGAATGGTCCCAACTTGCATAGAGCTTATTGGCCTTCTTCTGTAAATGTTTACTCAGTTGGTTCAAATCCCGTACTACATCATTCTCTCCCAGGTTTGAGAGAATCCAACGTCGGATTTATGTTACTATTTAAGAGGCTACTACATATGTTGTTGCACTTCCACCTTGCTTTTTTGTTTCTAACCCTTTGACAGATAATTGGTGATGTAAGCCTCCAATATGAATTGAGATTTCTTCATTGTATATCTTAAATTTTAAAGTATATTTCTTGCACTTCACAGAACCTGAATCTTCTTTTATTGACCATTTTGAGCATTACAAGAGTGCTTGCCAATAAGGATTTTCATAGATGTGCATGTAGACAATGTGATCATAATCCCCAAGATGATAAGTATTATCTTCATCATATTGAAATTCATAATGAATGATGGTGTATTTCTCCTTAGTAATTGATTCTTCATCATAGATTGGAGGTTTGTTCCAATCAAGTTTCTCTTCAAGAGATATTGCTGATGAGAATTGCCACACAAGATTTTTGTTACAATCCTCAACAAAATTAAAACAATCAACAAAGTCATAAGATTTGGTTTTACCTTTAGACTTTGAAATTGCTAACTCCTCTATGGAATTCCAGTCAATGAATTCATTTGAGGCTATACCTCCATTAAACTCTGGGAACTCAACCTTGAGATCTGTTTCCGATTGCTTTTGTTCACCACTTGCAACTATAGCTGATTTGGTTGTTTGCCAAGTAGAGAAACTTGCATGAAACTTTGGGATCTCAATATTGAAACCTATTTCCCACTATTTCTAATCACCACCCGCAATTATAACCGACTTGGATGCTTGCCTTAATGATGAAAAGGAATGAGCGGAAGCACTTGCATTAGAGTTGTTGTCCCTTTGCAGCGATTTCAGCTCTTGAGCAAGTGCCTTGACTTGTCTTCTCAGCTCTGCTACGTCTCCTTACGTTTTGTTGTTGGGTTCCTGCTCCATGATGTGAGCTACTTGTTTCTTCTTAGGAGCCATAATCCGAAGAAGGATCAAACATGAGCTTTGATACCAAATGGCATAGTACGGAAATGAAACACGTTGAGAAAAGCTTCAAAGAAAAGAGTAGAAGTCGAACTATCAGGAAGAAGAATTCTTCACTGAATAATTAAGAGAAAATTCAATATAAAAAATTATCTTAGCCTTCCCCTAGCTATTCTTTATATAGGCATACACCCTTATGGTTCATATTCCTAATCTGAAAACACTCCATAATAGAATCCTACTAAAACTCTTTAAAACAGAAAATCCTAATCTAAGAAAACACTCCAAAATAGAATCCTACTAAAATCCTTCAAAAGGAAAGTCTTAATTGAATATAAATTCGAAATAATGCTAACTTGGTAAAAACGAGGTATGATAGAAACTTTGTGATAGTGCCAACTTGGTAAAAACGAACTAAGATAAAAATCCTGTGATGATGCTATCTCAGTAAATATTTACTAAGCCGGGTCGGTGGCGTCATCTCTACTTCTTATGTGTCTTGGAATGGTCCCAACTTGCATAGAACTTATCGGTATTCTCCTGTACTACATCAGAAGCAAAATACTGTGGCACTTTCTTCAGTTGAAGCAGATGCATTTCAGCCACTAGTGCATCTTATGAAGCAATTTGGCTTAGAAGACTTTTGGAAGACCTTCAATTTGTGCAAGATGGTGCAACTACAATCTACTGTGACAACACTTCAACTATTGCAATGACCAAGAATCCAGTTTTTCATGAAAGAACAAAGCGCATTGAGCTAAGGCACCACTTCATCAGAGAGTTAACTAAGAAAGGAGAGATTGAATTGAAGTTCATCAAGATAAAAGATCAAGTTGTTGATATTTTCACCAAGTCTCTAGCTTTTGAAAAATTTCTGCATTTTAGATCTCTAATGAAAATTACAAATTAAGAGGGGGTGTTGAAAAGTAAGTGGTAATTTTATAATTTTCCTTTATGTTTTGTCTTTTGTATTAAGTGGGTTTGTCTTGGGAGTTGGAAGTTGAAAGGTCTCTACCGTAAAAGTAAAACTCCTTTATATTTCCTGTAATTTGAAAGGTCTCTACCGTAAAAGTAAAACTCCTTTATATTTCCTGTAATCTGAAACATTTTGTAATGGAGCTCAAGAAGCTAAGAACGTAGTAAACCCAGAACTCTACGAGGGCTTTTCATATTCTTCTCGTATTCTCTTCATTCGACATTCCTCTTCTCTTCTACAGATTTTTTGCTTCTTCCTTTGATTTTTACCACCACACTTCCGTTGCTCTAACACATATATAACACTAAAGTGATCATGTGAAACATGATTTTCACTGAATTTTGTAAAACAACAAATTTAATTTAACTTGATAATTCAAAAATGAGTTTTAGAGGGTCATAGCATGAAAGAAGGTGACAGAAGTGCATATATAGTAACACTGCCTAACAACTGCTAGTTCGATGATGTTAGAGAACAAAACCTATTCAAGGACCTCACTTAACAGCTTAAGTTTTTAATTTGAATGGTTTTCTGAAATGGTATTAGAGCCACTTTGACTAAGTGGTCTAGTGTTCGATTCTCGTCACCATCATTTTAAAACCTATTCAAAGACCTCGTTTAACAACTTAAGCTCTTAAGTTGAATGATTTTCTGAGAAATGAGAACTTCCACAATGACCTTCTGGACCAGTCCATACCCAAAACTTGAACTGAAGAGTAAAATGCAGGCATTTTTTGTTCCAAAGGATTGGTCATATTGGCGGAGACTGTTCTTAAATGAAATGGAAGGCATTTGAGTTGACTCAGTCTGGTATATTGAGTGAGGTTCTGGTCACATCAGAAGTTGCGATCAAAGTCAACTCAGCTGAGTCAGTGCTAACTTGTCAGCTACAGTCCTACAATATGGTATCGATTGATTATTCTGCCATCACAAACCAAGAGAGATGGTTTTCTTTTCTTTCTTATTCCTTTTCAAAGGGGGGAGCCGGGGAGGGAGGAACCAATCAAGCAACAGAAAATAATTGAAAGGCAATGAAAAGTAAATAGTCGAGATGAGACGTACTCTATTATTCTTTGTTTGATGATAGCAATTTTTTCTACTGGAGTTGAAACGTGGACACAGAAGTCAATAGCTTCTCCCATATCAGGACTACGATAGAAATTACTGATAGGCTTGGTTGAGAGAACACTGTTTGGATATATTATCTTCTGGTTGTCATACCGTAGAAATACCGTACTTAAGATGTTCATCTCTTCCACTATCATCTGATACAGGAGCAGAAGTTAAAGTCCCTACAACCTTAAACAGTTCACATGAACAAACTTCTCTGTGCATGAATATTCTAAAAAAAAGGAGAGAGAGAGAGAGATTACCTGAACTCCCTCCACTTCGCACCGATCACCAACGTCATATGGGTGCATTGCAAACAAGAAAATTATTGATTCGAATACCGTCTTACATGTGTTCCCAAAGATAAATACCACCACGAGGATCTGAGAGGAAATAGCGACCAAGAGACGGCTGGTTGTAATCCCGAGTATAAGAAGCCAGATAATCACTATGATGATGCCCACAATGACATTTACCATCTGATGGAGTTTGTTAACAGCTGTTTTCGTATCATTTAGTGTCAAGGCAAGAGCTCTCCTTTCTCTAAATGCATTAACCTGAAAAAATTATCACCCTATCATGTTTATCAAGAGTAGAATAGAAACTGCACACGTGAAATTCCAAAGCCTAAGCAAGCAACTCCTAGAAGCTCAATATGCCTAGCCATGGTGGTTTTGTATTGAACAAAGGGTTACTGCTATATTGAGAAATAGACTGCTAACCATGCTCAATTTAGAATCAAGAAGAAAACAGCATGAACTTTCCCTTTCAGTAAAAGAATAAATTATTGGAGACAATATAGTGATTTTGGGTCTATTTGCACAAGATCCAGCTTTATCCCACTATTTCGATGCTCACAAGATAAAAGATGTAGATGATAGATTTCTATACTGCAAGAACAGCCTTTTTATTATTTCCTTTTTTATTTTTTGGAAGAACAAGTTTTTTTTTTAATCTTTAGCATTTATAACATTCTTTTTTGTTTCTCTAGATGGTGTTTTATCATATAGATACAGATAACTTGAACAATATCCTTTCTCATATTTTTCTTCATGTTGTATGTCTCCCTACTTTTCCACCACAGTCAACATAATTCTTGTGGCTGCATTTTTTAGGTTTTCAAATTTACCCAACAACATAAGTGAGTCGTTATCTACCACAAGTAATGAGAATGGTAATAACCTTGTAAGAGTAAGAAAATAAGCCTACATAGAAATTCCGTTTCTGTGAAATGGAAAAATATTCTGTATATGTTTTTATGTATTGTGAAATTGTACTGGAAAAGTATTCCTTTGAGTGAAAGAATATATCTCCACAAGTAAGCTAGTATTGGTTCAGATGTGCTTTAATTAGATGTATTCAGCCTTTTCTACCATGCGGAATCACAATTGTGGAGAGAGAGAGAGAGAGCATACACATGCACAGGTGTGCATGTCAAATGTCTTCTGCAATATTGAAAAAGGAATATTTTTTTTGAAAAATATATTAAGGGTATTACTATATAGGGGTGTCAATCGGACCAGGTCCAATCCAATCCAATGAATATTTTGGACCATTTTGGACAGGAAAAATGACCTACCACCCAGTTCTTCAAAGCTGACTTGCTGATTCTCTTATTTTCAGTGGCTCCTTCAAATAGACTTATGGTCTTCAAAGCTTCATCTTCTCTCAAGAATCGCATAAGATCCTCGGGGTAGATATACCTGTCAAATAAAAGTTAAAAAATTCTAAGACAGGAAAAGGTAAAAGAGGAAACATGAATTTATTTGTATACTCTAAGGAACATTTGCAGAATGTCAAAGGTTGCAAGTTACTCCATGGAACAAACTTGACATCAAAGATTCCACACAAATATCCCAACAACAAAAGGGAGAAAATTGAAGAAAAAAATTGCAGCCAACAAAGGAAATTCTCTAGCAAAAAATTCCAGTTACCCTTACAACTGGGAAGAAGGAAAAAAAAAATGCAATTTAGAAGCTCTCAAAATTTTAATCCTCTGTTTCAGGTTAGGATCATTTTAATCCACGCAAAATTCAAACAAGGGACACATCAACCGAATACTCGGTGTGCTCAATGAAGAAGAAAAACCCGCATTCCCTTTAAATATTAACATAGAGCTGCAGAATTATGAAGCTTCTCAACCAAGAACAAATAATTCACAAAAAGGAATCTATATATATATATAATGGAAAGAGGAAGGAAAGGAGGTGAGGAGGTGAGGGGTTCTCTCACCACAAATCTCACATGTGACTCCTCTCCTTTCTCACATATGCGCATATATGTTTTTTAAATGAAATGACTAAAAATATAACAAGTCATCAAAATTAAAATTTTCATGGGTTTCCATTGTCTCTCATAAAATTCATATTTACTCTCTAATAAGATCATTCTTAAACCCCCCCCCCCTCTCTCTCTCTCCCGCTTAATAGTCAATATTTGTAACATCTCCCCTCACTATTAAATCTCTTCTTTTCTCTTAAATCTCTCTTAATCCCTTTTAACTCTTTTTAATAAAGTAGGGAATGGAAATTAGATGGAGGGGGTTAGGTTAAGGGCTAACTTAAATATGAACCCTAGCTTGGAGCCAAACTAATGTCAAAACCCAAATGTAAATACATGAGGTGTACCAATCTTCTTCTTATATTAAAGTCATAAGAAATCATTGCTCATTTTCATGGGTTATAGAGCTTTTGTCACTTTTTTTTTATGTATTAATTTAATGTAAATGTGTTTCATCGATTGTTTTGGCTCATTAATAAAATGTAGTAATACAGCACATAATGTGAGCCTTTCTTTATCTCTGTCAATTCAAATTTGTATTTTTTTAACTTGGATATTTATCTCATCCTAACCATGTTTTTTCAGATTTATAGTGCTACACAATGGGGTTCCCCCAATCCTACGAGCAGTGGGATTTGATCCCAAGTCTCGGCAACAAGTAGAGAACCTACCAATTCCAATTGAGTCACCATCAGTTGGTTCTCATGCTAAATAGTTAAAAAAAAAAAATTCCTACTATTTTATTTTTATATGTAATGAACCAGAAATACATAAAAATTTTGGTGAATTTCTACTACTTCATTTATCCCTTAAAAGTAAAAGGGAAAAAAGCAAAAAGCAAAAAGCACTTGTAAGTGGTGGCCGGCATCAAGTGGAACCAAAGTCGACAAAAGAGAAATACATCCTAAATCCTAATGAAAGAGAATTCTTAGACGGGGAAACAAAAAGCAAAAAGCAAAAGGCAAAAGATGATGATAAGGAGAGAGGAATCAGGGATGGAAAGGAAATGTATACATACTTGGAGCCATGCCTAGTCACATTGTTGAATATCTTCTTTGCAGCAGCTTTTGCTTCAAATTCACTCCGTATCTGCATGGATGGCTCGTCATTGTAAGTGGAATCCGAAATCCTTTCATCCAGTGTGGACAGAACGCCATACCGAATTATATTCATCAGCCTCTTCATATTCCAAGCAGAGATATTCTTCTGGTTCAACTTGTGCAGGTGGTCAATTGTGATGCCCTGATCATCTGGTTGCTTAGAAAGTGTACCGGAAAGCCTGAAGCTCTTTGCAACCTTGAGACTCCTCTGGATAACATCATTATTTACAATTACTCGCTCAACTTTGTTCGACGATAAGGCTGCGGCCCGGAGGTCGGGGGGTACCTTAGCACCCGCATTCTGGAGGTTCCGAACCTCGGCCATGATCCTCTCGTTTTCTTCCTGTATATGCTGGATTTCAATCAAAGGGGGCCCGGAGAGGGTCTCTATCACATATTGATTGAAAAGAGAATCCTGAATCCTATCAAAGTAGGTGCTGACATGGAAGGACGATGCTAGAACCTTAACTAGCAGTGTTTTTACGAGCCATATAAACGTAGTTACTAAGAGTGAGAACAAAATCTTGGTTATGTAAGGCACAATCATACCATTTGCATCTTTCTCCATGTTCCTGTCCAACATCGCATGCCAAGTGATCAAAACCAGGACTAACCAGATACAGTTCTGAACAGCCTTCCTCACCCCATACACAAAATACAGAAGCCGCTTTCGTAGAAGGAAGTTCCGCTCGATGAAGAACACCACCAGATGAATCCCCCACCCGGAGACTAAACGCCCACAAATCAATACCAGAATAAGGACCTCCCATTTCCATAAATGGAGTCTCCACACGGTCTTGTGCTCCAGCGCAGGGATTGAAAGGCTGCAAATTAGTGCTGCCACGAGTAAAATTAAACTCACCCATTGAATAAGTGTGAAGGCACCGATCTTCACTTTCTTGTATTCTTCCGGAATGTCCTCCTGCAAAAAAGGATCGTCGTCGTCCTCCTCGCCTGTCTTCCCCATCAACCCGGATTTCAACTGCCCGGATTTCGCCACTCTCCCTGATTTCCGATCATGTTCCTCCGGTGGATCCAGGAGCCTTGACTTGGTCCTTGTTGGCAACAGGCTCGAGTTGCGCCGAAACGTTGCATTGGAAGTGCATTTCAAAACCTCTCCTTTGCCATCACCACCACTCAAATCCGCCAGATGATTGTATTGCTGCCGTTGATTCTGTTCCTCTGTGTCCGACGATTCCTTGTAACGTCGTCGGATGGAATCCGGGGCTATCTCAACGCAAGGCTCTTGGAAGGAGACCTTGTGATCCCTAAACGAAGCCTCCCTGTTCACTGGGCTGTCCACAAAGGAAGCGGAGTTCCGATTATTCTGAAGCTCGGCCATCTCCAAGTCCATATCCAATAACATCTCTCCCGATTGCTTCTGTTTATCCAAGAACTGCTCGATCAGCTTCAACGGCGGATCGTCGACCCCTTGCGGTTGATTCTGAAAGAAGAAGCTATCGGCATCGGCGCCCGATGCATGTTTGTCAATGTTCTCGGCCACCATGCTTTCATCCTTCCAGAACTCGTAGCTGGATTCCCGCCATATCCTAATACCGGGCTCCACCACCTGTTGAATATCTGTGCTGTTGTTATTGCGAGAATTAGTCTGTTTTCCGTTATCATTGTTGTTGTTGTCGACCTTGACGACAACCTCTCTGCGATTGGTCGGAGAGCCAGATTTGGATATTTGGTCGTCGATATCTACTAAGAGGATATGCTGCTCTTCCTGATTCGGTTCTTGCCCGGTGGCCGAGATTTTGCGAATGTGTCTTGAGGAAGAATGCGCTTTAAAGGACCTTGTAAGCGATTCCATGAAATGATGAAAATAGAGGTTGTGGTTGGTGCACTTACAACTTACAGAATGTCTGGGAGATCGAAGAGGGAGGGTGGTCTCGTGAGTTTCAACCACCTGAACAGAACCCTCGACATAGATTTATCTTGTCGCGCCTTCTTTTGTCTGATTTCTGCTACTGAGAAAGAAAGGGCACAGAGAGAGAAGCAAAAATACGAAGAAGCCCTCCCTGCAGGATGCTGCGACTCTGCAACAAAGAACAGTTGAACAGGTGACCCAGAGCCAGAGGACGACGACAAATCGAATCGATAGGAGTATGCAACGTAAACATAAACGTCTAATCCGTGCGTTTCTCCCCTCCGCTTGGTCTCTACTTTTTTAGTTTGTAGAAAGGTCTCCAAGACTCCAACGAAACAATAAACAAACGACTTTTTATTTTAATAAATTAAAGGATAACTTACACAAACACCCTTGTAATATCGATCAGTGACAACTATCCCTGAATTTTCATTTGCTGTAACAAAAGATGCACCCGAAACTTCCGGACTTTTTGCTCCGAAACCCTCAAACTTTCGACCCTGAAAATAAAAAGGGTCATTTTCGATCCCAATGTCGCAAAGGGAACCTCGGGGTAACTCGGAGGGTACCTGCAAGGAAAAACAAAGTTATTAGAAAGTCTTGGTCAAGTAAGTAAGGGCTGAGCTCCCGAAGCATGGTTTTCAAAACCGGACCGGACTGGACGGTTAGACCGGAAAAATCAGTAACCGTTCAGTCCCCGGACCCGGTTATACTGTAAACCAATAAATCCTAAAACCCATTGAAAAGGTAAAAAATAGCTGACTCGGGTGGTTGAACCACTAAACCGTTTGACTTGGGCAACGGTTTGCAGGCTATGAAATTCATTTTCGTTGAATTAAAAAAAAATAAAAAACAAAAGAAGACCCTCATATCCCCAATTCCCAACTCTTTCGAATTAGGGTTAGAACGAAAGTCATTCATTTTCGTTATAACCCTTCCTTCCTCTCAGCCATCATACCTCGACTGACGACCTGTGGTAGCCACGACTTACGGCGACTGACAGCGATTCACGGCGACCGGCGACAATTGTGAGCTTCATCTATGTCGGTTTGCATTTTGTAATCAATAGCAACAAGGAGCCCAGGACTTAGAGCGGTGGCCGACGATTTTGCAGTAGTGGTTGGGGGTTTCTAACATGTTGCGGCAATAGCAATTGGCAGTTGACACTTGCCACTTGGAACTTGGAAGCAATACTTTCCTCCCAGAGTTGTAGCGGCAATCACCGGCAACCAAACTAGAGTCCACAGGCGGCAATTTTTGTGAGCTTAACACCATCACACCACCATTACCGGTAGTGAAACCGTGAAGGTATAAAATGCTTTGCTTAATTGATTCTTTGAATTTTTTTGCTTAATTAATCTTGCTTAATTTTCTTTTTCTGAATTCTTTGATTAATTAGTTATAGAGAGTCACATACTCACATTTGCTTAATTAGTTTTGCTTTATTATTTTTTTTTTCAATTCCTTGTTTATTTGTTATGTCAAAGTATGACGATGATGATGTGAAAAGAATGATAAAATCGCTTTTTATTTTCAATTAATTAATCAAATGATGGTTATTTGCTTAAATTAATTGCTTCTTGATTCTTGATTTTGCATTATTAATTTATTATATAATTTTTGCTTCTTGGTTCATGCATGGATTTATTGATGCAAGATTACATTGCATATATTTTGTGTAAATGAATGTGCTTGTATGGAGTGATTTTATATTTTGGTTAGTTATTTTAGTCAATTAATGTGTTATTCTAAAATTTAAATTTTAAATTTTGTGTTTGTATGGATGGATTTGTTTTTAAGTTGGGTTTATTTGATTGAATAAAGATGGTGGAATCCCAAAGTCTAAATACTAATACATCTGATACAACTCCATCACAAGAGTCCATTTCATCAAATGCTAGAGCAAAAACATATTCTTCTTGGGAGCATGTTTCCCTTAAAATTGACCCTCTTAATCATCAAAGTCAATGACATGTTTTTGTTGTCAAAAGACTTTTAAAGGGGGAGGGGTTAATAGGATGAAACAACATCTTGCTCAAAGGAAATGTGATATTGCAATTTGTCGTAAAGTACCCTATGATGCAAAATACAAAATGGAGCAATTGTTCAATGAAATGAATGAAAGAAAAAGAAGTGAAAAACAGCCTATGAATTTTGTTGATGACACTAGAACACAGTGTGGAAAGAATGATAATGATAATGATGTTGAGATTAGGGAAATAGATCCACCTATTACACATGATACTTATCAAGGGAAAAAATCAATTACATCATCGGGAAAGGAAAAGCATATTCAAGGCTAATAACTAGCGTCTTTTGTTACATGGACCACTCTAGGTGCACAACCAGGTATTAAGAGTGTATTGGCATCTAAGGGAAAAATTAGTTATGTGGATTGTGTTGTTATGAAGTGGATATGTGATGCACTTGCTACTATTGGTTCAGGGTACAAAGCTCTTTCTTTTCATAATTCTAGGACCAATTTGTTAAAGGATTTAGTTCAGGAGGTTCAAATGTCAGTTGATAAACTCCATAAGGATTGGGCTATATATGGTTGCACTATAATGGCTAACGGTTGGACAGATATACGCATCTGGACATTGATTAATTTTTTAATGTATTGTCTTACAAGAACTGCATTTATGAAGTCTGTAGGTGCTTTTGAAACAATCAGGAGTGTAGAGAATTTATTTCCTTTGTTTAAAGAAGTTATTGATTGGGAAAAATCAGAAAATGTTGTTCAGATAGTCACTGACATTGCTGCAAATTATGTAGTTACAGAAAGATTATTGGAAGCAGAATTTCTATGGACTTATTGGTCACCTTGGGCAACACATTGTTTGAACTTGATGCTAAAGGAAATTAGGGAAATGGGTTATATTGCAAATGTAGTTCAATGTGCATCTAAAATTATAAAATTTGTCTACAATCATATTTTTGTACTCTCAATGCCAAGGAAGAGACCTAGTTGAGTTGAGATAGTATGTCCTAGACCCACTTGCTTTGTAACTAATTTCATTGCATTGGATAGCATTTTGAAGCACATGCATGATTTGCAAAATTTGGTAATAGATCAAAGTTTTAATGACTTTAGGTATGCCAAAGATGCAAAGGGGAAGGAAGTAATACAAATAGTTTTGGATTTTGAATTTTGGGCACAATGCAAAATGATTGTGGGTTTCACATCACCTCTTATTAGGGCATCGAGACTTGCAGATTCTGAGTTTAGGCCTGCAATGGGGTATATGTATCATGCTATGTTAAAGGCAAAGGAATCATTGAAAAAGTATTTTAATTATAAGAAAGTTGTATATGGCCCAATCATGTAGATTATTCATAGAAGATGGAATAGACAAATGGGTCAAAGGCTTCATCTTGTAGGATATTATTTTAACCCGACCTTTCAATATGATCCGAAATCAAAAGTTAATTCCCCGGCCATTATATCTATAGTTTTTTATGTCATTGAAAAGCTTGTAGTCAAATCAGATGATGTAGAGATAAAGCTAAACAAAGAGGCTACTATTTTTGAAAGTTGTGGTAATTTTGGAAGACGGGCCGGCCTGGCTCCCGGACGGGCCTTGAACAGGTATATGGGCCCGCAAGCTTAACCTCGGGCCAAAAAGCCCGGCCCGCAATAAATTCGAGCCGGGCTCGGGATTTGCCAAAATAGCCCGGCCCGGCCCGACCTATAATTAAACCTAAAAACCATAATTGAATACCCCTCTTTTTTTCACCTCTTTGCCTCTTTCCCTTCTTTTTCCAACCGAACCCTTCTTCTCCACATCCTCTTTCCCTTCTTTATATTCTTTTTTTAATGTAAATAAATTATGATTTATATTGATTATTGAATTCAGAATTTATATTGAATTTATATTCTTTTTTAATGTAAATAAATTCTGATTTATATTGATTATTGAATTTATATTCTTTTTTAATGTAAATAAATTTTGATTTATATTGATTATTGAATATGAAAAAATTCTAATTTTTTTATTAGGTCAGGCTTCGGGCTCGGGCTTCGGGCCTAACATATTTCCATTAATGAAGAGTAAAAGCCCGGCCCGAACCCGGCCCGGCCCGGCCCATGAACAGGTCTAGTGAAGACATTTAAGTCAATGCCTCCAAGTAATAAATATATTTTTTTCTTATAACATGTTTATTATTTCAATTTTATTTAATAAATTAAATCAACTCTATTTCATTACATATAGGTGAATGGTGGTTGAGATTTGGTTGACACTCCAAATTTCAAAAGAATTGTTGTACGGACCCTTAGCCAGACATGTAGCTCATCTGGATGTGAACACAATTAGAGTGTTTTTAAACGTATACACACACACACACACACGAAGAGAAGGAATAGGTTGGAGCACAAAATGCTTAATGACCTAGTATATGTTCATTATAACCTGCATGTGATGGATGGGTAAGTGTTTTATGTTTCATAATTGTCTATTTTTTGTGCTTTCGTTGCATCCAATTTATCATTTATTGCTTTGTAGGAGAAAATTGAAAGTCTTGACCCAATTGGGCATGAACATGTTGATGTTGTGGAAGATTAGATTGTGCACGATGATGAGAATCCTCCATTACTTGATGGTTATGAAGAGGGCGATATATTTAAAGCTTATGAGACAACATTTCTAATAATGAAATCACCATCAAGAAAAAGAGCTAGGACTAATGGTAACTATTATTGATATTATCTCAAATGGCATTTCCATACTTGATTCTTTTAGCTATTTTTTGAGTTCTAATTTTCTGTTTTCATTCTTTAGATGGTGATGATAATTTTTCATTGAGAAATGGGGAATCGTGGAGGAAAATGTAGCCAACACCAGACTTGAAGATGTAGATGAAACATAACCTCTTGAAGATGAAGATGAAGATGATGTTGAAATACCACCTGGCTTTGGTTGTTAGTTGGTACCATTGAGAAAGGAGGCTAGCATATATTTTGAATTTAGATTATTGGATTAGTACAATTTGCATGTTGGACTTGAAGTTTTGATTTGTGTTTAATACTTGTTGAACTTGGTTTGTGATCTTTTTATTTTTGAGTACCTAAGTATTGTGTTTGATGAATTAGGAATGCATGATGTTATGGCAATATCTATGGAATCTTTTGCAAATTTTCTTCTCTTGTCTTCTTAATATTTTTGTACAAGAAGTCCAAAGGAAACTTTGAGAGACTTGACCATCTGAAGGGGTTCCTTTCCATTTGTATAGGTAATGGCATTTCTAAAAAAAGTCTTGCTTTTATTTAGTTTTACTTCTTGTTATGTACAGATTCATTGAGTTACAATTTCTAATGTACAGCTGATTGTATTTGCTATGAATAAAAGCGAATTGGTTAGAGTAGAGATGTTTGATCTTCAAAAAGCTCAAAGGTACTTGAGTTTTTCCCTCATTTTCTAACATATAACAGATTATAATGGCATGAATGTTTAGGAAAACATTATTTGAAGTTTACTCAACTCTATGTTGATATGAACTAGATAAGCAAATTGTTTGAACTTTAGGAAAACATTGTAGTTTAGTGAACTCTATGTTTATATGAACTAGATAAGCAAATTGTTTGAACTTTAGAAAAACATTGTAAGTTTAGTGAACTCTATGTTTATATGAACTCAAACTTTTTGTGTTTTTTTTTTGTATTTTTTTATATTTTCTGTGAACATATGACTGAACACATATCACTAAAACATCCTACGTTCTTTTTTATGTTTTTTCTGTATTTGTTTGCAATTTTCTATTTTTTACATTTTTTTGTGTTTTTTCTATATGTTTTGGATTTTTTTTTGTATTTTCTGCACATGTATGAGTATGACTAAAAACATCCTAATTTATGATTATTTTTTTCTGTATTTTTTAGAATGTTTCTATACTTTTTTTTGTATTTTCAATGTGTTATGTACTTTGTTATTTTTGTATTTAATAGTTTTATTTTTCTGCATTTCTTGATTTTTTATGTTTTTCTATATTTTATTTTTATATTTTCTATGTGTTTTGTATTGTATTATTTATGTATTTAGATAGTTTTATTCTTGTATTTTTTTTTGTATTGTATTTAATTTTATGCTATTTTTTATTATTTGTGAATAAATTTTTTTTATTTTTAATTGATTTATGACATCACGGGTCGAACCATTCGATCCAAACGGTTGAACCGCTTAACCGAAAAACAGTCCCCATATCGGTTCTGTTTCCAAGTTGTTTTTAAAAACCTTGTGCCGAAGTGATATGGAACATAATGAAACCAAAAGTCCCTAATCCATATTTAACGAACCTTTATATAAAGCAAGGGTCGTTTGTGTCAAATGAGACATGTTGGGGTGACGTAGGACACTTGGAGTCTCCTAAAGGACATGTGCAGCTCTCGATAGAATACCTGGAGCTTGGATAGGACATGTGTAGTCTCCCTTATGCCACATTGCTCTTGCATGGAGAGGTCCTAAGACCCATTGATTGACAAGATGGACACACATGATGATGGCATTGGCAATGACTGTCAACGATGACTGGGGGTGTCAATTGGACTGGATTTGGTCCAATGTGATCCAGTCCAATGTGAGTCCATTACAAATGGACCTAGTCCAATCCAATCCAATGAATATTCTGGACCATTTTGGATGGGTCCAATTCAATGTTCGGACCGTCCAATCTGTTCAAATTCACTTTAATTTAGATTGGTTTCAATCCAAACCCGGTCAATTGGCACCTATGTTCTTATCTTATATCAATGGATTAGATATTGGCTTAATCCAACCGAATCCAATATAAGTTTGTTATGGACAGACCAAGTCCAATCCAATCTAATAAATATTTTGGACCGAATTGGTCCAATCCAATATATCTTATTGGTCCATTCAATCCATCCAAATTGATTTTGGACTGGACAAGTCCAAAATCACATGGTGGAGTTCAGTCATGCTTCCATTGAGGTCGCTTAGTTAAAGGGGTCGTGTCAGTTCATGCTACGAACTTGGGTCATACGCCAAGTCATCACTTGGTGTCCTGATGGTTTAGTCGGAGTAGCTGCTAGGTTGTTCCCAACAGGTTCAGCTCGTCGAAACGAGCTGAGTATGGCAAGGTGGTTCCTAGTGCTAGGGGTGCTCATGCTTTTGTGACACATTTTTTAAACCAAACCGATATCACCAGTTTTTACATTTATCTGAATCAAAACCGAACTAAAACAAGCAATTAACCGATCTTCGATTTTTCAGTTTTTTTATATTGTAATTTTTATTAAAATGAAAAAAAAAATCAAATTCAAATAAGAAAATCAACCTGTAATGCTACATATGATACGTTTTTCAGAAAAACATCAATCAACCTCATTATTCTCTCAAAAAAACCTTAAACCTGTAAATCCATGATCATCCATTAATCAATCTAAACCGAAAAAAGAAGAAAAACCTATGCATCCATTAACATGAAAACGTAATGAATCTAATGATACGTTTATCATTAAAAATTTCAATCAATCTAGTGTGATGAACCTAAAGAAGTGAGAAGAAAGTTGATTTTGAACAGAAAGATCACACACGCACTGGGTGATCATTGATAGTATTAATAGTTGTTTTGATATGGTTATCATGTACAAGGATAAATACAAGTGGAGATCAGATTGGTTAGGAATTTTGTCTTATCTTGATAAGTTATAGAAGATGAGGCAAAATTATTTATCTTGGATAGCTGGTATGTGGGCCGATGCATGAGCCTGAGGAGTGGGCTCACTATCATCCCCCCTCAAGCTGGACGGGGGTGTGCATACGTGCAGCTTGTGAAGAAGATGAAGCAGACAGGTAGCTGGTAGACTTTTGGTGAAGAGATCTGCTAATTGCCCATGAGATGGTACGTGATGGACTTCTAGAATGTTGCGAGCAACCTGTTCTCAGACGAAGTGGTAGTTAACCTCGATGTGTTTCGAGCGAGCATGAAAAACTGGATTGGAGGTGAGAGCAGCAGCTGACATATTGTCACACCAGATGACCAGAGTGGAGAGAATAGGAACATGAAGCTCTTTGAACAGAGAGCACAGCCAAGAGATTTCCACAGCAGTGTGAGCAAGGCAGCGATATTCGGCTTTTGTGGAGGAACGAGCAACTGTGGGTTGTTTCCTAGCACACCAGGAAATAGGTTGTTTCATTGCAGTGAGGTGTGCTTCAATGGGTTGCTAGAGATGTTGGCAAGCTTGACAGACTGGGAAGGCGATGCCAGGCCGGGTGAGGGTGTCATATTGGAGTACTCCAATAAGACTTTTGTAGACGGTTGGATCCTTCACCGGTGGGCTTGAGGAGAAATCAATTTTGGTAGATGACGTCGGTGTGCAAGTTGGTTTGCAGCCACCCATATCTGCATGATCAAGAAAGTCGAGGATGTACTTGGACTGATGAAGGGATAATCCATCACTGGTGCGGTGTACCTGAATGCCAAGAAAGTATGATAACGGGCTGAGGTCCTTCATTTTGACAAATGAGTTGAGTTGTTTGACGAGAGAAGAAAGGGAAGATGGTTTGTTGCCTGTTATGATTATATCATCAACATATAACAGCAATAAAGCATGTGTGCCACCCTGATGGTAAGTGAATAAAGATGGATCAGAGGTGGAGGTGTGAAAGCCCAGTTCGACTATGACGGACCCAAATTTATCATACTAGGCCCGCGGGGCTTGGTGAAGCCCATAGATAGATTTGTGCATATGAAAAACATAATCAGAATGAGTGGGTTCCACGTAGCCTGGCAATTGAGCCATATACACCTCTTCATGAAGGTCACCATGCAAGGATGCACATTCAACATCTTGTTGGCATAGTGGACAGCCCAAGGAAACTGCAAATGAGAGTACAACGCGAATGGAGGTGTGCTTCACTACCGGACTGAATGTTTCAATGAAATCAATGCACGGTTGTTGGTGGAAACCCTTGGCGACCGAGCGAGCTTTGAAGCGTTGTACTGATCCATTGGGGTTACGCTTGATGCGGTACACCCATTTGCAGCCTACAACATTCATTCCAGGTTGGTAGGGAACCAACGACTAGGTCTTTTGCTCCCAAAGTGAATGAAATTCTTGGTCCATGGCGGTGTGCCAATCAGGGTGTTTAGACGCTTGGGTGTAGGAGGTCGGTTCAGTAAGGTGGAAGGTTGTAAGAGATGTTAGAAGGGGGTATTTGGTACTGTACGCCTTAGGTTTAAAGATCCTAGATTGGGAACTAGTGACCATAAGATGGGTGCATTGAGGCGTTGTGGACTGAGTAGGCGGTGGTGGGCCAGTGGTTGTTGGGTGTGGTGGTGGTTAAGAATGAGCTGTAGTTGAGGGTTCAAGCGAGGTAGGGAGTGAGCCCATGGTTAGAAGAGACTGGGCTGGGTTGTTGGGGCCTTGGAGACTGGTTAGCGATGGTACTGGGTGCTTCTGTGTGAGATGGTGGACCGGGAGGAGTCTGGATTGTGGAGGACTTGGAGGACGTGTGGTGTAGGAAGCGGGTTTTCGGTGTGGGCCAAACAACACTAGTAGGCCCATAAGAGGTTGGTAGCCATGGAGAACTGGTGAGCGGCTGAGGTTCTGATGGTGTGGTGGTTTGGGTTGAAGGGAGAGAAGGGAATGTGTGTTCATCAAAGACAACATGACGAGAGATGTAGACTTGCCCATTTGTAATGTCCTTGCACCTATAGCCCTTGTGGGACGGGTTGTATCCCAAGAAAATGCAACAGGCAGAACAATGGTGAAGTTTGTGTGTAGAATAGGGTTGTAGCCAAGGGAAGCAAAAACAGCCAAACGACTTGAGATGTGTGTAGTCCGGACGGGAGTGAAACAGCCGTTCAAACGGGGACTGTGAGCGGGAAGCTAAAAGGGGCATTCGGTTGATGAGATAAAGAGCAGTGGTGAAGGATTCATGCCAAAAGTGGATGAGTAAGAAGGGTGAGACCCATTTCAACGATGTGGCGATGTTTATGCTCAACCACATCGTTTTGTTCGGGTGTATGAGGGCAAGATAACTAGTGTGTAATGCCATGATCATTAAGAAAGGAAGATGATTTTGTTCCAAAGAATTCACCCCCCATCAGTGTGCAACACTTTTATCTTAGAATCAAGGAGATTTTTTATTTTGGCTTTGGAGGATACAAAAATGTCATAGAAATGCGATTTTAATTGCAATGGAAAGAACCAAGAGTAGTGAGTGTAATCATCAATGAATAAAGCATAGTACTTGATTTAGAAATAGAGAAAACCGGGGCTGGTCCCCATAAATCACATTGTAGAAGCTCTAATGGTTTGTTGGAATGGTGATGGACACTAGAAAAGGGGAGACGACATCTTTTGCCAAGTTGACAGGATGAACACATTGTGTTACTATCTTTATTCTTGATAGGTAATTATGAAAAAATTGCAAGCTGAATATCACAGGAGGGATGACCTAGACGATGGTGCCAGATGGTTTTAGTGGGGTTACGAGTGGTGAGAGTTGTGGGATTGTTGGTTGTTACTATGGGCTGAAAGGGGTAGAGTCCTCCTTCAGTCGGCCCTTGTTGCAGGATCCTCCCGGTCTTCTTGTCCTGTACAACAAAGCTAGAAGCATAAAAAACAAACTTGTAGTTATTATCTTTTGAAAATTGGTAAACTAATAGCAGGTTAGAGGAGGCATCGAGACAGTGAAGAACATAATTCAGATGAAAAGTATATGGATAGGTTAAAGTGGAGGTGCCGGTTTGTTTGATGTTTAAGCCATGTCCCGTTACCCACCGTGACCGAGTTGGAGCCAGTATAAGGGAGCAGGTTAGAAACCTTACCAATATCTGGAGTGATGTGGTCAGAGGCTCTAGTATCAAAGTACCATGTGCCGTCATCAAGAGGATCTCGGGAAGCTGCTGCCATTGTGACTAGTTTTTCTGGTGGATGTCTACCTTGGTAGGTGAGATTCAGCCTTAGGAAATAGTCAATGGCTATGTGTCCAACTTTGTTGCAGATTTGCTAGGTTGGTTTAGAGCTGTTATTGGTTGGACGCGGAGATGAAGTGGATTGGTGGCGCCCTTGATTTGATTGTGAAGGCTGCGGGGTGGTTGCATTTTGCTGTTGGTGGTTGGAATCATGCTATGGAGTGTATTGGTGATTTGAAGAGTTGGGATGGCGAGGATGCTCCTGTTGTCGTGTCTTGGCTGCAACAAGGGCATGAGAGTTCTCTGTAGGAGCATCTTCGACAAGGGACATCTCTTTGCAGATGAGCAGATCATGAAGTTCTTCCAGTGTGACAGCCGCAATCCGAGCACGTCCACGAATAGTAGAGGCAAATGGACGATATGATGATGGCAATCCATCCAAAATATAGATATGTAATTCATCATCAGATACGGGTGCACCACATCCCGCGAGTTGATAACTGATAGATTTAACTTGCTGGAGGTAGTCATGCATGGTGAGAGATCTCTTTTTCATACATTGAAGTTTCTTGTGAATGGAAGTGACGTGCATGGGGGTGGACGAGACATAACGATGTTCCAGAATATCCCACACTTCCTTGGATGACTTTATGCCAACCATGTAAGGCAGAGCCGATCTGGACAGAGTGACCTGTATCCAAGAGAGAAGCATCTAGTCATGTTCGTACCAGGTTTCGAACATTGGATCATCAGTACTTAGAGCTAATTTGGATCCATCGATGAAAGACATAAGCCGATGCCCTCTAAGAATGGGCTCGAACAATGATTTCCACAGGAGATAATTTGTGTTGTCGAGCTTTATGGGCACAAGATTGGAGATATTTGATATCACCAATGAAGAAGATGTTGGGAATGAACTGGCGTCAATCTGGGAAGTTGAGGTTGAAGCTGACATGATGATGATGATGCAGTTTTTCTATGGCTCTGATACCATAAAAAAGTGAGCAGAAAGTTGATTTTGAACAGAAAGATCACACACGCACTAGGTGATTATTGATAGTATTTATAGCTGTTTTGATATGGTTATCATGTACAAGGACAAATACAAGTGGAGATCAAATTGGTTAGGAATTTTGGCTTATCTTGATAAGTTACAGAAGATGAGGCTTATCTGGGTTAGCTAGCGTATGGATGAGGTTTATCTTGGATAGTTGGTGTGTGGGCCGATGCATGGGCTTGAGAAGTGGGCTCACTATCAGAACTTCCATTGTTTCAAAACCTGTACTGTTGTACATGATACATATATATCATAAAAAAATCAATCAACCTACACAATTGCACATCCATTCTCTCAAAAAGCAAAACTTATACATCCATGATCTATTAATCAATCTAACCCAAAACAAACATGTGCATCCATAATCCATTAACTTGTACTGATGCACATGATACATTAAGTCATTAACATTTAACCAATATAAACCGAAAGCATTAAACACTCCACTTGTATCATAAAAGTATTAGCTAATAAACTTGTATCCTAAAAGTGGTAAGTTAGAAACCACTAACTAATAGACTAATCAACATATATTATGGTACTAATAATGTTCAATTACCATAAAATATATATTGTAAAAGTTTCACATCATCCACAATATATTGTAAAATATATTGCCGGTGACGATGGAATCCTCTAGTTCAGCACTGTCATTGTCCTCCGCGGTTACGATGTCGGCATCATCCTCCTCTGTTACTAACAGCATGAAAGACTTGCTTTTGCATTTATGGTTGAGAGACCATTTTTGGTCGCAATTGTAGCATAATCCCCATTGTCGTCGTTCTTGCATTTCACTCGGTGTCAACCGCTTAATGGGGATATTTGAATTGTTGGCATGAGCTTGATGGCATGTGGTCGGATTAGGGGCCAGGAGAGCTGGGACAGTTGAAGGCGGAAGAACTGATTGCAGGGCATGTTTATTGCCAGACAGTGTAGGTGGCGGACCTGATATAGGTGCTGTGATTGAAGATGAATGTTGGGCTGAACTTGCGTTCCTACTCTGCCACCTTGTTATTGAACTAGAGCTCACGGGATTTCCATCGTACTTGGCTTCGAACATGCGAGCTAATGAGAAAGCTTCATTCAGGGATCTCGGCCACGCAATTAACAACTCTCGTTGTAGCATCGATTTTAGCCCAGATGTAAAAAAAGAGTTCAGCGAGGACTCTGAAATACTGGTGACTCTGTTCATCAGTCGTTCAAACTCTGCTTGGTATTCGCTCACCGACGCTCTTTGGATAAGTTTTGATAAGGCACCTTGGTAATCCTCAAATTGTGAAGGTCCGAATCGTAACAAGACTTGTTGGAGGAAATCGGCCCATCCGGTCAGTAAGTTGTTATTGGACATCCACTGGAACCATTTGGATGCCATCCCTTCCATATGAAATGCCACGATCCGTAATCTCTGTTCCTCTGCGGTCCCGACAAAATCGAAATATTGTTGTATGCGAAAGATCCATGTAAATGGGTCGGTACCGTTGAAGCGGGGAACTTCAAGTCTCAACGAACGGGCTATCTCGGAATCACCTGTTGTTTTTGTTCGGTTTTGGAGCACTGGTAGTGCGGGGGTAGGTAGCAATCCTGAAGAGTTTCCTCCATTGGTATCAACTCCCTTGCCACGAGCCTGAGTTTGCAGTTGCCCAAGTTGGTGTTGCATGGTTTCGAGTGATAATGTTTGAGTATCGTGTTTTGCTTGCAAGAATTGAATTTGAATATTCAAGGTGTCAAATTGTTGTTTCATGGCAGCAAGAAGGTTTTCTTGCATGGTGTTGAAAATTTCGGATTGGTCGGCCATAATTTYGAACGATAACRGGTGAAGATTGGTAGGCAATGAAAGCACCAATTTGATACGGCCTTGTATCGGCTCCGRCACTCTTYCGAGYGAGTGCTTACTCCTACGTGAAGGTAGAGGAAAGAAGAAWGGGGAAGAAACAGAATGAGAGAAGGCAACTAGGAAGATTAAGCAGAAAGTTTGGATATTATTTCACTCCCCCTCCCATAATACAGCAAAGGACAATATATTGAGTCATGCAAAATAATTAACCAAAACAACTTAACAAATAAGAAGCAAATCTCCTTGATTATAAGAAATCATTGTGACACAATTCTCTCCATCTATTTTCCTTGATTAGAGGTCCATCATCTCCACAAATCTGTCTTGACAGATTTCCTTTATTTGTAGATGTAATTATCATCCATCCGATGTGCCGCTTTCCTTACTCGGGTGGAACGTCTAACTTTGTGCTCATCTTGATTGATATTTTCCGGAATTGTTGGTGTATCATTCTCCTCCCCTTGTAGCACCACCTTGTCCTCAAGGTGTAGATTCAGATATATCACTCCACTATACAAGTACTTGAGTTTCAACCTTCCCATGTTTGAGAACCTGCCGCGTTGCACAAATTGCCACTAGTACCGAGACCGGTCTATTGTCCACCGCGTCTTGAGGCAATGCAAGTGGAGCACCGACTTCTTCGCCCCGTAAGGGCCTTAACGTCGAGATATGAAAGACGGGGTGGATTTTAGAATCAGCAAGTAAATCCAAGCGATATGCCATCGTGCCAATGCGCTCGAGGACTGTAAGTGGCCCATAATATTTTTTGGCCATCTTGTTGGATGACCTGTGCGCCACAGAAGATTGTCTGTAAGGTTGTAACTTGACCCATACCTTGGTCCCCGGTTCTAGACTTAGTTCCCTCGTTTCTTGTTAGCTTTTTGCTCCATGCGGTGCTGCGCCTCGCGGAGATGAATTTTCAACTGTTTAAGTAAGGAATCGCGTTCCTCCAACATCTCATCCAAAGCGTGGACCTTGGTGGTATTCTGGACATATGGTGGAATTATTGGCGGCAGACGTTCGTACAAGGCTTGGAATGGAGTCATTTTGATACTACTATGGTAACCGGTATTATAGTTGAATTCCGCCCACCCCAAATAATCATACCAGCTCTTTGGTTTGTCTTGGGAGAAAGCGCGTAAGTACTGCTCCAAGCCGCGGTTTACCACCTCAGATTGGCCATCGGTTTGAGGGTGATATGCGCTGGTATGCTTTAATGTCATCCCACTTGGCTCAAAAAGTTTGCTCCAGAATTTGCTCATAAAAATGGGATCTCGGTCAGACACGATTGTGCTAGGGAAACCATGGAGCTTGACCACCATGGTGGTAAACATGTCCGCAACCTTGATTGCCGAAAAATTTGTGGGTAATTCTCCAAAGTGGGCGTACTTTGTCAGCCTATCGACCACAACCATGATAACCGTATAACCATGGGATACGGATAGAGCCACCACAAAATCCATCGTCAAGTCACCCCAAACTTGTGACGGAATAGGGAGCGGTTGAAGCAATCCCGCTGGCACCTGTGTTGAATGTTTAATCTACTGACAGACCATGCACTCCGCCACAAATGTCTCCACATCCTTGCGCATTTTGGGCCAAAAGAAGTTGGTTGAAAGCCGCACCAGAGTACGTTTCACGACTACATGGCCTGCCATCGGGGTCGAATGAAACTCCTGTAGTAGTCTGTTCTTAACAACGGAGTCAGGGCTAATATAAAATTACCCTTTGTAAATCAAGAGCCCATCATGTCTGGTATAGTCAGGGGGCAACGAACCAGTGTCAAGTTTTTGATGAAGCTGTATCAAGTCGGGTAGTGTACCGTTCTCAATGCACAGCTGATCCAAAAATGCTGGGGTCGAGAAACTCGTGATCATCATGGATTAAGCAGGTTCAGACTCCGATGGCTCGTCTTCATGCATGCGGGACAAAGCGTCAGCCACATGGTTAGCATGCCCGGGCTTGTATTTAATCTGAAAATTATAGCCCAATAGCTTTCGGACATAAATCTGTTGCTCTGGAGTTTGCACCACCTGCTGAAGAAGTTCCTCAATACTGCGGTGATCTGTACGGATAATGAAGAAACGACCCAACAGATATTGTTGCCATTTGTGAACCGCCTCAACAATGGCGTAGAGTTCCTTCGGGTAAGTTGAGACGGCGCGCATTCGTATCCCCAACTTCTTGCTAAAGAAGGCAATTGGTTGGTTTTCTTGCATCAACACCACACCCACCCCCACGTTGAACGCATCCGTTTCGATGATAAATGTGAGATCAAAGTTGGGTAGTCTTAGCATGGGAGCATGCGACATTGCCTCTTTTAACGCTTCGAACACAGCGTCTGTGTTTTCTGTCCATTTAAACTGGTCCTTCTCTAGCAATTCGGTCAGTGATGCCGTGATGTGGGCATACCCCTTAATAAATCGGCGGTAGTAACCCGTAAGCCCCAAAACCCCACGATGTTGCTTGAGAGTTGTAATTGGTGGCCAATTGAGCATAGTATCAACCTTCCTGGGATCGGCATGCACCCGTGTTCATCCACTATGTGACCCAAGTAATCAATGGAATGTTGACAAAAATGGCATTTGGAGAGCGTTACATAAAATTGATTAATTTCCAAGCATTGAAGAACTTGTTGCAAGTGCTGGACATGCTCCTCATTGGCGTTGTATATCAGAATGTCGTCGAAGAAGACGACAACGAATTTACGTAAATGGGAAGCTAGCGCCTTGTTCATGGTGGCCTGAAATGTGGACGTCGCGTTCGACAACCCAAACGGCATAACTAGGAACTCATAATGCCCCTCATGAGTCCTAAATGCAGTTTTATAGATATCCTTCTCATGCACACGTATTTGATGATAACCGGCACGGAGGTCCAATTTGGTAAACACCGTGGCGCTGCCCAATTCATCAAACAACTCGTCAATGGTGGGAATAGGGAATTTATCCTTGACGGTTGCTGCATTTAGGGCCCTATAATCTACACAAAATCGGTACGTACCATCCTTTTTTCAAACCAAGAGAACCAGAGAGGAAAATGGGATTTGGCTTGGGCGAATGATCCCTTGATCCAGCATTTCTTTAACTAGCTTTTCCATTTCCGTCTTTTGGAAGTGAGGGTATCTGTACGGCTGGACATTCACTAGCTTCATCCCCGGTAAGAGGTGAATTCGATGTGTTTGAAACCGGTGAGGAGGGAGGTCCGTAGGAGGGTGAAATAAATGCTCGTAGTGCCGCAACACCTGAATAATTGCATCTGGTAATTCATCTGGGAATTGGATGACGGTGGTGTCACTTTTTGGTGGTGCATCATGTTGTAAGTGGTACAATTCTTAGAGGTTCGTCACATCCTCGGCCGAGACAAGTGCTTGTAATTGATTGAAGGATATTCGTTTCGGGCTCAAAGCGCCGTCTCCCCGTAACACAACTTTTTCCTCATTCCATTGAAACTCCATTGATGGAATAGCGAAATTTTGAGCAACCACGCCTAGGTTTTGCAACCATTGGACACCTAACACCACGTCCGGGCCTTGAATGGGAAGGACGAATAATTCCACCGTGAAATGGTGACCCTGCATAGATAATAAGACCTGTTGGCACTTACGATTACACACCATGAAATCTCAGTTGCCAATATAGACTTTGAAAGCCGAAATGGGTATGGCCTGCAAGTGTACTCCCACTATCAATCAATACATGAACTCGTTGAGAATTAATTTCGCCCCATATTCGCAATGAGCGAGGGCTATCCAGTCCTGCCATGGAGTTGAGACTCGAAATATCGCCGGTGATGATGAAATCCTCTAGTTCAGCACTGCCATTGTCCTCTGCGGTTATGACGTCGGCATCATCCTCCTCTGTTACTAATAGCATGAAAGACTTGCTTTTGCATTTATGGTTGAGAGACCATTTTTTGTCGCAATTGTAGCATAATCCCCATTGCCACTGTTCTTGCATTTCACTCGGTGTCAACCGCTTAATGGGGATATTTGAATTGTTGGCATGAGCTTGATGGTGCGTGGTCGGATTAGGGGCCGGGAGAGCTGGGACGTTTGAAGGCGGAAGAACCGATTGCGGGGCATGTTTATTGCCAGACAGTGTAGGTGGTGGACCTGATATAGATGTTGTGATTGAAGATGAATGTTGGGCTGAACTTACGTTCCTACTCTGCCACCTTGTTATCGAACCAGAGCTCACGGGATTTCCATCGTACTTGGCTTCGAACATGCGAGCTAATGAGAAAGCTTCATTCAGGGATCTCAGTCGCACAGTTAACAACTCTCGTTGTAGCATTGGTTTTAGCTCGGATGTAAAAAAGATCAGCAAGGACTCTAAAATACCGATGACTTTGTTCATCAGTCGTTCAAACTCTATTTGGTGTTCGCTCACCGACGCTCGTTGGATAAGTTTTGATAAGGCGCCTTGTTAGTCCTCAAATTGTGAAGGTCTGAATCGTAACTTGACTTGTTGGAGGAAATCGGCCCATCCGGTCAGTAAGTTGTTATTGGACATCCACTGGAACCACTCGGATGCCATCCCTTCCATATGAAATGCCACGATTCGTAGCCTCAGTTCCTCTGCGATCCCGACAAAATCAAAATATTGTTGGATGCGAAAGATCCATGTAAATGGGTCGGTACCATCGAAGCGGGGAACTTCAAGTCTCAACGAATGGGCTGCCTCGGAATCACCTGTTGTTTTCGTTCGGTTTTGGAGCACTGGCAGTGCGGGGGTAGGTAGCAATCCTGAAGAGTTTCCTCCATTGGTATCAACTCCCTTGCCACGAGCCTGAGTTTGCAGTTACCCAATTTGGTGTTGCATAGTTTCGAGTGATAGTGTTTGAGAATCGTGTTTTGCTTGCAAGAATTGAATTTGAATATTCAAGGTGTCAAATTGTTGTTTCATGGCAGCAAGAAGGTTTTCTTGCATGGTGTTGAAAA
>NW_010729120.1:3322688-3383225 GCF_000365185.1 Nelumbo nucifera | reverse complement strand
TATATATATATATATATATATATATATATATATATATTAAAATTGGCCTGTCCATGTCAGCATATCTCTCCTTTCATAGAAGATATTTATCTAATTTCTCTATTTTTTGTATTTTTTCTTATTTTCTTTTGTTTTAAAAATATAAAAACAGTAATCATTGCTTATCTTGATTAGATTAAACAACCAATGAGATGCACTTTCCCATAGCCTAAATAATCACTTCTCCTAAAATTTCTCCTAAACTACCTCCCCCACTTTCCTCAAAATTATCTCTAATTCCTATTTATCTTCTAAATTATCTCTAATTCCTATTTATCTCCAAAATTATCTCTAATTTAGAAGAGAGTTTCTCTCCTAAATTATCTCTAATTCCTATTTATCTCCAAAATTATCTCTAATTTAGTAGAGAGTTTCTCTCCTAAATTATTTCTAATTCCTATTTATCCTCTCCCCTACTTTTTATCCATATCTATCTAAAGAAAGTTTGGATTAAAAAATTTAAGAATTATTTAAATATTCTAACAAAATTATATAATAACTTTAAAATATTTATTAAAAACACAAAAAATAATTTAATATTTTTACAAAATATATCACAAAATTATGTATTAACAATTTAAATTATGTTTTTCTAGATTATCAATTTAAATGTGTTTCAAATATTTAATAATATGTAACAACTTTAAATAAATAAAATTCAAATAACAAAAAAATTTAAATATTTTATAGATCATTTAAATATTTATCATAACTAGATTTTAAATAGTTAAAATAACAGAATTATGTAATGAATTTAAAAAAAATTCTTAAAAGTAGAAAAATAATTATAACATAATATTGAAATTAATAATAATTTAATATATTACAAAATTAATAAGAATTATGTAATAATAGTAAAAATTATTATTTTATGGATAATTAAATTCAATAAATAATTGATATTTTAAAATTTAATTATTTTACATATTATTTAAGTATTTAAATAACTAAATATTTTAAATAACAAAGTATTTAACATAACTAGATTTTAAATAGTTAAAATAAAGAAATTATGTAATAAATTAAAAAAAATCTGAAAAGTAGAAAAGTAATTATAACACAATATTGAAATTAATAATAATTTAAT
Source organism: Nelumbo nucifera (assembly GCF_000365185.1). Next base: position 3,382,099 of record NW_010729120.1, on the reverse strand, counting down.
ATTTTTACATAATATTATAAATAAAAAAATTTCACCTATATCAAGTAATAATTTGAGAAAATAACTTTCAAAAACATTAATATCTATTAATAGTAATTTTAAACTCTTAATGTGTATTTATTATATAATTATATATACTAAATTTAATATTTATTGTATTTCAATAATTATTTATTGTTTTTTGTGATAAATGTATTTTCAATGATTATGTATAAATTTATTTTGTTTTGTAATTTAACAGAAAACTTTCAATAATTATTGGAKATTAAACTACTATTATTGAATTTTTTAAATTTAATTTATTGTACTTATTGTATTTATTGTATTTTTGTTATAACTTATTGATTAATTAGTATTTATTAGAGATTAAACTATTATTTGGGATTATACTATTTACTAACTAAGTTAATATATTTTTAGTACTTATTGTATTTTTGTAATTATTGTATTTTTTTGTAATTATCAATATATTTTCAATAATTGTGTGTTTTCGCTATAAATTTTTAATAATTATTGGAGATTGAACTTTTGTTATTTATCGAAGATAAGACTATTAATTTAGCTAAAATTATGAGTGTTCGTGAGTTGGTTCGGACCGGTCGTAGGCTATTTGGCCAACCAAATTGACCTAGTCAGGTTGGGGAGTTGGTCAGTTGAAGCCGACTAACCTTTTGTGAAAACCGACCCACTCAAGTTGTATCGGTTTGAGTCGGTTTTCACAAAAGGGCGATCGATTCAAAAGATTTAAACTTAAAAATTAATTTAAATTTTAAAAATTACAATGCAATTGTAGGTACATGGTGGTCACTTAGACCATCAGAACAGAGGAGGTGTCAAACTAATACTATGCGAATGCCCGTAATGAGTCCACAATTCATCACACATCTGCGATGAGTTCATAACTCATCAAACATCTGTGATGAACTCATAGCCGAAACAGGTTGCGATGAACTTTGGACCCGTGGAGACTTGCGATGAGTTTAAAGTCATTACATAATCGCAATGAGTGCAGACTCACTATAGATCAGAAATATATAATAGAAACACATGCATCACTAAATAGTAACGTCACCCATGCCACATCTTTTTAAAAGGATCACGAAAGGAAGTAGCACACGTGTATTATGAAAATCCTCATATGAAAGGAAAGTTCATCCTTGAGATATATCATAAGACACGTGGTGAAACCCTAGCAGTGCTCCCTAGCAACTGACACCAAATCCAAGATTCTCTTTCCTAATGGGAACCAAACAATTTTGGGTTTTGGTTCATTCCTTTCGGGACCTCGGGATCCCTCCCTATAAATAGGGATCCAATTCTTAACGAGATAATCATTCTATCACCTCATCCATAGCCTTTAGCCTACCTTCCACACTCAGCTTTCCTTTGTCCTTCAAGGAGACTCCCATACATAGCCTAACCACCTCACTCATAGCAATTATTAAAAGACAAATTTAATAATTAGATTTATAAAATTAAACATTTTAGACTAAGAAAAATGGGAAATTTCTCACTTTTTCATATTAAAAATTACATTTAAAATATAAAATATTAATATATATCTATGGTTAGGTCATTCGATTTTGGTCGGTTTACAAATGGACAAAGTGAAACTGGTCCAACTTGGTCGAATTGGGAATTTTTTGAACCAAAGCCAACATAAAATAGTAGAAAATCGACCAATTCGGGTCGAGTTAATCGGGTTGGTCGGTATCATAAGTTTGATGAATAAACCTAACTAAAATTAATTATTGTTATTTTTGTATTATAAAAAATTTATTAAAAGTAATATATAAAAATTGAATAATTATTAATTATTTAAAAAGTTGAAAATATAAAACAATTGTATACTCTTATGTGTTTCTATTAGGGTCATTTACTAGAACAGACCTTATAGTTTTATATATTTACTTAATCAATATTTCATTAAGGAGTGTTTGTTTACTTAATCAACCTTTCATTCCAAAAAATAGCCTTAACATTTTTTTTTCTACAAAAAACAAAATTGACCAAATATAGCCAATAGAGTGGTTGCTCATGTCTTATTAATGGCAAAGTGGTATTTTTTATTTCTATTTCCTTTTGATTAAATTTATTTAAATGAACATTAGGGTCAACACTGTCATTTTTTACTATCATTCAAATGGAAGATTAATTAAATCTATTGCAAATTATAAGTAATATTTTAGTAAAATGATAAATATAGAGTAGATTTTTAGTAAATTCATGAAACTATAATAATATTTTAGTAAATGACCCTTTTTATTATTTATCTTTTGTTGAATAAATCCCGCGTCCCCGCTAGTATATATTAAAACGGGAAGGGTTCGGGTTTAGACGACGTGGTCCTTTTTACGCGCAGGAAATGGTATGTGCACCTGAATTTATTTGAAGCGTGCTAATTTTGCTCAAATGAAGCCTATAGCGGGAGATTCGTATGCTTTTTATCATTTTTTAACAGTAGTGATGTATTCACGCTGGCAGCACCCATCTACGTTGCTTTCTGAAGCATGCGGTGGCAGACATTGCCGGTTGCGGAGGCGGAGCAAATTGCCGATGCTCTGCCCCAACTGGAGCAAAAGAGAGGTGGACGAGAGACAAAGCGATGTTGGTTCCACAGTAGAATCAGCAAAGAGAGTGGTCGGACGATCCGAGCGTGCCATGGCACAAATTAAATCTGAGAAGGAAGAAGTCTGTGGCTGCAAGGGCTTCCGGCAACAGCCGAGGAAGCGAATAGGCTTGCAAATACACTACTGCTGCTGCCGCCATTGGGACTAGAGTTGTTGTTGTTGCTGCTGCTTTTGTCTAAGCAGATGATGGCTAATGGGGTATGATTTAAAATAATGCTGGGTTTTTCCTGCACCTCCGGCAACTCTAAAACACGAGACTAAAAAGAAAAGAAAAGAAACTGAGTCGCCGCTTACCCTAGAGGAAGGAAGGAGATAAAGAAAGCAAGCTTTTCTTTCACTTCTTTATTTATTATTTTAAGAAAAAGGGTCGAACGAAAAGAAGAGCCAATCATAGCCTCTTTTCTTTCAATCCCCATTCCTTCTGTGTTCCAATCTTTGGAATTTCTTTATCGATTTCAGAGATTGAATCACCCATCCCGAACTCGAAATCCTCCGGAAAGTTTTATCAGAACTTTAACAGGAAGACCCTCCACTCCCTTCTCTGTCTATATCTCGAATAGTTGTAACCGGTAAGTTGTTCGTTCTGATGATCTAATTTTCTTTTTTTTTTTCGGGTTAGTTGTTCTAATCTAATCTCGAGATCTCCAAAAGAAAACAAGACCAATATAAGACAAAATATGCAAAAATCCAAAAACCAAACTCAAGAAGCTTTTTTTTTTTGTCTTTTTTATATTTTTAAGAGTAAACTATAGAAATGAAAAACCTCCCCTCGGTTTTCTGACAAAAACCTCCCTTAATTTTGAAAAAAAGTACAAATATCTCCCTTTGTTCGATTTGTCAATAATTAAGATGTTAAAATTACTTAAATGCCCTTATTACCGTTAAGCATTATCCTATCCAATTTAAAATTTCAACGACAAAAAGAAATGGAAGGGTAATTTGGGTTGAGCCATCTCATTGCCATGTTCGCAAATCCATTCCCATCTCCCTTATCTCTAATCCCCATCCCCATCGCTCCCAAGAATCTTACACCGACCTAATTGAAACGAGGATCTGAAACAGCAATATCCTGAAGCTATTCACCGTCGAGCTTTAAGAGGTGTGGAAGAAGGGCATTTGCCTCTCGCTGAGACCAGATGGCAAGACCCAAGTCACTGTTGTGTGTCTTGGTATTATGGTTACTGTCCGTGTCAACACTGTCACCAGGGCCGCGCGGGTTACTTCGCTAATTCTTCTTAAAAGGATTTACAGGGAGCTAGGCTCGTTCATCGTTCATGCTAATTGATGACAGATGTACGACTGAGACTTGTGGGGCCACGAGAATTGCCAGATATTCATCTGAGTCCGAATCTGAACTTGCTTTTGGGAAAATTTCCGATCATTTCCCTGTATTTTGGTTCGAGTGGTAATTTGGTCCCCAAACTTTAAAATGTGACAGACCAGTATTTGAATTTTTAAAATGTGACAATCCAGTACCTTCTATTAAGCAGTCTGTTAATCAGTTGTTAAGTGATATTTGAAAAGTCAAAAACACCCTTTGAATGCCATCCATTTCTCTTTATCAATCATCCAAATGTTGACAAAAAAACTAAACAATCTCAAATCCTAGTTTCAAAAACATTAGTAACTGTTTAGAAGAATCTAGAATTTGGGGTTGTTCATTTTACTGTCAATGTTTGAATGGTTGATAAAGAGAATTAGATGGCATTCTTAGGGCATTTTTGATTTTTCAAATGTCACTTAATGCCCTAAGAATGCCATCTAATGGTTGATAAAGAGAATTAGATGGCATTCTTAGGGCATTTTTGATTTTTGAAAGTCTGAATACTAAATTGTCACATTTGAGAGTTCGAATATTGAATTATCATATTTTAAAGTTCGAGGACCAAATTGTCACTCGAACCAAAGTATAGGGTACTGAAAAGAAATTCTCTTTATTAAGGAATTTTTGGACTACAATCCCCTTCAGAAATTTGAATTGTATGTAGCCCACTCCTAATCTATTAATAGCCCCCTATAAACCACATCCTCTCCGTGAATTTGATATCAATCCACGAGTTCAAATTTGCACCCCACCGCCACTCACCCCACACACTAAGCATGTGATCAGCGTTTCTGCGTGCGGGGCTAATGGGATGGCTGTTAGCTTGTCTCGTTAGCCCCAAAATTAGACCAAAATCCTCATTTCTACATTCCCGCCCCCTCAACCGATCCCTCATGCTTGAACTGGCCATCCCCTAACCCCGTTCTTCTCCCCTCCACCCGAGTTCTCCTTCTCCGGCACCTGCAACCACTCTGGTGAGATTCACCTTGACCAGGTATCTGCAACCTGATTATCTGCAAAATTCAGCGCTTTCTCTATTCCCTACCAAGCGTGGCACTGCCGGAATGTCCACTTTCTACTTCTTCTCCTCCGGAATTTCTCTACTCTCCGGGATAGCATATATCTTCCAGTCGTGGCACGCTCTCTATGTTGCCTCCTCCGTCCCCTCAATCCTCTACCTAGTTGCAGTGATCCCCTTCATCCTTGAGTCACCTCGCTGATATCTTGTTCGAGGCAAGGTGGACCATGCCATGAAGATCATGAGTAGCATTGCTGAATCCAATGGAAAGCAGCTACCCGACGGGGTTCGCCTGGTAATACAAATTGTAATTAAGGAATTAGTTGCATCTGCTGAGCTGGAGAGTTGGTTGCAATAACTGACATCTCCCTATATATATATGGTTGTATGTCTAAGATAAGACACAAAAATTTTCCTGTTCTTATCTCTGTTATGGTACCAGAGCTCTGGATCCTTTAACCTTCGCATAGCCTTCTCAGTCTGCAATCTTCGATCATTCCTGATCCCTGTTCGTGGAGAAGATCTCTGAGCATTTCACAGAGATCTCTTTACTTCCGTTTGTCAAAGCTCGTCTCTGTTCTTCGCTGAAACCAAGAAGAAAGCTCGTCCCCTATTCTTCATTGAAAGTTTCTCAGTCTGCGATCTTCTTCGATCATTTTTTTTCTTCTTCGATCAAGAATGGGGCAAGCTCCAAGATTCTCATCCGTCGCATCAAGATCACCTAAGATTCTCCAAAGTTCTTCTGGTGAACAGTGCGACCGACAAAGGTGATGAATTCTTGACTGGAGATCTCTAACCAAGTCTTGATAGAAGCTCCAAGATTCTCATCCGCCGCATCAAGATCACCTCCAAGATTCTCCAAAGTTCTTCTGGCGACGGTGCAACCAACAAAGATGATGAATTCTTTGACTGACGATCTTTGTTAGCCAAGTCTTGATAGCTCTCTTGGTCTTCGTTCTATTGTTCACTGTGTTTTCTCTCATTATCTTGGGTGCTAGTCGGCCTTACAGAGCAAAGATTGTTTTCTCTCATTCTCTCATCATCTCTGGTAATTTGAACAGAGCTTTGTAAGTACCCGAACTGGCTGACATCAGAGAAGTTGGTGAGGGATCTGATTCTTCGGAGCTGCATTTCAAGACCAGATTCCGCTCTTCATCTCTGGTAATTTGAACAGAGCTTTGTAAGTACCCGAACTGGCTGACATCAGAGAAGTTGGCGAGGGATCTGATTCTTCGGAGCTGCATTTCAGGACCAAATTCCACTCTTCATCTCTGGTAATTTGAACAGAGCTTTGTAAGTACCCGAACCGGCTGACATCAGAACCGGTTATCAACTACCACTCTTCTTGTTGTCTATGTTGTTTGCTCGAGCTTTTCTTGCTGTTTATATTATCTGTGGCAGGGGAACCCGAAATTTCCAGATTTGTTAGGTGGACTAGTTTTCTGCTGATCATGTCAAGTTTTACATCAACAGTGGAACTCTCACCCTTGTTGGATCCTGCTTCACCATATTACATTCATCATTCTAATCATCATGGATCGATCACTATTTCGCAGGAACTCACAAGCTCTAATTACACTTCATGGAACAGATCTTTCCTTCTAGCCTTGTCAATCAAAAACAAAACCGGTTTCGTGGATGGAACCATTAAAGAACCTGCTCTGGATGATGCTCTTCACAGTGCTTGGATGAGATGTAACAACTTAATTGTTGCATGGCTTCTGCGATCAATTTCCCCTCCAATAGCATCCACTGTGTTCTATATCAATTCGGCATCACAGATATGGGAGGTCTTGAAGAAGAGATTCTCACAACCAGATTATTCAAAAATTTGTAATTTGCAGTTGTCTCTTAGTACAATTACTCAGGGAACAAGAACTGTTGATGCCTACTTCACTGAATTGACAGGAATATGGGAAGAATTAAGGAGTTATTGACCTTTGCCTCACTGCCAGTGTGGAAAATGTAACAAGGACTGTTTCAAGATTTTTTCTGAAGCGCAACAAAAGGACTATGTGTTCAAATTCATCAATGGTTTAAATTAATCATTTTCTGCCTTGAGATCATAAGTTATGATCATGAAGCCCTTCCCCAATCTTGATGAGGTATATAATCTTGCCTTAAGGGAAGAATCTCAGAGAAATAGCAGGATTAATGTTTTTCCCTTACCTAAAGTCAGTACGATGGCAATCAGTTCTGGAAATCAAAAAAAGAAGTCAAGTGTTATCTGCAGTCATTGCGGTAAAAAGGGTCATTTAAAGGATAAATGCTACAGAATAATAGGTTTTCCTCCCAATTTCAAATTTACTAAAGGAAAATCTGCAACTGGTGGTACACATTCTGCTAATAATGTGACTCAAGGCACTGGCATTCTGTCAAATGTTTCTAAGACATCACCAACATTGTCACTCACTCCTGAACATACAAGAAAGTTGCTGACTCTTCTCAATGGCTGTGACTCTCATAGCAGCCTCATTTCCCAACCAGAACCTCCAACCAACGCTGCCTTTGCAGGTATATTGGATCATACACACTCTATTAACTCTCATTGCTCTTCATTTCAATTATCTCTCACTGATATATGGATTGTAGACACAGGAGCCACATACCATATTGCTAATTCTCTCAAATACTTTGATTATTACACCACTATTCATGGTTTCTTTGTCACTTTGCCAAATGGAACTAAGGTTCAAGCCACACACATTGGAACAATTCCTCTGGCTTCTGCTATTATTCTGAATGATGTGCTATTTGTCCCTTCCTTTTCATTCAACCTTATTTCAGTCCAAAAACTTGCCAAGGATTCTAATTCTTCTGTTATTTTCACTGCTGATTCCTGCATTTTACAAGATCAATCTTCAAGGATAATGATTAGTCTTGCTAAAGCAAAATCTGGCCTCTATCTTCTTCAACCATCATTCAAATCTGGACATCATTTTTTCTCCTACTTCAACACTTCTGCTATTACACAATCTACTACTCCTTTTCATCTTTGGCATTTCAGGCTAGGGCATAGTTCTAAAGATGTAATAAATAAGATACATCAATGTAATAATGATGTTTGCCCTGCTGAATTCAAAAACTGCCATATTTGTCCTCTTTCTAAGCAAATGAGGCTTCCCTTTCCCCTTCATGTCAATAACACTGTCTCTTCTTTTGAACTCATTCATATGGATATATGGGGACCATATTCTACTGCAGCTATTGGTGGTTATCACTATTTCCTTACTATTATTGATGACTTCACTAGATTTACTTCGGTTTTCTTAATGAGAGCAAAGTCTGATGCTATTTCCATTATTCTAATGTTTTACAATATGGTTAGTACTCAGTTTAATTGCTCTATCAAACAAATTTGTACAGATAATGGACCCGAGTTCAATCTCTATGAATTCTATTCTTCTAAGGGTATTGTGCATCAATTGTCTTGTGTTGGTACCCCACAACAAAATGTCGTTGTTGAGCGTAAACATCAACATTTATTGGTTGTTACCAGGTCCTTAATGTTTCAAGCTTCCATGCCAATGAAATTCTGGAGAACAACAGTTTTAACTGTTACATATATCATTAACAGACTTCCAACTGTTGTTCTGAACAACGTTACACCATTTGAGTGTTTGTTTCATAAAGCTCCCCAGTACGGCCATTTCAGAGTTTATGGCTCATTATGTTTTGCTAGCACCTTAAAACATAATAGAAAGAAGTTCCATCCAAGAGCCATAAAATGTGTTTTTGTGGGATATTCCAATGGGGTGAAGGGATACAAACTCTATAATCTTGATAATCATTCTATTTTCATCTCTAGGGATGTAGTATTTTTTGAATCTGAATTTTCCTTTTCTTCATCCTCTGCTACATCCTCTATGCATACTCGTGATGCACAATCCTCTTTGTTTGACTTCTCTACCATTCATCCTTTACCACAACCTCAAATTCCTGCTGACAATGCTTCTTCCCCAACAGCTTATGTTCCTTCCAATCCTAACTCATCCACTCCTGTGTTTAATAATCTTCCTACTTCTCCTGCTAATGCACATCCCCTTGCTGCTTCTCATCTACAGCCAGAGGTTTGTTTTGATCCTATACCTCTAAGAAGGAGTACAAGAGTGACTAAACCACCACAGTACCTAGCCGCGTATCATCATGACTTACCTGCTAAATCATCCCATCTGTCTACAGCACATCCTATTCAGAATTTCCTCTCAGCATCCCAACTTTCAGATTCTCATCATGCTTTTACTGTTGCTTTGTCTCTTCTTGATGAACCAAAATCCTATTTTCAAGCTAAGGATCACAACCATTGGCAAGAAGCCATGCAAGCTGAATTGCTTGCCTTGGAAGAGAACAACACTTGGTCAATTGTTCCCTTACCTCTAGACCAGCATGCAGTGGGTTGTAAATTGGTATACAAGGTGAAGTTAAAATCTGATGGAAGCATAGAAAGACATAAAGTTAGACTAGTGGCTAAAGGTTATAGCCAATAAGAAGGATTTGATTATCAGGAAACTTTTAACCCTGTTGCAAAACAAACTACTGTGAGGGTGTTTTTTGCTCTAGCAGCTCATTTTGATTGGTATCTAGCTCAACTTGATATTAACAATACTTTCTTATACGGTGATTTGAAGGAAGACGTTTATATGGATCTTCCTTTGGGCTATGCAGTTGATAAACCTCCTCACTGTCCAACAGGATCCAGATTAGTGTGCAAACTAAATAATCATTGTATGGTCTTAAACAAGCATCAAGACAATGGAACACTAAATTTTCTACATCATTGTTTGAGTATGGTTTTATTCAATCAAAGGCCGATTACTCCTTGTTTACAAGATCCACTACTGAAGGATTTATTGCATTGTTAGTTTATGTTGATGACATTGCTATAGCCAATAACTCCACTGCACTCATTGTTGATCTCAAAATGTTCCTTAGCTCCAAGTTTAAGCTTAAGGATCCGGGTTCATTGAAGTACTTCTTAGGTCTTGAAATTGCAAGATCTAACAAGGGAATTGTAATCTACCAAAGAAAACATGTGTTGGACCTGTTGAATGACCATGGGAAATTAGGTTGCAAACCTGTATCTACTCCCATTGATCATAATCATAAGTTGGCCAAGGATAGTGGAACTCTTCTTGTTGATGCTTCATACTACAGACAGTTGGTTGGGAAGTTGATATATGTCACTTTCACTCGTCCCGACATCTCTTATGCTGTGCAGATTTTATCTCAATACATGGATAAACCTACTGATCTTCATTTACAAGCTGCAAATCGTGTATTGAGATACTTGAAATCTTCCCCTAGAGTTGGCATGTTCTTCTCTGTAGGTTCTTCTACACAATTGAGGGCTTTCTCTGACAATGACTGGGCTGGTTGCCCAGATACAAGGAGATTCGTTTCTAGCTTCTGTATTTTCTTGGGTGATTCTTTGATTACATGGAAGTCTAATAAGCAGAATTTGGTGGCACGAAGTTCAACTAAGGCGGAGTATCGCGCTATTGCAGCCACTACTTGTGAATTGATGTGGCTTTCTTCTTTGCTCATTGACTTTCGCATTATAGTTTCATTGCCTATCTCGTTACATTGTGATAATCATTCTGCGATCTATCTTTCTCGTAATCTTGTGTTTCACGAGCAGAGTAAACACATTGAGGTAGATTGCCATTTTGTCCGGGATCAAGTTCAGAATCGTTTCCTGCATTTACTGCATTTGCCCTCTTCTGATGAGGTGGCAAATGCATTCACCAAGGCTTTGCAATCTTCACATTGTCGGCGCTTAATAAGCAAGATGAACAGCTCAATATCCATATTCATCTTGAGGGGGGATAATACAAATTGTAATTGAGAATTAGTTCAGCAGAGAGTTGGTTGCAATAAGTGACATCTCCCTATATATATAATGGTTGTATGTCTGAGATAAACACACAAAAATTTTCCCGTTCTTATCTCTGTTACCTGGCCCTGGACGATGAGCTCATGAACGCCGGCGCCGATGTCTCAAACGACACGCAAAAGAACTGCAAGCAGGCAGTGACAGTGAAAGAGGCTGTTGCAACAGGATCCCTGCTTGATGTCATCCGGTCACCCCTCACCCGTGTGCGCCTATTCCTAACCGTAGCCATCAACTTTGTGTGTTCTGTTGTATACTACGGACTCAGCTTGAGCGTCGTCAACCTCAAAACTAATCTCTACCTCAGCGTGCTCCTCAACGCCGTTGCGGAGATGCCAGCATTCCTCATAACCGCAATTCTGTTGGACAGGTTTGGAAGGAAACCACTGGCGATTGGGACGATGTTGTTTAGCGGAGTGTTTTACTGGGCGGGGAGCGTCGTGAGGAACTACGGAGTAGGGAAGGTGGTAAGGATGGTGTGTGGGATCTTGGGGATATTTGGGATGGCCGGGACCTACAACTTGTTCATATACACAGCTGAACTGTTTCCGACTGTGGTTAGGAATGCAGCACTGGGGTGTGCGACACAGGCTGCGCAGATGGGAGCGATACTGGCACCTTTGGTGGTGGTTTTGGGTGGGGGATTGCCATTTGCAGTCTTCGGGGCATGTGGAACTCTCGGGGCTCTGCTTGCATTCTTCTCGTATATCAATCTCCCACCCGTGAACCACCATGTTGTGCTCCTTGTACCTCTACCTCTCCAGAGGCAGCTTGAACTCCATGTCCGTGAATACCGCGTCCGAGTCCATCCACCATATCCATTCCGCTTCCAGGTGAGCAATCCTCGCGGCCCGCTGCACTAGGATCTTCGCCCAAAATGTTGTCATCTCAAGTTGCAAAAAGGCATTGCTGTAGAAGATATCATAGTCATGGATTTGGCAATAATTCACTTTGTTCTTGAACAATCTCAGGAGGAGGTGATCGCCGATGGGGTTCTGGCACGGCGGTGGCTGCGGTCCAGACACTAGGAGAATTCGCTCCTGTATTCCGGGGGAAAAATATGGGTGGTGCAGCCATTCACGCCGTAGTAGCTGAGATTGGGGTCATCATAGAATGTGGGAGAAGAGGGGTCGTGGCTTCGGTTTACTGTCATTGACGCAGCAGCTTGGGCGCAATCATCTGAGGCGAATACCTCCTAGACAGAGGGCTTTGGCCGTGTGACAGCAGAAGAGAAAGTAGGGGTAGGGTTGGGAATGATCGCTGGTAGTTGTAGTAGATGGCCGGTGGTTTCTCTGATTTGAAATGAGAAACAAAATATCAGAGAACAGGGGTTTATCTGATTTAAAGTGAAAAAATAAAATAGCAAAACAAAATATGAATGTTGGAGAATACCTGATCAAGGTGAGCGGTCGCCGGTGCCGGAGAAGAAGAGCTTGGATGGAGGGAAGAAGAATGGGGTCAGACATGCAGGAGACATGCGGGAGACAAATTATCATATGCGGCAGGGCGAAAAGTGAAACGGAGACATTGTAGAGTGGGGAATTGGGAAGTCAACGCAACTCAGAATCTAAGAGAATGTTCTGATAGGTTATACGGTATCTTGTCAGATAATTTACTTAATGGAAAAGTATAGATAGGTTTATTGCAGATTTCTGAATTGCACTGTAAATCTATCAAAATTCAAAATATCAAATATGACCGCATTCACACCTTGCATACAACCTTTTATAGTTGTGCATTGAGAATATATCGCATTTGTATGTTTTTCTATAAGATATATTCCTAATGTACCACTAATATGAAAGACCGTGCAAACGGTGTGACTATAGTTTTATGAGCACCCAAGCCAATCTCATTCCACACCAACCTAACAATACTTTCCATCCGCACATCGAGAACATCTTCGATATTTATGTATTTTTACTCATACGAGATGCTTCGAATATAGGGACAGATGTGCTGTAAAATCAGTTTTAGGTGCTTTCTGTGAGGTGCAAATCCAAATCCCTACATGTATGTGTCTTATCTATTCAATATATGATAGATTTGCACAGTTGTGTTTTCAGCAAATAACTTGTCTGTTCACCATAAAAGGTTGTCGACACACATATACAGGACTATAGTGCACATTGCCAATATCTCTTGTGCTATTTAATTATTTATTAACGGTGAGATCATAATAGACTGAAATGGTTGCAAATGACTTCTTCCTCTATGCGTAGAAGCCAGATTTGCTCCTCACGACGTTGCTGCCAGTGTATAAATAAATATAAAATAATAAAAAAATATAAGATTTTCTACTTTATATCCTCTTTTAAATGAATTCTCAGACTGTCTCAATATATCCAGGTTTTGACCCTTAATGAATCTTACTGATTGGTATATAAAAGATAACGTAATTCAACACTTAGTGTAATACTATAGGAGTTATATGTATCTTTTCAGTTTTACTTATTAATCTCCAAGGTCCATGGCATAACTAGAAAATTGTTCGAGTTTAGTATTTCATCCATACACATTACATGTGCTTTGGGTCTAACCCTACCAGGTGAGACAAATTGTCCCAACTTCTTTAGCATCACATCGATATCATCCTTAGCAGGATAAATTCCCCAAGTCTATCAAACGGTTGAGAACATTCTAAACTAACACGAGTCTCGTAAGTGTCCAGTTTAAGGGGTAATTTATAGAAACATACCAATATCAACATTAAACAATAATGTACTTTTATTCATTAACAATAAATGTATATGTACATCAATCTGATTGGATCCAAAAGCATACACTATCACGATGTTATTCCTATGCAACGTGGGTGCATCGTCTAGCCATGCATCAGATCATCACAATTGTTGATCAAGTGTTCCAAAGCTTCCTTCGAAAATTCATATCTTAAAGTTCCCATTACTTTTTCTTTTGTATTCAATTTCTATTTATTTTGTTTATCTTTTTTAATAGATTATTAAGGGTAAAGTATAAAAACCTCCCCTAAGGTTTCACTTCAACAAAAGCTTCCCTTGCAATTCAAAATGTTAGATTTGCCTTCTTGACTTCATTCTAGCCAACAAAGTTATAGAGTAAAATTACTTTACTCATTTCAATTTGACCCAAGGAACTTTTTAAGTTAAAAGTTAAAAGTTCTTTTTGGAGCATTTTATATTATAAATTCATAGGTGTAAGGGTAAAATGGGTATTTAAAAAAACACAATGTATTAGGCCAATATTTATTGTCTATGACGATGACAGAAGTACGGGCATAAAAGGATTGAATCAAATCGAATCAGACAATATACGAATTCAAATCTGATTAGAAAATTTGATATCTAATTTTATTGGAGATTCAACAAATATTGAAAATTAATATTCAACTTCAAATTTGATTAAAATTTTGAATGCTTGATTTGATTCAAATTCGACAAGTTAATTATTTTAGGTAATTAACAAATATATAAAATAAATATTTTATTTATATAAAGTATATAAATTATTTTTATAATTTAATTATTATATAAAAATTATATAAAATATTTAAAAAATTTATATATTATGTATAAGAATTAAATAATCGATCAAATTTGAATATTTGTCAAATCAAATCAAGTCATATCTAAATTTGATTCAATTATATCGGATCTCAAATTCAAAATCAGATTTTCTAATACCAATGACACCCCTAGATGGAAGGATGGTATCTAAGTTTTTTTCCAAAACTACAAGGAGGTTTTTATATTTTACCATATTATTAATTACTTTTTCCTCTAACAAAAAATTTCTTAATAATATAATTATTTTGAATTAATTTTAAAAATTATTATAACTATTTACTAATCTTCTTATTTATTAATGATAAAATATTCTTGAAAAAATGAATACAAAATATTAGATGTTGAATGACTCAATCCACAACGGGTAGCCCATCCCAACACCCCTCCCCCCCAACCCTGGTGGCAGCCGTCTCTACTCCGACGAGTCAGAGAACCTACCAACTGAGCCACCATCAGTTGGTTACTAGTATCTAGTTTTACCAAACGACCTATAAGTGAGATGTCTATTGGGGGCGTACAAAGTGCATTGAAATGTACAACTAAATGACTTGCATTATACATACGTGGTGAGTCTGCAGTTCAGACCATTTGGCTAAGGGTGAACAACTAAGGAATCTTCCATGTATAAAATTGGATCTGGGCCAAAAAACTCTTTCCATGTGGTCAGAATAAATCCCTCTTTTTATGGATTTTTTAAAATGCTAAAAAAACAGAATTCTAGTGAAGAAACAGATATGCTAGGGATAAGTGCACATTGCACAACTTTGTCTCCCAAGTCTGTGCATGAGATCCCACCATGTCCTTGGTAATGTGGTTCCACCATTTCTAACTCATAGTTTCCAAGGATTGCACAACTCGTTTTACTAGCATTCTTCTTGAAATAACCAAATTCATTAATGAAAACTGCATTCCATATCAATCACCTTTCCATTTAAGGTAAAAAAGAATCAAAACTTGATTTCATCAACTTTGCACTACAGTTTTTTTCCTTTTTTTTGTAGATAAGAAACCTTGCACTAAGTTTTAAAGGTGGATGGTGACAATAAAGGTGGAGAAAATGAAAAACACAAACCTAAGGAGAAATTTTAATATATATAAAAAAAAAAAGGCTAGAAGTAGGTTGGTAATCAGAAAAAATACTGTACAGTGCAGGACAGAGGTAGATTGGAAATGGACTACTTGATTAATGCATTAGATACACATTACAAACAGTAGCCTCTCTCCTCTCAGCTTCAGTGGTGACCACGTCTGAGGACTGAGAGAAATCCACCAGATGATTTGTCTTTGCGCCGGTCTTCACCATCATCACCAACCTGTTTCAATAAGTTGTAAGGAGACCGATATCCAGTATAAAAGAAACATTAAGCGGGGCCTATGTCTAACATTTCTAACCTCCTTGGCTATTTTCTGCAAGATCTCTATAATTTCAGAAAAATCAGGTCTTAAAGTTGGATCTTGCTGCCAGCATCTCTCGAGCAGTTCTGCAAGCTTTGGATGAGTATTCTTTGGGATTGTTGGTCGTAAGCCCTGATTCCATGTGAAAGAAAATGATTTATCATGCACGTGCATCTTGGATTCAACATATAACTGATTACTACTTGCCAAAAACCACAATGATATCAATATATGTTGTCATTAAATAGAAATACTCTTACGTGCATTGCTGATAAGTTCAGCATTAACAGAGATTAGTGATAGTTGTACTTGTACCACACACAATGGAGATTTCATACATTGTTGTTATTATGATGAGAATAGCATGACAATTGCTGGTATTTAATCACTAAATAAGCAGATGTGTATAAGACTAATGGATGCAAAATGTGAGAGTAGAGATTCTAGACTCTCATTTGGCACTTGTTTTATTGAGTTGATTAGAGTGTCCTAGGTTTAGCATTAACAAAACAGAATTATTCCATGCTAAAGCACAAAAAATTTGGCTGTCATATTTTAGATGTGATTAATACCTTTTGTACCACACCTACTGCTGCTTGTAACGGGGTTAGAAACTCATATGGAAGCTGGAAATCAATCATAAAAACGTAATAGTAGATTAGTACATTGTTAGGCTTATGGCATCATCATTCTCAAATAGAAATTAACCCAAAAAACGAGAGAGTAAACGAAATGATAAGTTAAACCAAAGAACCCATTTCATTTCAAAGAATAAACTAGAAGTAATTACCTTTCTTGTTAATAGCTCCCATAGCACAATTGCAAAACTGAAAACATCAGCCCTGTGGTCATATGGCTTGTGTTCTATTACCTTTGTGGAAAAAAAAAATACAGCAATAAATGAATCCCAGTAAGGGGCATGCAAATATCCATTTAGAAGGTAGTCCGGCATATACAGAAATATCACTAAGAATACAATTTAAAGCTATGTGAATTTGTTGAGTCAAATTTTTATCTTCTATAAAATTCCTACCTCAGGAGCCATCCAACGATATGTTCCAGTTTCAGCAGTCATGACACCCGATTGAGCTTGCACTCTGGCAACTCCAAAGTCAGCAACCTTAACAACCTGAGGCACACAGTTTAAGAATATTTAAACTAAAGACTACAATCACAATAAACTTCCAGGCAGGCTTGTATACCACAAGGAAATTGACAAGAAAATAAGTTAATGTACAGAGCAAGAAGCAACCACCACACCAATAGATACCTTATAACATAAAAACGATAAAATCATGAAAACATCAATAGTTGGCATGTACAGATTATATGGAAATGCCTACCTCATTTTCATCCATCAGAAGATTGGCAGCTTTGAGGTCCCTATGTATTATATTATTTTGGTGCAAGTAGTTCATTCCCTTGGAAACATCAATTGCAACTTTGAGCAAGGATGGAAGCTTAAAGACACCCTTTTGTTTATGAAGAAAATCATATACACTTCCACCAGACATAAATTCTGGCAAAATGAAAACATCATGGAAAAAAATGATGCTCAGTTTCCAAAAATATTTAAAAAAAATTCTGCAACGAATGGCACCACAATTTATGATAAAGTACCTGTCACAATGCACAAACTTGGAGGTTGAGTACATGCTCCTATGAACTGCACAACATTCTTATGCCGGACTTTCCTGAAAAAAGCCAGAAGGAAACAATTGTAACAGACAGTGGAAAAACAAACCCAAAAAAGAAGGCACAGGAAAAGATCTATTTTAATTTTCTTCTTTTATGTTTCAACTTTCAAATTATGATGTGCAACTGAAAAATCATTCACTGACAAAAGAGAGAAGTGGATGAAAATAAAATTTGATAAAAGCCTTAATGTGAGAAAAAAAATTAAACCAATAAGCAAGAAACTACTCGGTAACTGTTCCCATAAACTAAGTATAATTTAGAGTACCCTTAAGAAGCACATCAAATGTAATGAATGTTCTATTGGATTGGATAAGGATCCCTATAGATGTACCTAAGGAAAAGCATTTTACACATTCAAGAGTAGAAAGTAATCTCTTGTAAAAAATAAGGAAAAAAAAAGCCACATCTTGCATGTTCAGTACCTCATTTCAAATATAATGAATGAATTAATTTCCTAACCAAGGATTGCAACTCAGAACACTTTCTAGTGGTTCCAATCCATAAGTTAGCCAATACATGCTTGGGTTCGAATCTTCACATCCTCAGTATTTTGGATTTATTTCAAGGCAAGTTCGGTTCCAGGCCGGTTTATCAGATCGGTTCGGCTAGGGTAAACCCTAAGACCCTGGAACAGGCCTGGGTGCGGGCCAGTTCCAAGAATTTGGAACCAAACCCTACCCTATAACAGATTGGATAAAGTCGGTTCAAGGCCGGTTTGAGGTTGGTTCCATTCAGTTCTGGGTAGAACCTACCCATTTGCTCACCCCTATGCCAACCTATAACCTATACAAGCATTTTTTTTATAGATACTACCTATACAGCATATTAACTTAACAAACCTCATAATAAAGACCTCTTGTGCAAATTCTCTCTGCATGTTCTCATTTACGTGCTCAGGCTTTAGGACTTTAATCGCAACTTCTTGGCTGCGGTAAGTACCTTTGTACCTGCAACAGTTAGGGCATAAAATTAAGAAAGAGAAAGGATAACCAAAGATGGATCCTGCTAATTGGAGAAAAATTATTTAGAGCAGGGGAACAAAGACTAACAGATCTCCATATGATCCAGATGCAACTTTGTTCTCAAATTTCAACAGGCCGGCATCAATTTCCCAGACATCCATCCCATCAGTAGGTATTCTTACATGATTGGGTATGGGCATAGGCCCAGTCTGCTGATTGTTGCTGACAGAAGACGATAGTTGGAGTTTTGACAAAGATTTCTTCTGCAGTTAACTTTAAATCATCATTTACAAACACCCAGGCAATAGATACATACATACATATCAGGTAGCACCAGTCTCTCTCTCTCTCTCTCTCACACACACACACACACAAAATACGATGTTTTCAAACTTTTAAACAACATCAATCATATCATCAGACTATTGTGGAGTTAAAAACAGTTGTTCAATGGGTAGCCAATCCATGTGGGGAAAATGTTATCTGTACCATCTAATTATTCTGGATAATGTTTTTTTTTCATATGGTAATCTATTTGTAGATGGATTAAAACATGTCTTTTAAAGCAAAAACAGATCAGAGCATTCTTACAATTCTTCCAATGTGTTCATCACATGCTTTTGTTGTTATGTTTCTTCCAATGCATGTGCCATGTGCTTTCAAGATGAAGAATCAGCCACCTATCTTCTAATGCACTGTGCTATGATTAGGCAGCCTTGGCAATTACTTACATCGTATGATGGACCTTCAGCAATGGAAGGCTCATTGATGTTCCACCAGGTTATCTGTGGACCATGAGACTATTTCATTACATCTTGCAACATTTGTATTGCTTAGGTCCTCCTCTTTGTCAGGAGGGATGGCCTGTTCTAAACAAATGTCTTGTTGAACAGTTACCTAAAAAATATTTCTTCACTAACAGAACCCAGTATCTTTTGTCTCTTTCCCAATGCTCTCTAGAGGCTTCATCAATTATTCAATTACTCCAAACTAATGTCTTGTTGAACACTTACCTAAAAAATATTTCTTCACTAACAGAACCTAGTATCTTTTGTCTCTTTCCCAATGCTCTCTAAAGGCTTCATCAATTATTCAATTACTCCAGACACATGCATTCATTGGTATTTCCTTTACATCAGACAAATCTATGCCTACTTTTTATCTTGTTGCCAATTTTAATCCTCCTTGTTTCATCATGCATCCATCTCAACATGCACACCTCCACTGATGCCACATTTCATGGGCCTTTTGCTTCTCACTTCCCCACCATTTTGTTCTCCAAAGCATGGATACCCTCACAATCATCACAAAAAACTTCTTATTCAATTTTTAACAGTAAGGAGCGAGTGCAACACTGCTGAGCAGATCTTCACATTATCCACCCAACTTTTTTTCTGTTGGTAATGTTGTGCTTAGGGGTGTGCAATCGGTCGGTTCGGTTAGAACCAAAGACCTAACCGACTATTCTGTTTGACCATCTCTCCCAACCGAACCACACCAGACTACAATTTAGAACCGAACCAACCCTAACCAAATACAGTTCGGTTCGGTTTTAATAATTAGTAAACAATTATATATTAATCTTTAGTCTAGGTTAATGAACAATTAATACAACTACAGTCATTTAATGAACAGTTGAATGACTAATTATTAAAGCAACTACACTCATTCTTCACAAAAAATTAATGAATAATTAATAATTAGTCTAGATTTTAATACTCTAGTTGTTTATAGTCTCTAGGCTATTTAATTAACTATTATTAATTAAAAGCTGGAATAGGCCCAACAGGTCAAAGCACAATGGGGAATTGTGAATTGACCATTGCCCATTGGAAAAGATAATAATTATTAATTAATGAGTATAAAGTATTGAATAGAATATTATATATTTAATATACTTAATTAATTACAACCACTAATTCGGTTTGCGGTTTGATTCAGTTGAAAATCTTAGTCAAACCGAACTGAAACCAAAAACCGATTTTTTTAGAAAATAAAAACCAAACCAAACTAATACTCGAATTAACCAAACCAAATTAGCTTATCGGTTTGGTTCGGTTCGGTTTTCAGTTTATCAACCAAATTTGAACACCCCTAGTTGTGCTTGATATCTTAATCTATGACAAGAACTGTGTTGTGACAAAAAAAGATCCACTGAAAAATCTCATAGTATTAACCTTAACTAATTCCCCTTACAATTATTTCTTGATTCAATATACTTTGAAACCTTAAGATTCAAAAAACAAAAAACTTCATATAGTTGTGCTAATCTAGTAACCTAGTCCACAACCAGTGCAAGAAAAACAATATGGATTCAAGGGCAACTGACTTACTTTCAATATCAAACTTATTTGCCTTGCCTCTACACAATCTTCTTATAGTCCACTAACAATATGAAAAGCAGGAGACTAGGCCATTTACATAAGACATAAAAACAATTAATTGGCATTATATTGAGGTTTTACAACTGATAGCTCAAGTAGCACATCGTAAGAAAGAAAGCCACTCTTCACCTGCATATTTCAGCATGTAAAATCCCTGTCTTTTGTAAGAAAGAGAGCCACAGTGCCACATGCAAAAAAGTAAGCCCCTTTTTAGCCAATTTTATAATTTAACGGATTCTTTTTGTATGGGGGAACTACAAGAAATGGATGAATGTGTACTACTTTCATGGACAAGATTAAGTGCCTATATGGGCAATCTACAGGGTCCCTACAAAGAGGGCAGTTTGGAATGGCCAACTCTGCCTTAAATATGGCAATAAAAAAGGAAAAAATACCTGCACTAAACATGAAATTCTAAACAATGATTGACATATACACATAAATAAATAGTCAGATGGAATAGGTAGATAGAGAGAGTACCTCAAACTTTAAAATTTCCATTTCCAGTTCATGTCTAAGCCGCTCTGTTTCCTAGCAATTCCCAACATATAAGTGAATAAAGTAGTTTATGGCGAAGTAAAAGTAAGAGTTTTTTTTTTTTTTTTTTTTTGGGGGGGGGGGTGGATACAGACTCTATATTGTTATACTTTAACATATGAATGGCATTAGTCTATTAACACAAGAAAAAGGAGAACAAAGTAAGAAAATAATTATAGCCAATATTCTCAGAAAAAATTGAGCAACATTATAGACACAAAAATGACAAGAATATTGTTCAACCTAGACGTTTTTCAACTTGTAAAAGGATTGTATCAGGGATTTTAGTTGCAACTTTTTATTATGTAACTGTAAAAATAAGTGCTACTCAACCCTTTCTGATTGGTTGCCTATTGCAAAAATGATTGCATCAGGTGTTTCAGTAGGCAAGAATAGTGTTACCCAACCCTTCACAATTGGTTACAATAGGCTAGCATAGCGCTGCCTAACAATCTAGCCAAAGGAGTTGAAAAAAAAAAAAAAAAAAAAACAAAGAGCTTTAGAAGGATTTATCTATGCCAGAGTAGTGTGAAGATGCCCTAGAATTTTTGGGGTTGATATCCCTTACCAATACAGTCTCTGGGTCTTAACAGCACTTGGATTCTGCAAGTGGATTTCCTACTTATCTCCTCTTTCCTTAGACTTCCTTGCCAGAGAATGGTGATATTTAGATGATGAGAAAAAATACAATATTAATTAAGCCTACAGTAGCATATTAAAATAAATAAATATCTCCTGAAAAGAAATTGTTCTATACTACAAGTCTTTTTTTTTAATTCAGTTTATAGATGAAAATAAAATATAAGACGAAAAGAAAGACTTTATTCTGTCAGCCTATGGGTATTATAAAGACCCAACTCTCAATATCTGGCTATCATAGTCAAGTGTTGCAGCAGTCAACCAAGATAGCAGGCATTGTCTTTTTTTTTCATCAATAAGATAGCAGGCATTGTACACAACAATAAATATATCCCAAAGTAGGCACACAGAAAGGTTAGAAGGTTCTTGACGACTTGACCAGGCCAACACTCCTGCTACCAATGACATAGATGAACCAATTAAATAACAAGGTGGTTTAACCCACCTGGGCAAAAAGTGATTGCTACCACAACTCAAAACAAAAATGTCATCAGCATAGAAAATTAAATTTGAGTATTACTACTACCTTGCCTCAGACTAAATCCTTGTATCAGCAAAGTTCAAGAAACAACCTAAACAAAAAGTAAGCAGTACTAGTAGAACCCACACAAACGTCCCCAAAAAAGGAGTTTAGAAGAGATGCAAAATACCAAGAGGAATGAGTGGGAAAGAGAAAACTAGGAATGCTAGCACCAGAAATGAGCATATTCATAGTATCCCTGAGAAAGTGATAAAATGAGGGAAAGTATATTAAAATGGCTTACTTATGTGCATGGAAGACCATCTAAAGAACCAGTAAGAAGTGCCCTGTTGCAAGAGAAGGGTCTAGAAGAGAAAGAGGTAGGCCAAAAAGGACATTAGGTAAAAGTAATGAGAAGTGATTTGAGGGATCATAATTTAACAATGGATACAGCACTGAACAGAATATGTTGATAAATTTTTATTTGTGACACTATAATCAGAATGTTGCAAGGAAAAGTCTGATGCCCTACAAAAATATGTTGAAAACTTCCTGTCAAGAGTCAAGACTAATAAGCTACCTTGACAACTTACCGGACAAAAAAAAGATTAACAAATTATCTTTTTGTAATTGTTGTTTAGTGTTACTCTTTTCCCTTTTCAATGCTCTCCCTTGTTCTTTTCCATAAACTTTTATGTTTCCAATCAAAATAACTAAATAGAGAAAGAGAAGGAAATACCTCATGAGGCCAACCATCAACAACAAAGACATCCAAGGAGTAGCCATCTACTGTAGAGAAAGCATGTGCTTCTTGGATGTTCAGTCCAATCTCAGCAAGTAATGCAGTCAACTGGGAATCAAACAAAGCAAAACTATCAAAAATTTGAAAAGAGTTTCTAAAGTAACAGCAATGAACTTAATCTTTATCAAGGATGTCAGCAAGCCATTTTGGCCATGGGTCCTCCATAATGCAAATGTTTAAACCAGTCAAGAGGATTTATCCTTGACACAAGTTTCAAGAGAGCCTAAATATCATTATTTAATTGTGACCTCAACATTCTATGTCAATAATAAATTGCCTAAACGCCTAGTCTGACAGCAGCCACTTTGTGAAAAGAAAATAGATACAACAAAAGCAAAGATTAAGTTTCATATCCAATCCACCCCTCCCAAATACCCCCAAATAGCTGGACCAGAATTGGGCAATGCCCTTTTTAGTTTCCATCTCTCACCAAGTCCTTTGATCTTTAAGTCAAGTCAAAGTTATGCCTTATCTGCAAGCAAGGTTCAAAATATTGATATGCCTGATACACCGGTAGTGGCGTATCGGCAGTATCGGTAGCTTTTTTTTTGTTTTTTTTTTTAAAGCTGGTTCAGATGGGCCGGTTTAAGGTCCATCCACCCTCTGAACCGGTTGAGACCCCGAAACACCCCCTGTAGGGGTATCGGTAAGCCCCTGATACGATACGTATTGGCTGATACGGCCCGACATGTATCGATCCTTTGAACCTTGTCTGCAAGTAAGGAATGAAAAACAGGCCTATTTCTCCAAAAAAAAAAATGAAATGAAACTTTTATTGTAAAAATATTTTTTATTTAGTTTAAGAATTTCCTCCCAAGTTTATGTTGTTTTATTTGTCATAATGCCACATCCAATACTTAAGGTGAGACTCCATTCAACAATTTATCAACCCCCATAGTATATTCTTCATCACTCAATCTGATAGCATCCCTCCACAAGAGTAAGATTCAAAAGGTATTTGTGAAATTTAATACTGATTAAGTAAAGAAAATGAACATTAGTTGGTAAATTTTGGCCAAGTAATTCATCCAGTGTGCTGATTGTTTTCTTGTAAAACAGCAATAAATTCTCTCAATCATATATCTATTGAACTCTTGTTGCTGAAATCCTAATTCAGCCTCCGAGGGCCCCCACCTATCATACACATGAACACTTCAAAATGGGTGATACGTCTACCAGACACATCAATTTTAAATTTAAAATTAAATTCTGTTTCAAGCACCTTTCCTGTGTTTTATCTTTTCAATATCAACGAAACATAGATCAGCTTCTACCTAAGTGTGTTTTATAAATGAAAATGCCATTAGAAAAGTTAAAAATTGACTCCACATTTCAGGTCAAGATTTTTAGTTAACAAAAGTTGCTTTAATTAAGAGTTCAGGCAAGTCCAATGCCATTATGGCCAACCACATGGCAAAATGGAATTTATCAAGACCAACATCAATATTCATTCTTCTAGGACCATCCTACTGGGATTTGATGTTCTCACATAGCCATTACTATACACTAGTCTTTCTTGTCTAATATAAGCAATAACCTCCATTTTTAGTGATCTCTTATGAAAGTGTTTAGACAAGATATAGATAGAGAGATTGACATGGGCAAGTATACATAAGCATAAATACATGCATTATATCATATACCAAGATGGTATGCTTGAAAATCATACTTAGCATGAAGAATGAGTGATCCAAGTTCTAAATGATGATATAACAGAACCCCCAAATAGTGGATTAAGAATTTAATCACATTAAATTGAGTTTTACAAGATAGATCTAATGTGCTAGAGTAAATAACCAGCCAATTACCTGACTTAAAAGTTTTGGCTTGTCATCTGATGAAAATGTGACTTCATGCATGGGCCTGTATGATAATCAAATATATAAAAAAACATGAATTTCATAAAGATACAGACATTAAAAAAAGCACCATTCACTTAGAACCTCAGAAATGATGAGCAAAATCAAACAGTTTAATTAATCAAAAACAGTGCAAACTACAACTCTGCTGCAGCCAAAAAGAAAAAGTAATGATGACAATGATTCTACCCTTGAAAATAAATTACACAAGAAACCACTTATTTGAGCTAGAAACAAGAAGAAATGAGTAATAATGATAAACATTATTAAAAAGAATAAAGGATCAGATAAGTAAATAAAAGAAATAATGATCATATATTGAAAAACATATCAATCAACCACCAAAATAGAAAATGAATAGAATGTTTAGATATCCTTATCCAAACAATGAAATAATAACCAACAAACTAAATGAATCTTTAAGTTTTATAACTAAAATACAATTCACCAACTAAGACAAAATTCAGAAATCCACACTCCATACTGTATGGGATCACTCTAATCATGCATGCAGGAGAAATCTCTTTAAACCAAATTAGATCTAAGGACCATATAAATCTAAGTATGAGATCTAAAAGAGAACACTGAGTGATTATAATTATGTGTATGTGTGTATCACTATATATTCTATACATTATCCAAAGACTACCCACAAAGACAAATTGGATTCCTCAACCAAGCCTAGAAACCTTAAAACTTGACCTTTTACTTGCAGCCAATTAACGAAGCTTAAATGACAATAAAGTAAAAAAAAAAATAGTCTTTTAAAATAAGCAAAAGATACCTTTTAAAAACAATACTACTCCAACATAGACATAAAATGAAGCTCAAATGACAACAAACAAAGCAGGAAAGGCCCCTAATTCTTCCTAATAACTTGACAGAAAAAAACAAAATTTTAGTGTGTTTAGAAATACTTCCCAAGTACTCAGATCTGAACCCTCTTTAGGGTCTCACTAAAATAACTAAACCTTGAGCATCAAGCAGAGTATCGGTATGCCAATTTTAAAATTTTGGTATGCATAATAAGCAAGAACCTAATATATATAACAGAAATGCGATAAAAAATAATGCAAGCCATACAAATGCATAAGAAGAAATACTATTTCCAATGTATAAATGACCATAAAGTATAAGAAATGGAAAGTCAACAATACACCCATATCAACAACTAGAATAGTTTTGAAATTTGAAATATGAGATATGAGATATATAACTTGTACACAAAATGACGGAAACATGACAATTGTAAACCTGCATAATGCTTTTACTTAAATATCAATACTTTTTTTATTAAATTAACTTATAGATTTTATACTCAAATGTTATAAAAGTATAACAACTAAAATTTTGCCATTTTGCATCAATTTGTTAATTCAAATAGATCCATAATGACTAATTATAATAAAAATAGAACTCCAAAAATAAATAAAAACGCAAACTTATATACTGAAGAGCTTCAGTTTCTAAATAATTTATGAATTAAAGATTCTAAAAACCAATTGCATTTCACAAACAAACTAAGTCAAATACTTGTCAAAAAATAAAATGAGCCAAATTCTACAAAATACATGCAAAAATCAAGCCATGCATGTTTTTTTATAGGAAATGATAACTTTCATTAGAGAATTGAAAAGATTAAAGGCTTACCACCCACAAAATGGATGGAAAAAGAAAATCAAAAACTTACAAACAGGCCCAAAACAAAGCCTCCCTAGTAACTCCTTGCTTAGCTAAAGTGTCAGCCGTTCCATTTGCTGACCTTCTTACCCATTTAAAACGCACCCCAATCTCCCTTCTAAGCTAATAATCTCTCTTAGAGGCTGTCTAAGAGACACACTCCCAGGTTTCCAGCTTGCATCCACCCTATTACCAGATTGGAGTCTCCTTCCACTTCTAATTGCTGCATTCCCCATTGTTTCGCTAGTTTCAAACCTTGAAGTAAGGTCATTACTTCTGCCCTTAATGAATCTTCCACCCCAATTGGGCCCTAGTAAAGGGCAAAGATTTTTCCTTCCTCGTTTCTGTACACACCCCCAACTCCCAACTGACCTGGATTACCCGAGGAGCTTCCATCAAAGTTTAGCTTCACCATGAACTGAGGCGGTGGTACCCAACATTCTTGTACCACAGGGGAGGAAGGCGAGGATATAGGGTGGATGCAAGTAACTGATCATTGGAAATTTCCAGTTTATGGTGGTACCCAACATTCTTGTACCACAGGGGAGAATGGTGGTACCCAACATTCTAATCAAGTCTTGCATGTTTATCCATTAACCTACAGATGTGGTCCAAGTAACTGAACATTGAAAATTTCCAGTCAATTATCCTTACAAATTCATCAAATTTATTTAGAAAAAGGAATGTAGATAGTCTTCTTTTGGGATTTCTTTATAGATTATATATGCCCCATATTGGATAACAGTGGTTTGACCATCATGGACACTAATTGAACATTTTGCCAATCAAAATTTCTCATATCGCAATAAAGTGTATTATATTGCCCATAAAAATACACATATTTTGCTTTCATTCAGGGACTAAAATCTCTTTTTTTTTTGAGAAAAGGTAATGTATACTGTATTAGATGTGAAAATGGACAGCTGAACATGGGGTAAAACTTCCCCAAGAGAACTTTAAGAAAGAAAAGAAAGCATCTGTTAGTACCCAAAAAGAGGGCATCTGTTGACATATAGTGAGTCCATGATAAAATTGAAAGAAAAAAAAAAAAAAAGGTGGATGATACAGATAGTTTCATATTCTTTTTGTGAGATATAAGATTGTTTTTGAATCAGCAGATTTCAGAGGTCGAAATGGGACAATCATAAGAAGGGTGGCTTTGGAGCTAACCAATTTTTTTAACCTTTCATGTGTGGAAATCAAAATCCAGTCATTCTGGAATCCCTTGGGAATTCTGTCAAAACTTAGAAATTTATAGCTCCTTGATATGAACACAGCCTAAAACAACTTACTAAACAAGAAACAGGCAAGGACAAGAAACCACACAAATTTATAGCTCAAGAAAATAACCAAGGGGATATTGCAGATACCATACAACCAATTGACAACCTTAAGGCTGTGTTTAGTTTGAAAGAAAAAGATAGAAAGGAAGGGAAGGGTAGAGACACCTGTACACAGTTTGTACAGGTTTGCCAATCATTTTTTCAAACCAAGCACAGCATAAGGAAATTTCCAAGCATAAATTACTTGGTTTTGTACAGGTTTCCCTACCTTTCCCTACCTTTTTTTCAAACCAAACACAGAATAAGGAAATTCCCAAGCATAAATTACTTGGTTTTGTACAGGCTTCCCTTCCTTTCCCTACCTTTTTTTTGTTCAAATCAAACACAGCATAAGGAAATTTCCAAGCATAAATTACTTCGTGCTTATTTAGGACATTTCTTAAACAAGCCCTAAAACTTTTTTTGCAGAGAAGCTTACTGTAATAATCCAAATTTTGTGACACTATTTACTGAGAAAAGAGAAGATTTTCGTACACAGCACTATCTCCATCTTCAACATTTGACTGGGATTCAAGAGCAAGGGCTTCAAGATTAGGTGATGAACCAAAGGAAGGTGGCGGATGAATGCTACATAATCAACAAGGAGATAGACATCATAACATAATAAATGAACATTAAAACATAAAGAAAGTTAAAGAGCATGATGACAAAGCTCATTTATAAATATTGTCCTCAGGCAATGTAAGATTGAGGAAGAAAAACAGTAAAACAAAGAGGCTATAACGAACAAAGAATGAAAAATATAAAAACAATACCTTTGCCTGCTACGGGAATTAGAACTGTGAGCATCATCTTTTCTTGATAAGTGTGAATCAACAGAATTTCCATAAGGGACAGGAGGAACCTGTACAAGAAAGAGATTAGTGTATGGAATTTGTACATGTTTATAATGCAATTAAAATAGCGTTAGGGAAAAGCCTTCATTTAAGGAACTAAACAATGAAAAACAAAAAATTGAAACAATGTAAAGAAACCAAACAAGCAACAATAAAACCAATTGAAACTTGGGGAAAAAAAAGCATCAGCACAAGGCTAACCAGAACACAAATCAAAGTATGGTTAAATGAATTGGTACACACACAAAAAAAAAGAAAAGAAAGAAAATCTACTCCAAATCTCATTCTAATGACATCATACCAATTGAAAGCCACAATGGTACCTACATTCATGAAAGTTTGAGTAAGACAAAAGAACCAGAAAAAAAAAAAAAAAAAACTTATCACCTAAGAAAATTTAAACTCCTAGCAAAAAAATCTAGTTTTGTTCATGTCTTAATCTTAAACTTCTAGCAACTAAATCTCTTTATTCCCTAGTACAAAACAACACCAAGCAATAGGCTCTTCTATGTCCTTTTGAAAAGGCTCTCTACCAGCCTTGCTGAGATTTCCTAATCAAGAAAATGAACTAATCTCAACTTAACCTAGCACATGGGTGGGAGGGCAAAGAGTAAAGAATGACAATTTCTTAATACTCCAAACTACTGACATATTTTTTGATAAATGTCCAAACTACTGACATTTAAGACCACTAAAGAAGAGAAGTAATTTCTCACTCAGTAAATTTTTCTTGTGTCCATTAGATCAAGGTAGTCCCAACTCCCAACCATGATCAAAGACAATGGACCATAAGGACCAGCAAAGAACAGTTGAACAATATAAGAGCAAAAACTTTAAACATTCAAAGTAGCCTTCGGCAGCAATAAAACATGCAAGAAGACATTGGACTAAACAGTAAATACCCCAAAACAAACAGAAATGAATATGAGCTCTAGTAGGTAAGCCGAACATAATAAATTAAAATAAAAAAAAAAACTGGAAGATTTTATCCAACTTTTAAGAATGACATTTTCATGAAATTTTATATAATTACCCACTGTTAATTGAGTAATCTAATCGCCTTCTAATATGAAAAGAAGGAACATTTTATGACCTAACAATTCGAAGAGCATTTACCTGCACAAGACGGACATCAAATACAGGTCTAGTGCGGATATCTTGCGCTAGCCGCAGTAATCTCTTGTGTGTTAGAACATCTTCTGCCCTCTCAGCATTCACATCCATTGCGTACCTACAATGCAGCAATGAAGGACCTCAGCACAAGCACAAAACTATGATAAGTATGAATAAAAGTATAAGCACATGCTTAGAGTAAGAATGATCAGAGAACCTGGCATCTGAAAAAAAAAAAATCTAATCACCGATGCACATGGTCAAATAAAATAACTAATATAGACAAGCATCAAGGAGTGAATTCGATTCGTTCTACTACTACGTGTTTTAGTCTAAAACCTTTCCACGTCAAAAAGAGGAGAGACGGACTAAAATATAGATAATGCCATCAAACAGCAAATAGAACATAATTTTGAAAGAAAGAACAAGCAACAAATCAAGAATCAAACCAAAGAATAGAAAATAAAAAACACCTAGAGCACAGAATGATTCAGAATGTAATCCTTTAAAGACCAGATTCGAAGATATTGACAAAGTATCAACAAGATCAATAAAATGGGAACAACAGTGAAACAGAAAATGAAATAAAAACAAGAAGAGAGTAAACAGAAACAACAACTAGGGTTACGGTACCTAGCGGGTAGTCGGTTGAAATGGTTCCAAAGTTCATCTTCAAAATTAGGAGCATTTGCCTCCTCATTGTTCGATTCTCTGAGCCTACGAAGCACCTCGTTATAAACCTCAAGCTTCTGCCTTTGCTGACGAGGGTGAGTAGGCGATGAATCCACCGCTCTGCTACTCCAACTCTCAGTATCTTCCATCGCCATTAAAGAACTTGAAACCAATCAAACAATCAAGCCAAAACCGAACGACAACCACGGATACGAAGATGAATGAGAAGACGAAGAACAAGAAGAAGAAAATATAAGAGAAAAAGCCTGTTTCTCGACTGGAGATCCAACACTATCTTGAAACGCGAAGAGACAGAAGCACGAAACAATTATGTCTCATGGTTGAAGATGAAAAAAACGTAGCTGGCCAGCGAGGTAGAGAACACGACCACAGACGGAGACGAGGAAAACGGTGTGAGAAAAAAAGATGAAAAGCTTTTTAAAGCTTACATTATTTCCATCTATCCATCGAACTGTGACGGAGTTTCTTTATTTTAAAATATTTTCGCAATATTTTATTATCTCTCACCTTCCATAAAAAATAAAATATAATATAAAAAAAAAATGGAAACAACGGCGGTGGCTTCACTGTTCTCCTTCGTCTCTAGTTTGCCCTTTATAGCGGAATGTTTAACGGTGTAGTGCGCACCCATGCCGACGACGACGAGGCGAGGATCGATAGATTCATTCTACCGACGCACGAGAGGTTGCCCCAGCGCCCTTTGCGTTATTTCCGGAGCGTTTTATTAATTTGGGTTCAAACTGATTTTGTAGATTTTGTAAATTTCACTTATCAAGGCTTTTGATTTAATCCATCGTAATCTCTAGTTCCTTGTCTCTCTTCGATAAAAGAAATCCGTGATGCTGTCTTTCTGCCTCCCTCCTTCACAGTATTCTCGTCTTTCCCTAATTCCCATTCAATATTATAAGGCCAGTTTGGTTCACAGGAATACGGGCCTGAAATTTGATTGGGCGGAATCGAAATTCTATTTCCATTCCTTTTGAAATGCCATTCCCTCATGTAGGCTTTGTTTATTTACCAGTATCTTATAGAGTAAATTGATCAATCGGATAATTACCCTAATTAATTTATCAACTTTTAAGCATCTATAATGGGCTCACTCCCATAAAAAGATTATTTTTTAGAAAGTAAGGATTCTTATTTTTGGTAAATTAAGATGTTTTTGGTATTGATGGGATTTATAAGATAAAGGTTTTGTATGATTTTGTCTTAAAAAACGAGATAAAATCTATTTTAAACGTTTTGTATGTTTTTTTACACCTCAACACCAATAGGCGCCATAGTTAAAATTAGTGTTTTTTTAATAAATGATTCATACGATATACCAAACACCATCTAAGTTGTTTATCCATCCACCCAAAAAGTTAAAAATCTCCCATTTACATCTTTACTCAAATAAGTGGAAATTGGAATGAAATCTCATTTCAATTTATTTTAATTCTAATTCCAATTATAAGGAATTATGTATCCAAATCCAATAATCAAACCCTAAATAAATATACGTATAATCCTAATCCTAACAACTACAAATAAGTAGACAATGTGAGTTTATTCTAATTGTAGGGCATGATCTATAAATAAAGAGATGGGATCTGTTACTCACACTTGGGCGGCTCACATACACATCTACCGTGCATTCAAAACATCTCTCATAAATAATAATTTAAAAATACGAAGATGTTCCCAATAGATAGTAGGATGTGCGTGTAATGCGCGTGTAAAGCGCTCACTGTGAGGAGCAGATCCGTTCTCATGAATAAAGGAACCGAAGTCCATCATTAAAAGTAAAGCTAAATTTCACGAAAGAAATGTGATAAGGCGTTGAGATATGACTTATAAGGTGGAGATTTTTTTTCATCTTTTATTTTTCTACCCAGGTAAATAATTGAGTTGTAGTCTAATCGATGATCAATACTCTGCCGCTTTGGACATTTTCGATATGCTTTTGACGGTCCAACCTGGTTACGTGTCCCATATAGTTTAGTTATCAAATATATATTGAATTCAACATAGACACGTGTTTAAAAATAGGAAACATAACCAACAACTGAAAAGCTATCGTACCGGTATCATGCCTGAAGAACCGATAATGTCATAATATCATCCAATTGGCAACCAATCAACTGGTAGTCATTCAAAGTCCACGTGGGATTTTTATTGGTTAAGTTGATTCAGGTGTAACACATTTACGGTATCATATAGAATTTGTCGCCTTTTCAATGGAATTTGATCCCAAGCTGCAACCAGCCAAAAAAACCCATAACAAGATCGGATGAGATTGGTTAAAATACTTTGTTCAGTGGGTTTTACTATAATACTTTTTAGAGATGTTTGACAAAATGTGTTGACAACATCCATAAAAATAGTTATCATTAAAATGGATAAAATTGCCTCAACACATTTTGTCAACATCCCTGACTGAGTAATATTTACCCACCACCTAGAAGATCGGGGCAAGTGATATCCAAGTAAAATCTCTTTTGCTTATTTTTTTCATCGCTTCCGCGTGAATAAGAAAACGAACATGAAAAAAGTGGTTGATGAAAAACCACAACCTCATTGTACTAATAACTATTAAATTGATAATAGTGCCTCATGTCAACATATAAATGCCCCACAATTAGGAATACAAACAGATTAGATCGGATTCAAATCAGGATATATTCGAATTTGATCCGATACTGTTTATGTCAGATCTAATCGGATTGGATCTGATAGGACACAATTTGAATTTGAATCCTATCGGTAAGTTAGATCTTCGGATTTGATCTGTTCTGATTTGTTCTTTTTAAATTAATAAATTATTAAAAGAAAAATATAATATACATATTTTTTATAAAAAATAAATAATATATATATATATAATATCGGACTGGATAAAGGGTGATCCAAATACAATCTAATCCAAAAATCCGAACTGGAGTGATCCAAATTCGACCAAATAGGACCGGATCTCATATCATGATCTGATCTATTTGCACTCCTACCCACAACTACAATCTATATGGGTGCAGAGTTGTCATGCCATATTATTGTTTAAACAATCCACAATGTAACCATCAAATTCAATTAATCCAGATTCAAAAACTACGGCTATGTTTAATTGGACATTTATTGAAAAAAAGCTATTACATTAGCATCAGAAACACTTGAATTTATACAATAAACTCAGGCGACAGGTGAAAGATAAATGTATGAGGTGAAATAAACAAGAAAAACAATAGATACTAAAGTAACGTTTTTCAATTGAATATTTATACGGGAAACACCCCATCTATAAACACCTATAGAACTAAATATATACTAAATTAAAAAAAAAATTACAGATTATACGATATTATACATTTTTTTTCCTTTTACGATAACTGTACACTTGTGGCACATTGGAGGAAATTATATGAGATCAGGTTTATATAGGCCAACGCTCTCTGACGATTCAGATAACCGGTGATGTTGTCCCCGTCCCCAACTGAACGAGCTGAGGTGTATCGAGCTTCACCAGCTGATTTAGTCTAACAGTCAAGATAACGGTAAATGGAAGGGATTACTGGTGACTGCGTATTAAATTAGATTAGATATAGACTTAATTAATTTAGTAATTCTTCTTCGAAATGAGATATTGACAAAATAGGTGACGGTCAACGTGACGAGAAGACTAGAAAACGTCAAGGGCCGGCACGTGGCGGGCCGCACATAGTGAGTGTCGACAGTTTTGGTAGACGAGCATATGCGCATCTTAATAGCGATAGATCCGGTTATTAGGAATAATTATTTCAAGGGAAAGCTTATGCAGGGGATGACGTGGAAGGGGGAGGAGCCGTGACTTCCGAATGCAGCCAATCCGATTGAGTACTGGGTGATGAATATCGAGACGCAGACGCCCCGGGGATGCACGTTGACAGCTAGTTCATCGCAAGTTCGGTCGTCTGTTAAGGGGAAAAATATTAGAATATCTTATCCAAAACGTGGGCTTCATTAAGATATATATATATATAATAAGCATCTAATAAATAAATGGAATCCTGGGCACCATTGGTAGAATAGAGATGGCGAGGGAAGATTTAGGAGAAAAGGTTTCAAGTCGACTTTGTCATGGTGAGCACAACATGTTTTAGTGATGGCAATTTTTACTCTATTCTATGGCTTATCGTCTAGATAGGGTGGTTTTTTTTTCTTGCAAAAATGGATTTTGGGATGAAACTGGTTTTAAGATTTTGTAACTAGTTTGTATATGGGTAACATATGATATTAGGTTAAAATTGATTCTTTTCGATCCACGTATTGTTTGGAGACATATGAACATTTTAGGGAAAATTATCAATAAGTATTCTGTACTTTGGCTTGAGTGACAATTTGGACCCTAAATTTTAAAATGCAACAATCTAGTACCCGAACTTTTAAAATGTGATAATCTAGTACTTGTTGTTAACTGGTCTGTTAATCAGCCGTTAAGTGATATTTGAAAAATCAAAAATGTCCTGTGAATGCCATTCAATTCTCTTTAACAACCATCCAAACGTTGACAAAAAACTAAACAATCCCAAATCCTAGCCTCTTCTATTCAAAAAAAGTTGGTGACTGTTTAGAAGAATCTAGAATTTGGGACTGTTTATTTTATTATTAATGTTTGGATGATTGATAAAGAGAATTAGATGACACTCAAAAGGTATTTTTGACTTTTCAAATGTCACTTATCAGCTGATTAATGGACTAGTTAACGACAAATATTGGATTGTCATATTTTGAAAGTTTGAGTACTTGATTGTCACATTTTAAAATCCGGGGACCAAATTGTCACTCGAGCCAAAGTACATGGTATTGGGGATTTTCCCAACTTTTTTATTGAAGGCAAATAGTTCAATCAATAGGGTGATGATGACTAAATTCATTAAGAAATCTGCTTGGTATGATAATCAGAAGATATAGTTTCAATTAAAAAATTGGGAATAGTAGACCAAGTAATGACATTTTGAATTATGTATGAATTATGAAAATAATTGATCGTTTATGTGTTGTTTATGCGTTTTACCTAAATAATTGAAAATCCTGATATCTATTCATAGGAAATTAGATGCAAGTTCTAAACCTAATATGTTTTGATATATTAGATTAAACCAGATCATTTTCAATCCATATATTGTTGGAAGACAGATAAATTTATATTTAAGATATCAAACTTAATTAATAATATATTTTAATCAAATAAGTAAAAGTTGTGATGTCTATTTATAAGAAATTAGATGAAATTTCTAAACCCAACCTACCAACCTAAACCCCACCCTCAGGTAGGGTTGTGAGAAGGAGATCCAACTCCTCTACATGCCTGCTGGGAGTTTAGTTGGGGGAGTACTAAGGCAGACATGGGGCATAGGTGGGCCCATCACTTATGCTATATTGTATTAATAACCCACCACTAAAAGCTGACCGTTGAACTTTCCTGTATATATCCAAATTAAAACAAAAGATATAAAAATGGCTTTTGCATTCATTATATATGGCAAGTCAATTCAGTCGAGGATGGAAACTCTACTTGTCCTGACACAAGGAACCGTCCAATAAGCATGCAGGTCAATCAAGGGTAGTTGAACGCGGTTGATTTTCTATTATTATATTACACTTCAGTACTAACATCTTGAAAGGTAGCGTTTGATACATCTCAAATAACAGGAGCTGAAAGCTGCTAAATGCCGAAAATATTCTAAATTTAAAAAAAAAGGAGTACCACCCAGTTGGCATTTTAGCAACTTTCATACCTACTTATGTCAATTATTGAATGGTACTCCCTAACTCTAAGGTATACCACCAATTGAGGATTCGGCACAAAAGTTATCAAACAACTATTGAGTCTAATGCTACTTATTTGAAAAAAACAAATTTTTATGAGTGCTCGGTGAAAAAGCATTTATTTTACAGGGGTAATATAGGTATTTTTAAAATGACTAGTAGGTTAAGATAGGCCGGAAAGGAAATAAGCTAAAGCTAACCTATTTAGTTCACCTGTTTCTAGGTACAAGCACTATTTAAAATCCATGGGAGATATTCTCAATGTGAGACTGTAATGACTAGTTGGGGTAGTATTGGTAGCATTTGTTGATAGTAAATCTACACTCAGAAAGCAGCTGATCAAGAAAAAGATAATAAGATACTATATTTAAAAAAAAAACATGATAATAAGCAGGGTTATCAAAGCCAATGCGCAAACGTGGCGTGTTATTAAGCATGGTGTTTTTCTAAAGGCCAAAAAACACAATTGTCGATTTTGTTCACCAAACGTGTAAACGTGGCGTATTATTAATATTATAAATATTTTATTATTCCATCTCACGATCACCACCTGTCAATTGTCAAATCTACCACCAGCACCACGGGTGGATGGATATAAAGATAAACGCTTGACTAGTAGGAGCCCAGGAGGTACGGGAAAGATAATAGGTGATTTTAGTTAACAAAATGAGCAGATAAACTTTACATAAAGTTGACAAAACTTAACTAATCCACTTGTAATATTCATGCACATAAAATAAAGGAAGAGAGAGATTAACAAAATGAGCTGCAAGAAAATAAATGAATTAGATATTTTTTGTACGAGTTGGATATTTGGGAAGCTAAGGCAAATATCTTTATCATATCAAAAAGATTAAAAAACAACTAGCAGAAGGGCTTAGCGTTGCAAGGGCTCGCTTATAAATTATCAGATTCAAGTTCAAGTTCGGTTCGAGTCAAAAGCTCAGAAGTTAGAGTTCGTCTATCTTTAATTAAACGTCTTTCAAGTAGTTGAGGTTTCGAGCCGAGGTCTCCCTCAATTGTCGTGGGGCCAAATTGAGGTTTCCCTCAATTACTGAAGTATCGAACTGAGGTTTTCCTAATAGGCGAGGTGTCAAGCTAAGGTCTCCTTAGTTGACAAAGTGTCGAGCTGAGGTCTCCCTCAATTGTTGAGGTGTTGAGCCGATGTCTCCCTTAGTGACCGAGGTCATCCTCAGTGGTCAAGGTGTCGTCTAGCTTGAGTTCAATTCGAATTAGAGACTTAAGCTTGAGCTCAAAAGTTTGAACTTGACTCGGCTTGAGCTCGACTACCTTTGATTGCAGGTCCCCTAGCAGCCGAGATGCCAACCTGAGGTCTTCCTCTCAGTTGGAGATTGAGTGGCATTCTTGTAATTTGTAATAAAAAGAGAAAAAGAGAGTTGGTAGGAGAGAGAGTGGTATTCTTGTAATTTGAAACAAAAAAAAGCAAGAGAGGTAGTTGGTAGGAGAGAGTGACATTCTTTGTAATTTGAAACAAAAAAAAAGAGCAAGAGAGAGAGAGTTGGTAGAGAGTGGCATTCTTGTAATTTGAAAAGAAGAAAGCAAATTTATTGTTAGATTCCATTTCTTGGCTTCTCATGTCGGGGTTCGCTCATAAACTATCAGGCTCGAGCTCGATTCGAATTAGAGACTTGTGCTCGAGCTCGGCCCGAGTCAAAAGCTCAGAAGTTTGAGCTTGGCTACCTTTGATTGTAGGTCTCTCAAGCAGTCGAGGTTCCAAGTTGATGTCTCCCTCAATTACCAAGGTGCCAAATCGAGGTCTCCCTCAGTTGCTGAAGTGTTGAGCTAAGGTTTCCTTAGCAGGCGAGGTGTCAAGCTAAGGTCTCCCTTAGTTGACAAGGTGTTGAGGTGAGGTCTCTCTCAGTTGTCGAGATGCTGAGCCGAGATCTCCCTCAATGATCGAGGTGCCGAGCTGAGGTCTCCCTCAATGGTCGAGGTGTCGTCTAGCTCGAGCTTGACTCGAATTAGAAACTTGAGTTTGAGCTTAGAAGTTCGAGCTTGGCTCGACTCGAACTCGATTGCCTTTGATTGCAAGTCTCTTAGTAGCCGAGATGCCAAGCTAAAGTCTCCCTCAGTTGGAGAGAGAGTGGCATTCTTGTAATTTATAAGGAGAGAGAGATGACAGGAGAGGGAGAGATGGCATTCTTGTAATTTGTAAGAAAAAGAGAGAGAGAGAGAGTTAGTAGGAGAGAGTGGCATTCTTGTAATTTCTATGAAAAAAGGCAAAAAATAATGTTAGATTCCATTTCCCTCATCATGAGGCCTTCTTACGTACACATTTCAACTTAATATATTTACTAGCGGAGGGGGCCTGCATTGCAGGGGCTCACTCATAAACTATCAGACTCGAGCTCGATTCGAATTAGAGACTTGAGCTCGAGCTCGAGCTCGACTTAAGTCAAAAGCTTAGAAGTTCAAGCTCAACTACCTTTGATTGCATGTCTCGAGTTGAGGTCTCCCTCAATTGTCGAGGTGTTGAGCTGAGATCTCCCTTAGTGACCAAGGTGCCGAGCTCGAGCTCGGCTCGAGTTAAAAGCTCGAAAGTTCGAGCTCGGCTACCTTTGATTGCAGGTCTCTCTAGCAGCCAAGGTTCCAAGCCGAGGTCTCCCTTAATTGCCGAGGTGCCAAACCGAGGTCTCCCTCAGCTGCTGAAGTGTCAAGCTGAGGTTTCCCTAGTAGGCGAGATGTCGAGTTGAGGTCTCCCTTAGTTGTCGAGGTGCTGAGCCGAGATTTCCCTCAGTGACCGAGGTGCCAATCCGAGGTGACACCCTATGTACACACTCGATTAGGCTTTTGAGACCTTTGATTGCAAGTCTCCCTTGTAGCTGAGGTGTCGAGCCAAGGTCTCCCTCAATAGTTGATGTCTCCCTCATCTGCTGAAGTGTTGAGTTGAGGTTTCCCTAACAGGCGAGGTGTCGAGCTGAGGTCTCCCTTAGTTGATGAGGTGCCAAACTGAGGTCTCCCTCAGTTGTCGAGGTGCTGAGCCAAGGTCTTTTGCAGTGGTCGAGGTGTTGTCTAGCTCAAGCTTGATTCGAATTAGAGACTTGAGCTCGAGCTCAAATTTCGATCTCGGCTCAACTTGGCTCGAGCTCGACTACCTTTGATTGCAGGTTCCCTAACAGCCGAGATGTCAAGCTGAGGTCTCCCTTAGTTGGAGAAAGAATGACATTCTTGAAATTTATAAGGAGAGAGAAAGAGAGAGAATGACATTCTTGTAGCTCGACTACCTTTGATTGCAGGTTCCCTAACAGTCGAGATGCCGAGCTGAGGTCTCCCTTAGTTGGAGAAAGAATGACATTCTTGAAATTTATAAGGAGAGAGAAAGAGAGAGAATGACATTCTTGTAATTTATAAGGAGAGAGAGAGAGAGAGTTGATAAGAGAGATTGGCATTCTTGTAATTTGTAAGGAAAGAGAGAGAGAGAGAGAGTCGGTTGGAGAGAATGGCATTCTTGTAATTTGTAAGGAAAAAACAAAAGAGAGAGAGAGTTGGTAGGAGAGAGAGTGGCATTCTTTTAATTTGAAAGAAAAAAAGCAAGAGAGAGAGAGATTTAATAGGAAAAAAGCATAATTTACTGTGAGATTCCATTTTTTGTCTTCTTAGGCATTCTTTTCGTACACATTCCAACTTAATGTAT
This sequence comes from Nelumbo nucifera, assembly GCF_000365185.1. Next base: position 3,341,852 of record NW_010729120.1, on the reverse strand, counting down.
TTACTAGCGGAGGGGGCTTTGCGTTGTAGGGGCTCACTCATAAATTATCAGGCTCGAGCTCGAATCAAAATAGAGACTTAAGCTCAAGCTCGAGTCAAAAGCTCGGAAATTTGAGCTCGACTACCTTTGATTGCAACTCTTTGAAGTAGTTGAGGTACCAATCCAAAATCTCCCTCAATTGCCAAGGTGCCAAACCGAGGTCTCCCTCAGTTGTTGAAGTGTCAAATTGAGGTTTCCCTAGCAGGCGAGGTATTGAGCTAAAGTCTCCCTTAGTTGACAAGGTGCTTAGCTGAGGTCTCCCTCAGTGGTTGAGGTGTCATCTAGCTCGAGCTTCATCAAATTAAAGACTTGAGCTTGAGCTCAGAAGTTCGAACTCGACTTCCTTTGATTGTAGGTCCCTTAGCAGCTGAGATGCCAAGCTAAGGTCTCCCTCAGTTGGAGAGAGAGTGGAATTCTTGTAATTTATAAGGAGAGACAGAGAGATGCCATTCTTGTAATTTATAAAAAAGAGGGAGAGAATTGTTAGGAGAGAGAGTGGCATTTCTGTAATTTGAAAGAAAAAATACAAGAGAGATACAGGGAATTAGTAGAAGAAAGTGACATTCTTGTAATTTGAAAGAAAAAAAAAAAGAAAAAGAGATAGAGTTGGTAGAGAGTGGCATTTTGTAATTTTTAAGAAAAAAAGGCAAATAATACTATTAGATTCCATTTCCCTCATCCTCATGTCTTCTTACGTACACATTTCAGCTTAAATATTTACCAGTGCAGGGGGCCTTGCGTTGTAAGGGCTCGCTCATAAACTATCAAGCTTGAGCTCGATTCGAATTAGAGACTTGAGCTTGAGCTCGAGCATGGCTCGAGTCAAAAGCTCAGAAGTTTGATCTCGAGTACCTTTGATTGCAGGTCTCTCAAGTAGCCGAGGTTCCAAGCCAAGGTCTCCCTCAATTACCGATGTGCCAAATCGAGGTCTCCCTCAGCTGATGAAGTGTTGAGCTGAGGTTTCCCTCAGTTGTCGAGGTGCTGAGCCGATATCTCCCTCAGTGACCGAGGTGCCAAGCCGAGGTCTCCCTTAGTGGTCAAGGTGTCGTCTAGCTCAAGCTCGATTCGAATTAGAGACTTGAGCTTGAGCTCAGAAGTTTGAGCTTGGCTAGGCTTGAACTCGACTACCTTTGATTGCAGGTGCCCTAGTAGTCGAGATGCCGAGCTGAGGTCTCCCTCAATTGGAGAAAAAGTGGCATTCTTGTAATTTATAAGGAGAGAGAGGGATGCCATTCTTGTAATTTGTAAGAAAAGGAAAGAGAGAGTTGGTAGGAGAGAGTGGCATTCTTATAATTTGAAAGAAAAAAAAAGCAAAAGAGAGAATTGGTAGAGAGTGGCATTCTTGTAATTTTTATGATAAAAAGGCAAAAAATACTATTAGATTCCATTTCCCTCATCCTGAGGCCTTCTAGTAGAGGGGGCCCTACGTTGCAGGGGCTCGCTCATAAACTATCAGGCTTGAGCTCAATTCAAATTAGAGACTTGAGCTCGAGCTTGGCTCGAGTCAAAAGCTCGGAAGTTCAAGCTTGACTACCTTTGATTGTAGGTTCTCAAGCAGTCGAGGTGTCAAGCTGACATCTCCCTCAGTTGCCAAGGTGCCAAATCGAGGTCTGCCTCATCTGATGAAATGTCGAGTTGAGGTTTCCCTAACAGGCGAGGTGTCAAGCTAAGGTCTCCCTTAGTTGACAAGGTGCCGAGCTGAGGTCTCCCTCAGTTGTCGAGGTGCTGAGCCGATATCTCCCTCAGTGACCGAGGTGTCAAGCCAAGGTCTCCCTCAGTGGTCGAGGTGTCGTCTTGCTCGAGCTCGAGCTCAGAAGTTCAAGCTCGGCTAGGCTCGAACTCGACTACCTTTGGTTGTAGGTCCCCTAGCAGTCGAGATACCGAGCTGAGGTCTCCCTCAGTTGGAGAGAGAGTGGCATTTGTGTAATTTATAAGGAGAGAGATAGAGAGTTGGTAGGAGAGAGAGTGGCATTCTTGTAATTTGAAAGGAAAAGAGAGAGAAAGAGAGAGAGAGAGAGAGAGTTGGTAGGAGAGTGGCATTCTTGTAATTTGAAAGAAAAAACCAAAAGAGAGAGAGAGAGTTGAAAGAGAGTGGCATTCTTGTAATTTCTATGAAAAAAGGCAAAAAAATACTTTAGATTCCATTTCTCTTATCCTCAAGAATCCTTACGTACACATTTCAACTTAATATATTTATAGCAGTGGGGGCCCTGTGTTGTAGGGGCTCGCTCATAAACTATCAAGCTTGAGCTTGATTCGAATTAGAGACTTAAGCTCGAGCTCGAGCTCAACTTAAGTCAAAAGCTCGAAAGTTCGAGCTCGGCAACCTTTGATTGTAGGTCTCTCAAGCAACCGAGGTGCCGAGCCGAGGTCTCCCTCAATTACTGAGGTGCCAAATCGAGGTCTCCCTCAGTTGCTGAAGTCTCGAACTGAGGTTTCCCTAGCAGGCGAGGTGTCGAGGTAAGGTCTCCCTTAGTTGGCAAGGTGCCTAGCTGAGGTCTCCCTCAATTGGAGAGAGAGTGGCATTTTTGTAATTTATAAGGAGAGAGATGACATTCTTATAATTTGTAAGAAAAAGAGAGAGAGAGAGAGAGAGATGGTAGGAGAGAGAGTTGCATTCTTGTAAATTGAAAGAAAAAACAAGAGAGAAAGAGAGTTGGTAGGAGAGAGTGGCATTCTTGTAATTTCTATGAAAGAAAGGTAAAAAATACTGTTAGATTCCATTTGCTGCATTCTCAAGCCTTCTATCGTACACATTTCAGCTTAATAGATTTACAAGTGGAGGGGCCCTGCATTGTAGGGGCTCGCTTATAAATTATCTGGCTCGAGCTCGATTCGAATTAGAGACTTGAGCTCGAGCTCGAGCTTGGCTCGAGTCAAAAGCTTGGAAGTTCGAGCTCGCTACCTTTGATTGCAGGTCTCTCAACCAGTCGAGGTGCCAAGTCGAGGTCTCCCTCAATTGTCGAGGTGCCAAACCGAGGTCTCCCTCAGCTGTTGAAGTGTCGAGCTGAGGTTTCCCTAACAGGCGAGGTGTCGAGCTAAGGTCTCCCTTAGTTGACAAGGTGTCGAGCTAAGGTCCCCCTCAGTTGTCGAGGTGCTGAGTTGAGATATCCCTTAGTGACCAAGGTGCCGAGTCGAGGTCTCCCTCAGTGGTCGAGGTGTCGTCTAGCTCGAGTTCGATTCGAATTAGAGACTTGAGCTTGAGCTTAGAAGTTCGAGCTTGACTCGACTCGAACTCGACTACCTTTGATTGTAGGTCCCCTAGCAACTGAGATGCCGAGCTGAGGTCTCCTCAAATTGGAGAGAGAGAGAGTAGTGGTAGGAGAGAGTGGCATTCCTGTAATTTGAAAGAAAAATAGCAAGAAAGAGAGAGAGTTGGTGAGAGAGAGTGGCATTCTTATAATTTAAAAGACAAAAAACAAGCGAGAGAGATAAAGAGTGGCATTCTTGTAATTTCTATGAAAAAACAAAAAATATTATTACATTCCATTTCCCTCGAGGTCCTTTTAAGTACACATTTCAGCTTAATAAATTTATATTAATATTGATATAGGTATAGAAATTGATATAGATCTAATAACTTATTGATTTTCTGCTTTTTTTTTCCAGATTAATTAGTGTAAAAGAAAAACAAGACACTTACATTTCGAAAGAAAAAAAAGATTATTTCACTTTAAATGTTTTAACGACGTATATATTAATTTGATTAGATTTATAGATTAAAATATTTTCACATGGGCTAGTTACAACCATTGAATATATGATACTATTAAAATATTTTGATTTAACTCTGGGATGTGAAGCCAATGCAATTATTGACATCATAATACTTTTATCAACTTTAACCCAAAATTTTAGGAAGAAAAAGAACCCTTAAATTTGAGAGGAAAAGAAGCCGAAACACCAAATATTCAAAAGCAATGAGGCAATGTCAAGGAGTCTGACCGTCTGATGAGTTAGGTTAATGCAAGTTTACTATTTAACTAAGTTAGAATGTTGAAAATGGGATTTGGTCTAAATTGTAGGGTTTCGAGGTCTAGGCTATACCAAACCATGCCAACTGGCATATGTGACCAACTGAACATAGATGCATGATTGTCAGTTGTTAAACATAACCAAATCCAAGTGGTTTGCACGCATCGTTGCTTAAGCACATGTTATTAAGGTTCATTGAACCTAGACAACAATATGTGTCCACATTCAATGAATTTCATAATTTATGTAAGAAGATTATACATAAGGAGTTCATGAAAATCCAGGCACTGTAAGTAAGAGAAATTCTCTTAAACTATGTACAACTTTTGTCTTTAGGAAATTGACTTACCCTAATTAATGTTTAGAAACTGCTATAAAGTATTCTTAAGTTTTTTGACAACTGATTAAATGATAACAGAAAGATGGAAATGACTGTTATACCCATTTTTCTTCTTTAAATTTTTAAATTTGCAATATTTTAATAGAACGTTGCTGCAAATACCTTTGAACAAGTGAATAGGAGGGATCATCTCCCACCCAAAAACTATGGCATCTTAGCTTTTATTAGCTCCATGTCCATATGCTTTAATATCATGGGAAATTGTGGAGAAATTCCCTTATGTATTCAAGGTGGATGTTGAGTTTTATTTTGAAAATTTGAAGAATAATGGAAGGCAAAATTGATCACAAAAGGATAATGTTGGATTTAAAAAAATATCCACACATTATGTGGTGTCACATGTGAATGAATTACGATAAAACACTAATACTAGGGGGGATTTAGAATATTATACCAAACTTTAGCTATCACCTGTGAATCTAAAAAACTGACTGAGATTCACGAATCACAAACAAGTGATAATACACAAGACTCAAGACTCAAGCAAATGGAGAGACAAGACATCAAATCTAGCTCGGCCCCAGACATCAGATCTACAGATAGAAACTTTTGTAGAAACTAAAGCAAATGGAAAATTATAAAAGCAGGAAGTAAAATTGATGATATGATGTAAACTATACCCAAATCCAGTTCTTCAATTACATTTTACAGAAAAAAAAGGAAAATTGCTTAAAACTTCATTGTGTCTTCTGACAAAATACTTAAACCTCCTCCATGTTTTACCATCTAATAAGTCTTCCTTCATATTTTAAAGAAACATACAAACATACCAACTTCCTTGATTGTCTTCATGGTTTTCAAAACCGGATTGGACCGGATGGTCAGATCGGAAAATTTGGGGTGACTGATTTTGTTTTACTCCAGAATTGTTATTTCGTCAAAAACCGTTGATTTGGTTAGTAAATTGTTAACCTGAGCGGTTGAACGTTCAAACCGTTCAATGATTTGGCCATTTTTATTATTTTTTTATTATTTTTTGTCAGAATGGGCCATCCGTTCTATTCGAACGATCGGACTGTTCGACCTAGGAACCGGACCCCTGCCCGACTCAGTTTTAAAAGCCTTGATTGTCTTGACGGAAAATCCTAACATAGGGGGGTGTTTGACATGATAGGTTTGCTTTGTTTATGAAAACAAAGGTAACTGCCACATCAGTAAAATATATTATATTGTTTTTGCTGATATGGTAGTTGTTTTCATTTTCATAAACAAAACAACCATGTTATCAACACCCCTTAATGTTTTAAAGTTTTTTTTTCTAACAATATAAATGTCTTAAAGTTTTAAAATTTTATTTTTGCTTATAAAAAACCAATTATTTAAAAAAGGACCCAGGAATGGAACCGTTCTGACCACCGGTTTTTGGGTCAAAGGTCTGACCATCCGGTTTAAATAAACGGCCCGTTCTGACATCAAAATTAAAAAAATTAAAAAGGTCAAAAACCCATTGAACGGGTCGACGGGTCAATTCCCCGGGTCAACGATTTGTTCTTTTTCAATGGTTTTTGACCAAATTATGAGTTTTGGATAAAACATAACCGGTTGTCTGGACGATTCTCGGGCCGAACAGTCCGACCATCCGGATCAACGACGGTTCGAAAACGTAGTAAAAAACTTTATTGAGATGAAGATTTATTAGATTACCAATAGAATTAAGTGGGTTTCATTGTTTGTTTCATCATGTGAAGGGAGAACAATGGTTTTCACTGTGTAATTCTTAATAAAATATCATAACTTTACTATCTCTATGAAAATCTCTATTATATGATAATTAGGTAAAGGGGTGTGCTTGCATATTTATTTAAGACTATAAGGGATCCTTTTGTCCGATTATAGGAAAAGTCCGAAAGAATACATTGGGGAAGTTAAAGTAATTTTCTCAAATAAGATTAGCCACCAAGGATCGAGGAAGACAAAATTTAGGTCATTTGACTTATTTTTAAGGCATGAATCTGCACTTTACACAGTGTAATGGGACACACTATAAAAACATATATTTTGTATTTGAAAACCTTGTTTTTCTTTGTACATATTATATTTGTATTAGTACTCTTTTCAAACTGAATTAATGAATGGAATTGCACGAGTGCAATTAATGCAAAAATGTTTATTTAACTGGGCTTCATTGTTCACTTCATTGAGTGGTTAACAAATGTCAATTTGGGTTTGAATTAAAACCTCTTCTACAAGTAGAATTGTCACATTCAAGCAATTTGAAAAGAGAATAATAGTGTTGTTCATTCTTCATTGTATACAAAGGGCATATACTTCCAACATGTCCATTAAGATAATTAAGGCTTAGTTTAGGAGTAAAAATGCAAATATATAAAGTGCAAAACCTTATATTTTGTATTATTTTGAATGTATTTACATCATATATATTTATACTTGTACTTTTTTCAATTGAAAGGAGTACAGATACAAATATATAGAGTGTAAAATTTTATATTATTTTGTATGCATTTGCATTGTACATATTTGTAGCCTTTTCAAACTGAGCCTTGGAAAGAATACAAGTGCAAATATGTTCAGTGCAAATACATACAAAATATAAGGTTTACACCTTACATATTTGTATTTGTAGGAACACAAATGCAAATATGTAGAGTGCAAAACCTTATATTTTGTATTATTTTGTATGTATTTTCACTATACATATTTGTATTCGTACTCCTTCCAAACTGAGTCTAATGAAAGAAATTGAGGTTTTTATGGAGGTCTAAGGTATAGGAGGTTTTAGTTTTGTCAGAATAATACTAGGGAGGATTTAGCAATTTCCCCAAAGAAGGTTAGGTTGAGGAAAAGAAAAAATATGTCATTTGACGTAGTTTATATTTCTCATACATTGAATTTAGACATACATCAAAGTTTGTCTACATTCAACGAATTTGACAAATAAAATGTAACTGGGTGAAATCATGTTCTTTAAGGTGGTGTTTGGCATCGTTGCTGTTGTCTGAGAAAACAACTTCTTATTTGGTACTGTTTTCCATAAAAAACGTTGTTTCAGACCACACCTTGGCAATCGGGTAAGTGTGGTTTGAAGCAATACCAAATTCGATGCTTTCTTAGAAAACAGCCTGTTGCTGCCAACGGTGCAATGATGTGGCATCATCTTGGATGTTGGATAATATGACCAATGCTGAAAATGGTTGTATGGCATTGGTACCAAACAAAACCAGTTCAATTTTCCTAGAAAATAGCCTATGTGGTAGCACCGCTTCCAAACAAAATATAAGCACCATTTCTTACAACCCAGACATGCCCATCACCAATGCCAAACACCTACTAAGATAGTATGGTAATTGTGAGATTTCCAACACATTAATCAAGGTGATGTTTGGCATCGATGTCGTTTTCTGAGAAAACGACACCACATAGGCACCACATCAGAGAAAGTGGTGCTTCAAACAATGCCCTCTTATTTGGTGCCATTTTTCCAGAAAAAAACATTGCTCTAGACCACGCCTTGGAAACCGAGAAAGTGAGGTCTGGAGCAACGCCAAATTCAATGTTTTCTGAGAAAACAACATGTTGCTGCCAATGGTACAATGATGTGGCATCATCTTAGACGTTGGATAATATAGATCAATGTCGAGAACGTTGCTGTTAGCATTGGTACCAAACAAAACTAGTGTTGTTTTCTCAGAAAAACGCCTATATAGCAGCATTGATTCTAAACAAAAAATAAGCACTATTTTCTGAGAAAACATAAAAAAATAGTACTTACAACTCCAGTACCGTTTTTATGAGAAAATAGTGCAATGTTCCCAGCACCGACACCTACTAAGTAAAAGTCAAAGAGGCAAATGCTAGTATGTGGATTAACGGCTGATGTTTTACTATACTGTATGTTTCATGTAGGTTAGCATAATCTTAATTTTTGACCCAGTCTCAACAAAGTAACCATATAAATAATAGTTTTAACAAAACAGTTTGGGGGCCAAGACCCCCCCTAATATAATTGGCTCCGCCCCTGCCAAAATGCCCATTGAAACGTATCCTCAATTTTGTTAAATAGAAGAAATAAGGATTGGGTTGGACCAAATCTGTTCAATTGACACCGTTGTGGCCACCCCTAAGCACAGCCTGTCGAACGTGGACAGCCAAAATTCATACATCCCAGTGTTCCCACCTACACTGGTTATACCTCTTAAAGGTGAAAAGGTCAGCAGTATCGCAAAGTCTCAACTCAACCATGGCGGAGTTGGCTAATCATTATAGGCTTATCCAGGTAGTGGGCTTCAACCGTTGAAAGATACGGCTTTGTAAAAAAAAAAAAACCGTTGAAAGATATTGTATATTTATCAAATAAATAAAATAAAAATTTCCAGATTGGTATTTTTGGGCACATGATGCTATTAAACACGTTAGAGAAATTATGGATCACTGACGTGTTTATTTCTGAATCTGATTGATGCTCCGATCCTGGCTTGCACGCCTTATTTCTATTGAATCCGAAGTCGTGACCCGTGGGCGGGAGGGAGAAGCCCAAATGGTTCCTATAATGGGCCCCCTAACCAAGACTCGGGATCTGCTGGAAACGAGATCATTGAAACTAGGCTTGAAAAATCAATAAAAATATAAAGGTCCATTTGGTTAAATAGTGGGAATAGTGATTTGGAATGGGAATTGTAATGGACCATTTCGATTCCAACTATTTGATTAAGTGGAATTGTAATCTTATTTTCCTTCTTGGTAGATTGATATTTCCCTGGTCATTCCTTCCCCCTCTCTTAACAATGAAATTCCATTTCAGCTAAATTCAATTCTCATTCCCATTTCCTATATGAACCAAATAAATTATAGCAACATATAATTTCGATTCTGATTTTGATTCTTATTCCAATTGAAAACCAAATGGACCCTAAAACGTTAGCAATCCATCATGTTATCAGATTATATTGACTGATGTACTTACTTTTGATTTGTGGTTTCTAGCCTAGTTTCCACATGCTGTTTGTAGCAGACAAGGTAGTCCAAATTTAGTCACCATCCAGGCATAAAAGCCACTGAGTCCTATGTTTGGTTGCAGTGAAATTTTATTTACACTAATATAAATGTATAAGAGTGTAAATGAAAAAAAAATACAAATTTTAGTTTAATTTTATTTTAGATTTTACTTTATTCTGTTTTATATCTTATTTTACTTTATTTTTGATGCAAAAAGTAAGATAAATTTTAAAACAAAAATAAATCAAAACTTACACCCAAATCATTTGCACTTACATAATTTCGCATCAATGTAAATTCATTTGCACTACAATCAAATACAGCCTAAGGGACAAAACATTATCAGAAATGAAGGTTGTCATTTGGAAAATCGGATTTGGTCTTTACTAGACTACTGCTCACACTGTTTGCAAAGTCCCTTACAAATATCTCCTTTTATAAAAATACATATAAGTATTATTCCCAATGCACGGCTGTAAAAGACTGAGAACTGAAGCGGATAAGTCGGTGGTAGCAGTAAAAGCGATCTCACCCTCCAGAAAATCCCCCTTTGAGATGCTATTGAATGGACGATCCAGATTGAGAAGCATGCAGCTTTATCTGCGAAGAAATCGGATATACCAAGGATGTGCTGACTTAAGCGGTAGGGCTGTTCATAAGAAGACCTAATTTGACCAAACCGACCAATCCAGACCGACCCAACCTGAGTTGGTCAGGTTTTCTTCAGCATCGGTCGGTTTCGGGTTGTAAAAAATCATAAACTGATGGTTCGGGTCAGTTTCGGTTTTCATGACCCGAACCGAACCGACTTAGTAGTTAGTAGTTAGTTCTTAGTTAGTAGTTTCAACCTACTTAGTTCCTACTTAACTAAGTTGTTTCTATCCTAGTTACAACCTAACTTAATTTATAGTATTCTAGTTAGGAATGACATTAATGACAAGTATTGTAAGACAACTAGACAAGGAATTTTTTTGGAAAAGTTTAAAGAAAAGAATCAAATGATCCTAGTTTCTATGATCTTTTACACCAAATAGGCAAACAATTAGAATTAGGTGTCATTTTTTACTTAGATTAGAAGGTTTCTTGAAATATACAAATTTCAGTCTTCTTTCTCTAATATAGTTTGACTTTCTATTTTCTTGATAACTTGATCGGGGGGGTGCTCTTGCTTCACAAAGTTATTGACCTGTTTTCTCTTAATTTATGTGCTTTCTTTGCTGCATGATGTTGCTAACTACTTCTCTGACGCCCAATCTACCAAATTATTACCATGGTTGAACTTAGAGCCGAAACCGACCCAAACCGACCCAACCCGACTCAAACCTACCAGGTTGGTTTTGCTTAACATAGGGTCAGTTTCGGTTTCAATTTCAGGTAACCCGACCAGGTCGGGTCGGTTGGAAAAATCTCAGTAAACCGACCCGTGAACAACCCTATTAAACGGATCCTAGACGATTGAAAGTCAAGACTGTAGTCCGCTTGCATCGTCGTATCAGGATGCAAAACAGCCCCCGCGTGGCTAGACTAGAGGGGCATTCATAGGAGCGGCTCTAAGACTATTAGTGATTTAGTGATGTGGAGGTTGATTGTTTGGAGACCGGATCTGCTCCTCACAGAGGGCGCTTCACATGGACCTCATTCACATCCTATCATGCATTGGGAACATCTCCCGTGTTTATAAGTTATTAGGGAGAATGATGTTCAGTCCAGGGTCAGAATTTGTAGGCTTAAAGTACATTTGGGGTAGGTGCCAGCTCAGAATTGATGTCAATTCAACGGACGAGTATGAATGCATAGAGTGTGGGGTTTTGACCTTTTGAATATTTATAGCTCTGCAGTAGAAATCAGAAATTTGCATTAGCCATGCCCGTACTTCTCTGTAAGTTATTATTCACAGGAGATGTTTCCGGTGGATGTGCCAATGAGACGCCCATATGTGAGGAGCAGATCCTGTTCTAGTCATTTGAGGTAGTGAGATAGGATCTGCTCCTCACATACTGCACCTCCCACCGACCTCACAGGACATATCAGCTGTGAGGCACACCCTGTGAGTGTGAGGAGCAGATCTGAACTCCGAGGCAGCAGCCTGGAGCTGAATAGAGTAGTAGCAAAAGTGAACAGAACTCACGTTAGGGTTTAGGGGTTCAAAATTGAGCGGGTTGGGCTGGGTTCATGATCAATCCAGGCCCAACCCGAAGATTTGGGCCTGGATCAAATTTAAGGTCGAGTTCCATTTTTCCAATTGGAATTCAATCTGATTGTAATTTGATGTATTCAGATTAGTAGTAAACCTATTCTAAAATTAAACATGTATGTACGTATTTATACAACTATGCATGTATATATGTAAATGTAAATCTATGTATGTATGAATGGGTATAGTCAGATTAGATTTTCAGTCTTCGAGTTGAGTTTGGGTTTAAAACTTTGTGTTTTCTATTTTTCGGGTTAGGTCCAGACTTAATGCTTAGGTAATCTAAATCTGACCTAACTTACACATCCATATATATATATAGATAGATTTACACATACATACATACATATATGTTTAATTTTAGAATAGATTTACTGACTAATCTGAATAAATCAAATTACAATGAAGATTGAATTTCAATTAAAAAAATGGGACTCAATCTTATATTTGATCTAGTCTTATACCCAAATCTTAGGGTTGGGCCTGGATTGATCATAAATCCGGCCCAAATCTTAGGTAATTTGAATCTAACGTAACTATACACATACATACTTATATGTTTCTTTACTGACTAAACTGAACCAACATCGATGCTGATTCTTCCTTACCAATTTTTCAAAACTCAGTGACTTTTGAAATTCAGTGTTTTTCAAAAATTGGTAAATTTTATTATTTGGTATCATTTTTGTCATGTAACCCAATTTTTGAGAATTTTTTTTTTGAATCTTTGGTATTGATTTCTAAAGGTTTGATTATTTTTATATTAGAGTTATTATTCAATGCCATGTTGGATGCTATGTCATCTTCAAAAAATCAGAATCATCTAAAAATCAGGAAATCAACAAAGAAAAGATGATCCTTAAAAATGACTGATTTTAAAAATTAATTTTTAATCGATTTCCTGAAAATCACTATAATTGACTAACCAAATAGAAATTTCAATGTCCATTCCTCTAATGCTGACATGACTCCGATATGGCAGTGATTTTCAAGAAATCGTCATGAATTAATGTCATAGCTCTCAAATCACTGAAATTCAACCGGAGAATAAAAAGGGACAATGAGAATAGCTGGGAAATAGGTCAACGAATGGAAAAGGATGGAAGCAAAATAGAATGATGCTTGGAAAAACGTGCTATATTGGCTGCTTTCTTTCCTTGCAAGCATATTCGACGACCCAATCACCCAACGACCAACCTTTCTATCCTCCGGTCTATATTAATAATAAATAAATAAATAAAAGAAAGAAAATGAAACGGTGGATTGTTATCTGTAATTATCGTTAATGAAAACGCCACATATGCGTCCAATAAGAAATTATAAGGCGGAGAGGATTGCTGCCGAGCACATTATCATGTGGTCAGACTGTGATTGGGAAACTTGGAAGGGACGACCGAACCAGTGAACACTGTGAATTACACTCACCGTTTTGATCTCCTCTCTAGTCTCTATTGGTAATCTCATGAAAGAAATTGTGAAATGACATAAAATATCCTGATATCTAACTGTCAATTCCTTACATACAGCCTATCCATTCGGTGGGACGGCCCGTGGGAAGGTTTCTGTTTGTCAATTGCGACTAAGGTTGTGTAGATGGCAAGTAAGGTTGTGTTTGTTTGTAGTTAATGCCTTTTCTTTATAAACTGTTTGGGATTTATCAATGCAAATTGGTGAAAAAAAATTGATGTCACATTGAATAAGAGAATCATGTTTACAAATAACATGCATATATGAAATTAATCATTGTCATTTAGACTTAAACATAAATTTGACATTGTACCAATATGTATTTTTTAAGGCCTATTCGCTTGTTTCTTAAGTCTGACATCTGAAAGTGCAATAATTATACTAAGAAGTATATCGGTATTGGTGAACTTTTTTTTCCTCTGAACTTTGAATGTAGAGAATGTTGTTTTGAATTTTAAATTCTGAAAATGATTAAATATCCATTTTGACCCCATATATGAGAGTTTTTGTTTGTCTTTTTAGGATATTGTTGGAAGATAAAAAGTTGTATGATTGCACTTTAAGAGATAAGAGGAAATGAACAACCATTTTTCTCTTAAAGTTAAAAGATTCATTTTAAGAGATAAGATTGAAGAAGAAACGAACAAGCCCTTAGTTAAAGTCTTATATGATGTGACAAGACATCTGACCAATTTGTACCGATTGACTCCAACATTTCAAGAAGAAACACAAACAATGATGCCAAATACAATTTAAGTCTTGGTTGGAGGCAATGTCCACTGATGGTGGAAATGCTCACTCATCTCACCACTAGAGCAGCCCTTTGGGTGGGTGTATTAAGATTAATGCCAATGTTGCTTATAAGGGGACCGGGATCCAGTTGGTACAACATAGGAAGGACATTTAATGAGCACGTTATAAATATTTTGACAATTGTTAAAATTTGTCTTTAATCTTTTTCAAGGGTAGGTCGGGGGTATTTCAAAGGACAGGTGTCAAAAAAAAAAATGAAAGTGCTCATTTAATGTGACGTATCTACTTAATCCAGACTTGCTTGTAAAATGTATAAAATGGCATGAATATTAGCGTTTTAGTGATAAATCAGTGGCCAGATGTATTCCTAGTGGCCCAGTCTTCCTTATAGGTTGAAATGTGGGCTGGGCTTTTCTTTATGGTGCTCAATTCAGTTGGCAGTGGATATGGGCTTTTCTCCTGTGGCTGTGTTGAAGGTGATGCACAGGATATTGTCAAACTTGTATAGGTGGATCCGTGGATGATCTTGATCCACCTTGACGGATTCTTTTAAATTGCTGATTGCGTAAGTTTTTCGAGGTACAATGCTTCTTTAGGAGTTGATTATGCAAGAGGTATTTCTCTGTTTCCCGGTATGTATTTGTAAATTCTTGTATTTTGTATTATTTTATATGTATTTGTATTGTATATATTTCTACTCTTTCGCCTTGGGCTCAATTTTGGAAGACTGCACATATTTGCTTTTACATTCTTCCCAAACTCTGAGTCTTTAGGCTGTGTTTATTTGTGGTGTAAATACTGGATCGGTGTTATATTATTTTCCAGCCCAATTGTTAGCTGTTTGGATGAAGTGTGTAATTAAACACCAAAAATTGATGTAAAACTCCATTCATATTGAGCTTTAGATCGATAATTGAGAGTAACTTTAACTTTGATAAAAATGATGTAAAAATTTACATTGAATCCCAGTTCCCATTTATATCAAGAGTAACTTTTAAATCAATTAGTGTATAACTCCCAATGGTGTTTTTTTTTTTTTAGATAACATTTACATTGCTTTCAAACGCTGCCTTAAAAAAATCAGCTCATTAGGCTTTCAATAAACAAAAATAAAAATTACCGGAAAAATCAAACTTTATGTTTGCCACTGTTAGACGAATTCAGATCTGCACGCAACACATATTCTGATGATAGACCAGAACTGATGATGTCATCATTGAAATATATTTTCAATATACAGCGGGAATGTGCTGTGGGACGTTGTGGGACGCCCCCACCTGTTAGTCAAGGACTATGAAGAAGAAGCTATGAATGGTTCCCCCATTCTAATGAATTTAGATAAAGCACACATCAGGAATATCAACAATATGAGAGATCCTGACTCCAGTAAGCTTACTTCGTTTATACAAGCTTACTTCGGGTTGCGTCAAATGACTATGACTCCCTAGTCTATTCAAGCTCATATCCTGTAGCTCTGACTCCAGTAAGCTTACTTGGTTTATACAAGAAAAAATTTCTATAGTAATGTATAAACATGAAAGTTTAAATTTAATTCAATAGTTTCTGACTTTATTTTATAATTGCTATTAAACTAACTTCGTTAAAAATTATTAAAGGAACAAGTAGTTTAGTGCATGTATAAATTTTCCTTTATAAATATAAAGAGATCCTGTTGAAAACGTGGAATGCCTGACAAAAAGGCCCAGTAAATAACGTACGCTTAGACGCTTTATAAATTATATACTAACCTATCTTTTATATCCATAAAATCTTCATGGATTTGGAGCAAATCTACTAGGATTCAATTTTGATTGAGACATTGGAACGAAAAAGAAAAGAACAGAAGTGAGGCTAATTACAAGCAAATAATCAAATAGTTAATTTGCTTAACACAAGAACCATTGACTTCATCCTCAAGCCTTACTTAGCAACTCGGTTAAGGCATAGCAGATCAATTGGTGGATTTACTAAAAGAAAATAAAACAAAAAAAAAACAAAAACAGCTGCAGGTCTATAGCCGAGTCCGGATGTGCTCCTCACACCGACCTCACAATGCGTTTCAGTTGCACATTAAGAACATTTTCCATACTTTATGTTGTTATTCATGGAGAGATGTTTTTAATATATCGTTGAATTGTGAAGTAAATTGCGATTCTCTATAGCCTACAGATTGACCTCAAGTTTGGGGTGCGAGACAGTGTTTACTGGCTTGGTTGGCAAAGTCCGGTGAATCTGGATTTACTAAATAGGGAACATCTTCCCATGAATGGCAAAATAAAGCATGGGAGATGTTCTCAATGAACGGCTGAAAGCACTATGAGGTTGGTATCAAATCCACTTACTTTCATCTCTCGCTGGTTTAACAGAGATTTTGGAGTCAAATCCCGCTGTCACAAGAGTTTTAGAGGGGTGGGGTTGTTATGAGTAAGGGGACGCGTTGTGTAGCCCATGAAGCAAATAAGTTAGAGGGTGAGAGGTCTAAGTTGCCCAATTTGAGGAATTTCAACTATGTTGGGCTTGGATTTGGGTTCGGGCCATTCAAATTTTAACACATGCACAATCAAGTAAACCTAAGTTGTATAAGAGAACAATGCTCTCAACCAAGTCACTCCAGATCTGCTACCCACAAATGTTCCCACATCTCTACCCATGGAATACCATCGTCATGTACTAGAAACATTTCCCTATAAATGAAAAGGGAGATATTCACAATGCGCAGCTGTTATATCCCGTGCGTAGGGATATGAGAACAACTTATGGGTGGTAGATCCAAGCCCCAACCAAGTTGACCCAAGTTGCACAAGAGGTGCCATTTCTGCACCATTGCGGATTTCTTTGCTGCAATTGGAATCAAAGAATTTCTATTGAAGGAAAAAAAAAGAAACTCAAAAATAAAGAGAAAAATATAAGCCGAGTTATTTTTGGTAAAATATAAAAGCCACGTTGTGTGAACATTTTTTTTTTCACTTTTGAGACAAAATGCTCATATAAGACACAAGAATGCCCATCTCGGAGAAAACGTTTCCAATGGTTTTTTCAAAATTTCCAAATAAAATTGATTTAAAGAGCTTTTTTAGCAATTTATATCCATATTATATTAATAGTCCGTTTGGTTTGCGCGACGGTTCGAATATTCCTATTTTCCCACGTTTGTTTTGAGTGAACTTCTGGGATGTGATGAGAATTGGGTTCTCATTTTTTAGGATGTGGGGTCTCACCAAATAGATGTGACCCCACTGCGAAAAGAAAGAAGTGCGAAAATTTTATCGAAGGGAGGCAACCATCTTCTTCTCAGCCGCCGTCCAACCATCTCCTCACCGGCGTGATCTCCGGCGATCTTTCACGGAGGTAAGCTCATATTTCGGTTCCTCTCATGATTTCCGTACGTTTATGTACCATTTTTACCTATTTCCATGAATGAGCTCCCCACAAGATTTCTGTTTGTCTTCTTCTCAGTTGCCATCCAACCATCTTCTCACCGATGCCATATCCGGCGATCTTCTCACCGGCGTCATCTCCATCCAAATCTATCATCTGGTATCTAAACATTTCTAGATCTGTGTTTTTTCTAGGTCTGTTGTAGATTTGTTCTCAAATACATTTATCCTCTTCTCAATCTGTATTTAGTTTCAGAGTTGCCGTTAGATCTGGTAATGCTCGAACTGATCATATCTGTATTATTTTTTTTGTTTTCATTTTTTGTTGTGTTTCAGGTTATCTCAGGCAACCCAAGGGGTTGCTGTTAGATCTGTTGTGTTTTCTAGATTTGTGTTTTTTGTTTTCATTTTTTTTGTTTCATGCTTTGTATTTATCAGCAGTTTCTTGAATCGAGCTTCATATACAAATGGGTCAAGCCCAACTAAAGAACGACAAATAGGTCAAGCTTTGTTGTTAATTTTTTTGAATAATCAAGCTTAGTACATTTCATTGTGGTTAATTTTTTGATAATAAAGAAAATTTATATTCAAGTTTGTGGCAGAGTAGTAGAAGGGTCAATATAATATGTTAAGATATAAAGCCACTAATTTTTTTCCTATTCAGACCATGGATAAGGGAGGAATTTGAAATATAAAAATTTGTAAACAAATATAAGGCCATTAATAAGGTTTGATTTTGAGAGATGAATTAAAAAAAAGGAAAACAAATACAAGTTTAGGAGAACCACATAATGGGCAAATAAGCAAGAGAAAACCTGAAGAACATTGAATAAGAAAAGTAATAGAGAAGAAAATATAAACAAAAAACAAAGTATATCTATGTAGCTGGAGAAATATAAAGCACCAGGCAAAAGAGGATAAGAGCATGCCTTCTGCATTACTTTCATTGCCAACTCAACTTCCCATTCTTGTGACCATCTTCGAGGGGGTCTTTTCTTTAGTTCTCTCTCCTATGTCCAACCTCAAGCATCAACAATGGTATACATGTCCTATACATCAAAGACCTTTCTTTCACACATCACCTTGAGTGCTTCATGAACCAGTCATCATCATCATCATCATCCTGCATACATATAAAACAAACACCAGCTTTTGTGAACAAAAAGGTGAGCTTAGGTTTTGAAAAAAGCCTGAACAAGAATAGCATGCTTCAAATCGACCTCTATATTATAGAGTTTAGATTTGACAAAACAATGATTAGAAACTATCAGTTTAGTTTTTGTTAAACATCAGATCAGTGACTTGGGATAGAATTTCTAGTTGCAATGGAACTTCAATTAGGTTCAGCACTTAGCCATTATTTATTTGCACTACTCATTAATGAATTGACTAAACATATTCAGGAGGTACTACAGTGTATGTTATTTGCTGATGGCGTAGTATTAATTGAAGAAACTAAAGAAGGATTAAGTGCAAAATAAGATAAATGGACAAATACCTTAAAAACAAGAGGTTTTAAAATAAGTAGGACTAGAACAAGATAAATGCAATGTAGATCTCAAGGTATGATAGTGTGCGTAATTTCCATATTATTTGTATTTTTTTATTATTTAATTAATAAGTTAATTAATGGATTTTATTGTGTTTTATTTAGAAAATCGCAATTTGGGAAAGAAAGCTGAAAGGAGCTTTCAGCATAGCCCCGGCACGTTGGAGAAGACCAACACGATTTCAGCATGCAAGAAGTGGGCCCGCTCCATCAATCCTAGTAGGATTCGGCTGAGTTGGAGGTGTGAATCACCAAGAGTTTTAATAGAGTCTATTTCTTGCTGTACTTCTAAAAAAAAAAAAGAGTCAGAGTCCGTCTTAGTTAGAATTCCTATTTAGAGATAAAAATAGATTAGATCTGAAATAAACATTATCCCGTTAGGAAATTGGACTTCTATTTGAGAAAACTCCTAAGAGGTGCTGGAAACAGCCACCCCCCCTAAGGCTATATAAAGGGG
>NW_010729120.1:3308317-3322018 GCF_000365185.1 Nelumbo nucifera | reverse complement strand
CAATCTCTGTGGAGACGACCTTGCTCATCACTATATACAAAAGTATTTAATTCGAATAGGACTTTTATTTTTGGTTGGATTTGACACCCACCAAATTTTGGCGCCGTTGCCGGGGATTGGTGTCCTAAATAAGATTTATTTCCTTTTGCTTGGTTTATGCCTCGTTCTTCTCGTGTAGGTGAACTCCAATACGATCCTGAGATCGAAAACACAGTTCGCCGGTTGAGGAAAGAAGCCAAGCAACGTCGTAGCCAATCGGCATCGCTCCCATCTTTCGGGGTGAAATCGGCAATGGACCTCGTCGAGTCATCTAATAACTCTGAAGAAGAAGTCATGGCCAACATCGACGAAAGAACTCTTAGAGAGCTAGCTGCACCAGATTTGAATCAACAACCACTCTGCATTGAATATGCAGATCTAATGGTACCTTTTGAATTGAAATCCGGTCTTATCCACTTAATTCCTACTTTTTGTGGATTTTCAGGTGAAGATCCTCACAAACATTTAAAAGAATTTCATGTAGTCTGCTTGAGCATGAAACCTCAAGGTGTTACCGAAGAGCAGATCAAGTTGCGCGCCTTTCCCTTCTCATTAGCTGACAAAGCTAAGGATTGGCTTTACTACTTACCCTCCGGTTCTATCACTACATGGAATGAGATGAAGAACCAATTTCTTGAGAAGTTCTTCCATGCCTCACGAGCTGCTAATATCAGGAAGGAAATTTGTGGGATAAGACAATTCAGTGGGGAAACTCTCTATGAGTATTGGGAGAGATTCAAACAACTATGTGCAAGTTGTCCTCAACATCAGATTCTTGATCAACTCCTTATCCAATATTTTTATGAAGGATTATTGCCAATGGATAGGAGTATGATTGATGTTGCAAGTGGAGGAATGTTGGTGAATAAAACCCCTACTCAAGCAAGGGGACTAATTTCAAACATGTCTGCAAATGCACAACAGTTGGCAATAGACAAGAGTCCATCCCGAGGAGAGTCACTGAGGTAAGTACTTCTTCCATCGATCAACGATTGGATACCCTCACCTCTCTTGTGGAAAAATTGGTTATAGGACACGTACAGCAAGTAAAGGCTTGTGGCATTTGTTCTACTATGGGTCATCCAACTGACATGTGCCCTACACTTCAAGATGAACCCTATGAACAAGCCAATGCTGTTGGGGGATTCCCACAAAGGAGATACGATCCCTATTTAAATACTTACAATGTAGGATGGAGGGATCATCCTAATTTTAGTTATGGAGCCAAGCCCTTCGGTTTCCAACCACAACATCAAGCTAGACAACCGGCTCCACAACATTCATCTTTCAAACCAGGTATGTCTTTAGATGAAATTGTTAAAGCACTCGCAACTAACACCCAACAATTTCAACAGGAAACAAGGACAACATCCAAAACTTGAAAAATCAAGTGAGACAATTGGCAACTGCTGTGAGTCGATTGGAATCTCAAGGATAAAAAAAAACTACCATTACAAACCATAGTCAACCCTAAGCAGAATGCTAGTGCAATTACTTTAAGAAGCGGAAATGAGCTCAGCGCTGATTAAGTCCTCTTCACCCACCTAGCCCATGATGGTCCACAGCATCAAAGCTCACTAGTCAGGGAAGTCTCTCTTATCTCTGTACTACTAGAATTTTGTTCTAATAAGCATTTTTTTGATACATTGAGGACAATGTATGGATTAAGTGTGGGGGGGAAGTATAGGATTTGATTCAGGATTTTAGATAAGTAGTATTTATTTTAGTTAAAAAAAAACTCAATTCTCTTGAAATCAATTGAAACAATACTCTGGGAAAATTCTTGTGAACCTAGTAATGAGGTGCGATTAGGGAATACACGACCTATCTGAAACCATTTCCTTTCAAGCTAGTCCTAAATTCAAGTTTAAGTAAATAGGGTAAAAAGTTTTACTATACAATTGAGGTAACTTAGTAGGATGGAGCATAAAATGCACCTACTAGCCATCAATTCAAAAGTAGGATGGAGCATAAAATGCACCTACTGGCTAAGTAATCCTAAAAGTGAGATGGAGCATAAAATGCACTCACTTCCACCAAGAAGAGAAAAAAGAGAGTGAAGATAAAAATGTTTTTCCTACTTTACTACCTGGTTTGTAGTAGCAAAAATTGGATTGGTTGATGGATGAGTCGTGTATGACTTGGTCGTATTGATTTAATGATTTGCATTAGTTAACCTAGAATATTTGTGGAAAAAGAAGAAGGAAAGTTGAGTTTAAAGTTTGGTAGGATAGTTTGCTTATTTTTGCTTAAATTTTGTTTTGCCCGAGGACGGGCAAGGTCTAAGTGTGGGGGGGTTTGATAGTGTGCGTAATTTCTATATTATTTGTATTTTTTCTTATTTATTTAGTAAGTTAATTAATGGATTTTGTTGTGTTTTATTTAGAAAATCGCAATTTGGGAAAGAAAGCTGAAAGGAGCTTGCAGCATAGCCCCAGTTATGGTTGAAGGTTAAGGAAGCTTTGGTTCTACAAAAATTGTGAGATCTAATTGATTTTATTTCAGTTCATTGTTTATGAGTATTTATATATTTTCTGTGATTTCTTGTATAGATTATTTTATTAATTGAGCAACAGGATCCATTGTTCTATCAATAAAATAACATATTGCCGATTAGATCATCAAATTCGTATATGTTTGTTAGATTTAATCTTTGTGGCGAATAACATAAACCGATTATGGACAAGTTTTCGGTTCATGTTATGAAAATATATGATCTGGTTTAAATGAATCGAGCTTGTGTGTTCGTTGACTAGAATTGRGTCTCTCTAATTCTTAATGCTGTTAATAGATTAAATCCTAAGAGCTTGTTTAGGGTTGTCTATTAATAAGAGAAGCAATCAAAGAGCTTGTTTTGATTGCCGAAAATACAAGTAGAGATTGAAAGAATTCATCCTTTCATCGATGATCAATTGAAAGAATCAAAGCTGAACTTATCCCTTCAACCGGATGCTGCCTTCTATCGAATTGACCTTTATTTTATTTTCCTTATCTTTATAACAACCCTCTACTTCATTTTCTTGGAAATAAATCAACCMAATCTCTGTGGAGACGACCTTGCTCATCACTATATACAAAAGTATTTAATTCGAGCAAGACTTTTATTTTTGGTTGGATTCGACACCCACCAAGGTACAACTATACAATTAGGATGGAGACCAAGAAGTATCTCAATCAAACCTTTTCTTTTATCTTGGTTCGATAATCCATAACAAGGGAGAGATTGAGGAGGATGTTCTCACACAATTAGAACAAGATGAGTAGAATGGAGGGGTGCATCCAGAAGCTTATGTGATGGGAGAATACCACTTAAGCTGAAAATAAATTTTTGTAAAACAATTTTATGGCCAGTAATGTTGTTTGGAGTAGAGTATTGGGTAGTGAAAAAGCGACATGTCCAAACATGAATATGATGAAATACGAATGTTGAGATAGATGAGTGGGAAAACTAGAAAGGATGGAATTAGAAATGAACTTATTTGAAAGTACTTGAGTGTAGATCCAAAAGGTGATGAAATGAGGGAAAGTAGACTAAGATGGTTTGGGCACATACAGAGAAGAAGACCAGTGGGTCTAAACCCAAAATCCTTTTGTTAATATCATTTGGAGTTAATAATAGAAAACTTCAAAATAATTGAGGTTAATCACCTAATCACTCTCATGGTCCTTAAAACCTCTCTTAAAGCCAAAGTCCTAAGTAATACCCACTAGGGAAAAGGATATTAGGTTAAAAACGACTTTTTCCTTAACATGTCAAATATAGTATATAGAACTAGGCACATAAAGGATTGTTACTCCACGACAAATCTTCCCAAAATTTGACTTTCTGACCTAGTACAATATCACATTTGATAAAAAAAAAGACCGTTTATTGGCCCTAGCTCTCTAGGGTCTTGGGAAGACGAGAGGGGTGGACTGATTACGGGCCTAACTTTTAGCTATTTTTATTTACACAAAGTGGCCACTTGAACCTGAACATGCTTTCTTACACATGCCAGCCCAAGATATAGCTTCAATAGATTTTCATGGACACCACAAAGGATTGAGGACCCAAGGAGAATCTCCAAAGCCATTTACACAAGAAAGCAGTGTTCTTATCTTTCACCTTTCCTATATCAAGCCCCCCTCCATGTATTTTCTAAACATAGACTAACTATCACATTAAAATGTATACCTACATCTACTATTCTTTTTTGAAGATAAATAAAAAGTAAAACTTTATTAGAGAGAAAGGAAAAGGAAATTACAGCAGGGTGATAAGGAATAACCCAACAATAGCAAACCCAAAAGCATCAGACCCGCCCTAACAAAATCCCTAAAAACAAGGAAAAAACCTACATCTACTAGTGCTCTAGTTGATATATTTTTTCTTTCTTTTTTTTTTCTTTTTGAGAAAAAGGTGAAGTAATATATTAGACAAAAAGCAATAACCAAATCTGCACAACAAGGAGCTATTCAATGCTCAATCAGAAGCTGTACATCAACTAAAAGATTACTCGGTATGCATAGACACAAAAAGAGCTCCAGGATTACAAAAGGAGCTATAAGATCTATTCCTGAACAGATTATGAGACCCTACCCATAAATACATCCTATGGTTTCTACCCCAAAAACCTTTACATAAACTATCCTCTAAAACATACACATTTTCAAACATTATTTTGTTTCTTTCTGTCCATAATGTCTAGATCACTAAAGCTGGACCTGCTCTCCAAATTACCTTGCCAACTCTGAAGAACTGCTAGCACATTTTCTAGGAAACAAAAAATGAGCTTCAAACAGCCCCAAAAACCTTGTCCAGAGGAGACGATCAACTCTGCAATGGATTAGTAAATGTTCTAAGCCCTTAGATGCTTCCCCACACATAATGCACTTGCTAGGAAACATAGGCATCCTTCTTCTGGCCAAAAACTCAGCTATCAAACATTTACCCGACACTGCCACCCATAAACAAAATGCAGCTTTTGGAGGGGCTGCGGATTTCCATACACTAGCTTCTAGGAAATCCACCACCTCCACCTTCGTAAGTTTGTTATAGGAGTTATACCAGATAGCTGCTGCATCAACTCCATCCACTGCTCAACCTCCCAATCATTTAAATTCCTTCTGAACATTGGACACCAAATTGCAGTATCTTCTACCCAAGCAAAAGCCTCTGCAACCATGCAGTCTTTGTTTTGAGCAATCTCATAAAGATTGGGAAAGCTTTGATAAAGACGCTGATCCCCACACCAAATATCAGTCCAGAATTTGATTCTTGTGCCACCTCCCACCTTGTATCTAATTCCTTTTTTGAATTCCTCCAACACTTTTTGAATTCCTCTCCATATAGCACACCCATAAGACATTCTAGTCTCCGCTGGCTCCCAAGATGACAACACATCTGCTCCATACTTAGCAAGAATAATCCTTCTCCATAATGCATCAGGCTGTTCATTCCACCTCCACAACCACTTGGCAAGATAGGCTAAATTAAGCTTTGTCAGCTTCCTTACTCCCAATCCCCCCCACTTTCTTTGGGCTATACACTTTGTTCCACTTTACCAGGTGCAACTTATATTTCTGCTTCTTATCCTTCCCACAGAACAGGCCTTTTCTGTGAAACATCATATCAAAATGTAATCTATCTCTTGTTACCCCTTGTTTGGCCAAGGCATCTACCAAACAGTTTGCTGATCTTGTTATCTGTTGTATTCTCTCTCTTGTATATTTTTCCTTTTTCTCTAGTTTTGATTCTCTGATATACTTCTCTCCCAAGTCAGAATTAGCTAAAATAACAAATTTGATAGTGCTTCTTGGTATAAAATTAATGGCAATATTTTGTCAAGATGAATTACTTATTCCAACAATATAAGTATTCATTCTTTTGCAATATGATAAGTTTCACCTTAAAGTTGAAAAAAAATTAAAGAACTAATTCCACAGTAGAGAAAAAACAATAAAGGGGAGTAACCATAAGCACACAATAAAAAAAGATATTCATGCCAAAGAATCAAGAAAATAGTTGTGTTTTCTTTTGTTCAATTCTGAAAGAAAAACAATAAAGAAGAAAAAAGAATATGCGAGAAGAGAAGAAAGTGAAGAAACAACGCAAAGTTGAGAGAGAGAGAGAGAAGAATGGGTGATCAACCCTTTTCATTCTAATTTATACTTTGTCAAATAAGAGAGGAAAATTACATAAATACTCCTAGACGTCCAACATAGAAAATAGTCATAAATAGTCTATTTTAACAATGTAAAGAACAACATAAATCCCAATTAAATAAATGTCAATAAAAATCAAGAAAATTTACCATACCCAAGGATCCATGATAGGCAAAGAAACACCATTTTTGAAATAGCTGTCCATCATAGACCTCCCGCAAAAATGAACTGAAGAGATGAAATTTTAAAAAGATTAAACAGAGAAATTATGTATTGCAAGAAGAATAACTTCAACTTGTTACCTAAAATAAAGCTATGTAAATGATTTTAGACTCTAAAAGCATATACATGGTTAGATATTTAATTATTCAATTATAGTTATTAGACATAATTCCAAAGAAACCTTCATAAAATCATTTTATTATTTCATAACTTAGAGAGCCTTAGGAACCAATTTTTTAAAAATCGACCCGAAGGCCAAACCGTTTTTGTTACCAGTTCGACCGTCCAGGTCGAATGGGTCAGACTGTGCCATGTTAACACTCTATATATTTAAGTATATAGAGTATATGTATATATAAATATATGTATATATGTGTGTACATGCATATTTTATTAATAAATAATGTATAATTATATTCTACATGTAATATATGTATTATTTTATGTTTGATTTATATTTTAAATTCAATTTTTTATTTTTTTTTATTTTTATTTGTAAAAAATATTAAAAATTGCGATTTGAGGCCAAAAAAGGTTTTTTTTCACGAAATTAGCGAGGCAAGGCGCCTAAAGAAGTTTGGTCTTCGAACATCGGAGATTGGAGCGCAGAGTTATGGCCTCCGAAATAAATGAGTTTTTCTTTTTTATTTTTATTTTTTACTTTTTTAGTGGGTGAGTGTGTCTATGTGTATAGAGGAAAAATTCATAGGTGGAAAAAGAATAGAGATAAAAAATTACCCGTCCAACAAACTTTACACTGAACATCCTCTACCCCAAAAGCTCACTTCAAAAACCCCACTGCTTTAACCAACCAAACTACTCTAACCCCCTTAAGACACTTCCAACCAATCTACTCTAACCCAAGTGTCTCCCTCACAAATAACCTAAATCAAAATGAACTGTAGATATCTAACCCAAGTGTCTATAAAGATATCTATTTTTGGGATGATAACTATATTTATTTTAAATATTTATTTGGCTTAGAATTTTCATTATCATGTGTATTCATCTGCTAATAAAAAGAAATCATCCTTTTCTGATCCCTCCCTTGATTTAAATTGATTTGAGGAATCCTACTTTTAACCTTTTTTCACACATATTTTGCTTTGATAGATGGACAAAGAACTTCTGATTGCAGTGGTCGGTGCTGCAACCACTACAACTGCATTGACACTGACCATTCTACAAGAATGGATAGACTACGTGGATAGGGAGCCATCTATCAATCGGGACTTAGAAAGACAAGATTTATTGGATTGACTATATAGGGGGGAAGACTAGTTGATTGTTATAATCAGTTGAGAATGGGGAAGGAATCATTCTATAGGCTTTGCAAAATTCTCCGAGAAACTGACCGATTGAATGACACATTATGAATTACCGTGGAGGAACAAGTTGCTAGATTCCTACACATATTAGCACACAATGTTAGGAATAGAACGATGGGATTCCATTTCAGTAGGTTTGGAGAGACTGTGAGTCGTCACTTCAACTTGGTACTAGATGCAGTTTTAAGTCTAGAAGATAGGTATTTAATCCAGCCAAATGGTGCAGTAGTACCTCCAGAGATTAGAAATCGAGCTGACTTTTGGCCATACTTTAAGGTAATAAATACACCAAAGTTTACCTACATACGAACTATCTAGACTATTATTTAGGCATTAAAAATTAAAATACACTATCAAAATGAAATGCTTCACAGGATTGTGTTGGGGCAATTGACGGCACACATATACCTGTAAAGGTTCCTGCTGCAGATGTAGCTCGATTTCGTGGCCGTAAAGGTTACCCGACACAAAATATTCTTGTTGCATGTTCATTCGACCTGTGTTTCACGTATGTATTACATGGATGGGAAGGTGCTGCATCATATTCCCGCATGTTAACTAATGCACTAGCGAGAGAACATAAACTATATGTTCCTACATGTATCAATACAAAGTCATGTAGGTCATATGGATGTTGCACAAGTAGATGTGGGGGTTTGTTTCTAATCTTGTTCTTTATATATTTAATTAGGTAAATATTATCTTGCGAATGCTGGGTTTGCTTTAAAGACTGGATTTTTAATGCTATATGATAGCACAAGATACCATCTGAAGAAATGGGGAACACATCAACCCGAGAATCCAAAAGAATTGTTCAACCTCCGTCATGCATCACTTAGGAATGCAGTTGAACGAATCTTCGGTGTCCTTAAGAAACGTTTCCTGATTTTGGTTTCTGAACAACATTACCCATTCAAAACTCAAGTGAAGATAGTATCTGCTTGTTGCATATTACATAACCATGTCATGGGAGTGAATCCATATGATCGGATCATGTCTGAGTATGACTAGGATGGCGGAGATGCAGACTTGGATGCAAATGATGGAGATGAGTTGGATGACGGGATGGATACCCAAAAAACTCAACCTTCTCAACACATTAGTAGAAATGAGTAGTCTAGAGAAGGGAATTGACTCAGGGAGGAGATAGCTAACCAAATGTGGGCAGACTACCAAGTATCTCGGTCTAGGCACCGAAATTAATTTTAGTTGTTTGTTTTTATTATATGGGATATTGTACGGATTTTAAACATTTTAATATTCAGCATATGTGTTGGTGGATTTAGTAGCATATGTTATTGAATTTGTTATGTGTATCGTATTTGGTACCATGCATGTAATTGTGTGAAAGCGTGTCATGTTGTATTACATGTATGAAATGACTAATTGCACTATGATTTCTTTATTTGGACCAGCAATGGACTCTGCACCTACTCAAGATGACATTAGGTCGGCCAAGCCTAACATGTCATAGACAACAGACATGGACAACCTATTAATAGAGACCCTCGTTGAGCAAGCAAACTTTGGAAAGAAGGTTGACAAAAGTTTTAAGGCTCCGACATATAATGCTGCTGCTAGAGCTATAAGCTTGACATTTGGGGTGGATTGCACCTATAACAACATTCGAAACCGATTGAAAACAATAAAGAAAAACTTCATTACTATCTCAAACATCCAAAACTCAAGTGGTTTCTCATGGAATGACCTTACGAAGACAATAGATGCAGAACCTAAAGTATGGGCTGAATACATCCTGGTAAGATTGATTTAGTATTGTTTGTGTATAAATATTGGCATTTTTTTATTGTAATGTGATGATGATAGAATTGTTCATAACAAATGGCCAGGCACACCCTGAGGCAAAACCATTTAGAAGGAAGTCAATCCATAACTATGACCAACTTGTAATATAGTCTGTGGTAATGATCAAGTAACTGGGACTGGAGCTTTTACTTCTAGGGAGGCAACCTCAGTGACTCCAAATAACACACAGACAATGCAGGAACTAGTGTATGAGGAATTAGATGAGGGGGACAATGCCGGCGACTCTAACCTATAGGCTAGGCCACCAGAAGAGGATAGTTCTGCTAAAGGGAGAAGCTCGTTGGGGAAAAGAAAGTCATATGCTAGCATTGTTTCTGATGAAGTGCAAACAATTGTCCATAGCATTTCGTCACTAGCAAACGCAATTGAGAAGAGCATCTCTCTCTTGAAGAATGACCAAATTTTTGAGGATGTATATAGCCTTATGGATGACAACCCGGAATTCCCCATTAAGGCAATAGACTTGTTATCTTAGTTTGAGAATAGGGCAATAGCATTTTATGCCCTTAGGCCTTAATTGAGGAAAGCATGGCTGGATATGAAGCTTGCATCCGAATACTAGATTAGATGTTGACTTCTCTTTAGACATTGATAGACACTTGAAATAATTAGATATCCATTGCATTATTTTGTTACTGACTTTTATTGGGGTGCATTGGATATTTGCTTTAAAATACTGTATGAACATATACACAATGGTTGAGATGCTATATAAACATTTTTTTTTTGCGACTTATTATTCACAGGTTGTGAATGTGTGATATGGGTCACAAGTTAATTTGCAAGTGTTTGGTGAAACCAAACATCTTACAATTTGATTGATTGATGGATGATATAATTATAGGTTTAGATGCATTGAATTTAATCCACTGCAATTTGTGACTGTGGTTTTTCTATTTATATGGTGGTGCTTGGTTGTAAATGTATGATATGGGTCATAGGTTAATTAGCAAATGTTTGGCGAAATATTGTGTTGGCTTTAGTACCATTGATGATATATTTGCAAGTTTGGTGAGATATATATTTACAAGTTTGGTGAGATATATATTTACATCTGTATAGATACTCATATGGCAAAATATTACGTTGTGTTCAAAGGCCGTCGACCAGGAATTTATTTCACATGGGCATAGTGTAATGCCTAAGTGCATAGGTTTAGTGGAGCAATTTTTTGCTCCTATAGCACTTACGAAGAGTTGGGAGTACTAGTGCAATTTTTTGTTCAAAGGCCGTCGGCAGTACTAGTGCAATATGTATTCAATACCTCAAAACTCCACAGTTGGGAATAGTTTTAGGATCCATGCAAAGGATACTGGCACGAAGGTGAAGGAACCAAAAGAGGACCGTTTGCAATCGATGGTCATTCTTGTGTTGGTCATTAGTTTGGTGGTTATGTCAATCTTATACTTGTTTAAATGATGACTGCAAATATTTGGTTATTAGGGAATTGACCTATTACATGTTTGATGAAACCGTTTATATTAGCTATTTCAAGTATGGTATATATTTATTGTGTAGGAATTTTTAATTATGCCATGTCATCATGTCTCCCCAAAACAAGTCTTGTGAAGTGAAATTGAAGAATGTATGAATTTGTCAAACTGGGATGAATCCAACAATCCTATAAAATTTTCTCAGCAATCAAACACTGGAAAGTAGATTTGGCAAAATATTTGGTCTCAACAACCAAACACAGGTGACAAGATTGAGAAAAAAAAATTCCCTTCTCATCACATTCTTTCTCATCCCATCCCATCCTTTTTCGGCAACCAAACGGACTGTTAGGGAAAATCTATGATGCGGAAAAGATATGGTATGGGAAGAGTTTTGACCAATCAAAACCCATCCATGAATTTTGATAAATAACACCTAATTGGCTACCACGTTTATGATTCCAGATGATTGTTTAGAAGTTTTTCAGATATCATATCTTTTCCATATCATAGTCGAACGCATTATATTATATTTATATGTATAAATCCTATAGTGAGTTCTTTTTTTTGGAATTTATTGACTAAAATATCCTTCATCTTGAATTTGGTTCCTTTTTATTGATCTGGTCAAATAAGTCAGCAATTCAATCTATAAATTTGTTGACCAAATCAATGCTTTTTTGCAACAAAGTTTTTTAGGTTGAAACACACTAAAAAATGACAATCTTAGATCTTACCTTTTTCTGAATTTTAGAACCTAGAATCGAATGACAAAGATTGATTAATACAAATCCATTGCAAGAAATGGGGTAAGAAGGTTTGGATATAAGGAAGAACCCAACCACCCTTCAAGGAGCCTTCATTCGTCTTTAGTGGCCTCTAGTTGAAATGAAAGTTAATGCTCGTTAAGATTGTTCCTTTCTGTCAATAAGACTTTTATTACTCGGTAACCTTTTTTTTTGTCTTTGAGCGCTTGAGTTTCTCTAGGTTTCTTGTTGCTTTGGTCCCCTTGGGTGTTGGGTTTGGAACGTGAGTCTTCCTGTTTATTGGGTTGTAAGTCCCCTTTGTTGGGTTCCTCGGTTTGAGGCTCACTCGTGGGTGGGGTCTAGAGAGTTCACCCCTGCTAGGAAGGTGAGGGGTGTCTGTCCTCGTCTACGCTCTAGTATTAGAGAAGGGTCATTGACCTTCTTGTGCTTTTTGCTTTTGCTAGCGTCCTTTTGTCTCTTCTGCCCTTCAGTCTTGGTGCTTTTAGCTTCTATTTCTTTTCCTTGTTTGTTGTGAATGAAGAATCTTTACGAGTTCCAATAGGCCTCTGAGTAGGTGATTGGAGAGGAAGTCAACTTAGGAGTGGATGTGTTGGACGTTCGGGGACATCCAGCTCTGGCCCACTTCGAACTTGGAAGAATGACAGTACTGTGTTATTGGGCGTCTCTTCCCTAAAACTATTTTTCAGTTCCAAGATGTAAGATGAGGCCTCATGGTAGCTTGGAAAACGAATGAAGACAAGGAAAAGATTCTTCTTCTCTAGTGGGGTCATTGTTTAGGGAAATGAGTGATTTTGCACTCAATCTTGATGGATGGTCCCTCGTCCATCTCCCTACATGAAGCTGAGGTGTGGGTTCAAATACATAACCTACCGTATGATTATATGGACACAAATGTTAGAAATGCTATCGAGAGAAAAATATGTGTAGTTTGTGGGTCTCAGGAAAAAGATAGTTACATTAGAACAAAGGTGCAGATTTCTATTAATTCTCCTTTAAAGCGTGGTATCTTTCTTTCCCCTACAGTCTAGGTTGGTTTTAGGTATGAAAAGCTCTTGTATGTCTATTACCACTATGGGAAAGAGAGTCACCATTTTAGGAACTGTAACGCTGGACCTTGATGCTTTCTTTCACTTCCACACTATGGGACACCCAAAGCCTTGGCTTAAAGCTAAACAGGCCATGATGGAAGAGTGGATAGCTCGATCTAGG
Source organism: Nelumbo nucifera (assembly GCF_000365185.1). The sequence goes on along the minus strand of NW_010729120.1, from coordinate 3,309,049 downwards.
GTGGAGGGGCGGGGAGGTGGTGGATGGGACAGGGCGGTAGATGTTGAGTTCTGGGGTTGTTGGTAGGAGTGTAGGCCATAGGAGTAATAATGACTCGTGTAATTCAGCGGTTAGGAATATGGAGAAGGAACTTTAGATTTTGGACTTAGCTCTTCCTCACATACGTCGCTGAGCTGACAAGTTAGTCAGCAAATTTGAAACAATAGGGGATAATTCAACAGGATGGAAGCGGAGATTAGAATCCGGGAAATCGATCAGGTTTAGAACCAGAGGGGGTGAGTAAGCTTTTCGCCTTTTTCCTAAAGGACACGGGTCTAGATTATAGGGGACCCGAGCGAGTCTTTACTTTGACCCGAAGGCAGTTTTTGCTTCGAATTGTTGTTTTTCTAACTTTGCTTTTCGTTGTTTTCTAGATAAATTATAGGAGTGACTTATGGGGGCAGGGGCACTAGAGGGAATAGAGGCTTTTCTTCTTTCTTAGGTGTGTTTTTTTTCATTATTCTAATAAAGTGGACGGCTTGTAACACCTACACGGAGGCCATGAGAATATGTAATTGGAACTTGATGAGGGCAGATTTGGCCCTCCAGTGAAATTGTGACACGCGGCACCTCGTGACAACTAGGCGATACCTAGGCAACAACTTACTAAGTTGGTATTCCATCCGGGCACCGGCTTGACCGGCCTGGCGCGGCCTGCACGTGGCCTGCGTGCTGCCTGCACGCGGCCTGCGC
>NW_010729120.1:3194642-3306126 GCF_000365185.1 Nelumbo nucifera | reverse complement strand
CTACAAAGATGAGCTCTTCGTGGCTTCCGCGGGAGTTGGCGGCCAACAGACTACATAGGCACCCTTGCTGGTCGAGCCTTCCAAGACTCCCGTGTGAGCTGGCGACCTAAAGTTAGTAGTGCTGCCCCCGAAGGTCGAGCTCCTAGTAGCTTCTTGTAGGAGTGGGTGACCGGCATTACAAGGCTGATGCAGCGCAATCACAAGTAGCTTGGCACCTGGTCAGCTTGGCACCTCACAGGCAGCTCGACACCTGGTCAGCTCGGCACCTCACAGGCAGCTCAACACCTGGTCAGCTCGGCACCTCACAGGTAGCTCGGCACCCGATCAGCCCGACACCTCAGGTAGCTCGACACCTGGTCAACTCGGCACCTCACAGGTAGCTCGGCACCCGGTCAGCCCGACACCTCAGGTAGCTCGGCACCTCATAGGTAGCTCGACACCTGGTCAGCCTGACACCTCAGGTAGCTCGGCACCTGGTCAGCTCGACACCTCACAGGTAGCTCAGCACCCGGTCAGCCCGACACCTCTCGACACCTGGTCAGTTCGGCACCTCACAGGTAGCTCGACACCCGGTCAGCCAGACACCTCAGGTAGCTCGGCACCTGGTCAGCTCGGCACCTCACAGGTAGCTCGACACCCGGTCAGCCCGACACCTCAGGTAGCTCGGCACCTCACAGGTAGCTCGACACCTAGTCATCCTGACACCTCACAGGCAGCTCAACACCTAGTCAGCTAGGCACCTGGTCAGCCCGATACCTCACATGTAGCTCGGTACTTCACAGACAAATCCTATGAGCCACATTACTGCTTAAGACCCAGTCGCCTCTTCGGCATGGGCAAAGTCAAGAAGAGTGGACAAGTCACTTCCAAAGCCTACGGGGCACATTATTGCTAAATACCCAGTTGCTTCCTCAACATGGGCAAAATCAGCAAAAGTGAACTATAAGTTGCCCCCAAAGCCTAAGGGCTACACTACATAACTGGCAGAGACCTCCTCACCTTATAGGCAACTCGCTACTTGCAGGCAGCTCGCCATATACAGACGACTCCCAAGGCATAAGGAATTGGATCGACACTTACTAGCTCGTCGACTTACATGCCAAAAGAAGAATACTCCCTTCACTGAGTTACTCTCAGCTCGGGAGTGGGGGGCAAATGATGAGGGCAGATTTGGCCCTCCAGTGAAATTGTGACACGCGGCACCTCGTGACAACTAGGCGACACCTGGCGCGGCTTGCGCGCGGCCTACGCGACATGGCCGACCTGGATCAACCTGGCACATGATCCGACCTGGCCGACCTAGCCGACCTGGATCAGCCTGGCACACGACCCGACCTGGCTGACCTGGCAACCCATAAGATGCCCACTGATAAACTCGGCATGCATACCCTACGAGCTCGGTAGCTCACCAAGGAGCTTGCCACAAGCAGCTCGGCATAGCTCCCCCGGGCAGCTTGCCACTTGTAGGGTAGCTCGGTACAGAAGAGCAGTGGCGTATCGCAAGAAGATCTCCTGCCTGACAACCGTACCTGACAGATCTGGAGACTCGCTTCCACGTCTCTCGCCAGGCGGCGCCTTGCCTGGTAGAGCCGTATTCTGCAACAGTCGCCTGCACCCGCCGCCTCAGCTCTGACAGCGACGACTGCGGCAGAGAGACAGAGGTGGTTGTACCTAACTTGACAGAGGCGGTCACGCCTGATTTGACAAGACACCACTATATAAGGACTCCAACCCCCAAAGGCAAGGGGGAGGGGGGAGAAAAGGAAAAAATGGAGGTAATCCCTGCTCTCTAACTCTCTCATTCCTCTAATATCATCTTCAAGCTCTCGACAATCAGAGTGCTAACTTAGGCATCGGAGAGTCCCCGCCGGGTAAATACCCCCGGGGCCCCTGGTTCAGTTCTCGCAGGTTCCTCAGCTCCCGCCGCCTACAAAAGGAGGAAAAGATGGAGTTCTCGCAAGTCCCTCAGCTCCCGCTGCCTACAAAGGAGAGGAGATCACCTCATGCAGAGGGCAGTTGGGTTGCGCTACACCAGGGAGCTCCACCATCCTCTTGAGTTATAGGCCGCCTAGGAGCAGGTCAAATGACGAGTCCACCAAGGTAGCTCACCACCAGGGAGCTCAGTATAGCTCTCCCCCGGGCAGTTCGCCATCAGGGAGTTCGGCGTAGCTCTCCCCAGCTCGGCATAGCTCTCCCCCAGGCAGTTAGCCATCAAGGAGCTCGTCACCAAGCAGCTCACCACCAGGGAGCTCGTCACTAAGTAGCTCGTCACTAGGTAGCTCACCACCAGGGAGCTCGTCACTAGGTAGCTCACCACCAGGGAGTTCGTCACCAAGTAGCTCACCACCAGGCAGTTCACCACCAGGGAGCTCCACCATCCTCTCTTAGGAGCAGGTCAAATAACAAGGCACTTAGCCAAAAAAATTGATACATCACAAAAAAATGATATGTGACCAGAAACGGTTACATCAGAACTCTTTGGGGAGTGTAGACGACCTTTGACAATTCGAGGCGTAAAAGACTTCGTTTCTAGGTATAGTCCCGTTATGGTATTCCTTAGTGAAACTAAGGCTTCTTCATCTCAGACTTGTAAGTTAAGGCTGGAACTCTACTTTGGGGGGTTATGAGGCTTTTAGAATTTAGAAGAACCGTAGGGGTTAGCAGGCTTGGAACAAAAATGTCTTTCAAGATATAAATGAAAAATTATGTAAGATTGATAATTGTTGATTATTTCAAAGATCAATGGAACAATTGTTGATGATTTCAAACATCTGTATACCTCTCAAAGTTGCAAGGATCTAGAGGATCTCTAAGAATTGTTTACCCCGGTTATTTCTGAATTAGGAAAATGCAAATCTAATAAACATCCCCTAGCTTAGAAGAGGGAATATAGGAGGCCCTTTTCAGTATAGGGAGTCTGAAGGTCCCTAGTCCAAATGGGTACCTCACTATGTTCTTTAAAACATTTTGGGGTTTGTCAAGAGAGGATATTGTGCTTCTGGTACAACAATTTTTTATTTATTTTTATATAAAAATGGTTGTTTTGCTAAATATTTGAATCATACCTTCATTACTTGGATCTGCTATCAGCCTGACTACAATTAAGTAAAGGACTCTTGACCCATTAGTCTTTATAATGTTGCCATTTCTAAATTGTGGCTAATAGGCTAAGACCTTTGTTAAACAAATTTGTGTCCCCTTTTCAAAATGCCTTTGTCCTGGGCAGACAATGTTGTCATTACTTATGAAATCTTTTATTATATGAAACACAATAGGAAAGGGCTTGGGACTATAGCTATCAAGGTGGATATATTCAAAGGTTATGACAGAATTGAGTGGAATTATGCCATAGAGATCTTGAGAATGTTGGGTTTCTCAGAGGCTTGGTGTAAACTTGTCCATTACTGCATTTCCTCTGTTTCTTTTTCTGTCCTAGTGAATGGGATAGTTGAAGGGCGTTTTACTCCTTCTAGAGGCCTTAGGCATGGGGATCCTCTTTCCCCTTATCTTTTTTATTCTTGCCATGGAATCAATCTCTAGGCTCCTTGTTAAGGTTGAAAGTCAAGACCTAATAAAGGGAGTTAAAATCTGTGGAGAAGCTCCCTCGATCTCTCATTTACCTTTTGCTTATGATGTTTTCATTTTTGTCAAGGCTCAAAGAGATATAATTGCCAATATTTTGGATACCCTAAATAAATTTCTGGCCAAATAATAAACTATGGGAAGTTAAGTATCTTCTTTAGTAAAGGTACAAGCCACAAAGTTGTGAAGTTGGTCAAAAGTGAACTAAAGATGGGGAATTTGGATTGTCATTCTAGATACTTGGGAATTCCCTTAATCTGGAAAAAGAATAAGGCTAACTCTATAGACATCATCTTTGATCAATTAGCCTCTAAGTTGAACAATTGAAAGGTGGCTACCTTGTCCCAGGCTAGAAAATTGGTTTTAATCAAATCTGTTCTACAAACTATCTCATACCATGTCATGTTTGTCTTTAGACTCCCAAATAGATTTAATAAAAAAATTGATAGAATCCAAAGATACTTCTAGTGGAATCACAAGGAGTCTAAATCCCACCATTTGACAAATTAGGATGTTATTTTCTCGCCAAAAGCTTTGGGTAATTTGGGCCTGATGAGAGCCAAAGATGTTAATAAAGCTTTTCAATGGAAGGTGGCTTGGTCTTTCCTTAACAAGAAGGACTCTTTGTGGGTTAAACTTCTCAAGAGCAAGTACCTGAGAAATAAGGATTTTCTCCCTTTCCTAGAATGCAAGGTGAGTCCCATTAGGGAGATAACACTGTAGGGCAACCCCTGGATTAATAGTTCTAAAGGTCTCTTATCCTCTATTGGGGTCCTCCTATGAGAGAATAGTCTCGACTTTCTTTTGTTGATGTTATGGATGGGGAGGGGTCGTGGGATATTGCCACTTTGGGTCAGCATTTTGATGGATATTGGACTCATTTGATTAACCAGACTCATAATTTTAGGCTCCCTATTAAGGATCAATTTTTTTGACCATAGGGAAAAAAGGAAAATTCTTGTTAGAGTCAATTATTCAACATCTGGCCACTAGTTGTATCCCTGAGTTGAATTCTGATCTCCTTTCTCTAATTCGAAAAGTTTGGCCCTCCTTGTGATTCCTAGCTAGATATAGGTTGTTCCTTTGGTGCCTCCTTGTGATTCCTAGCTAGATATAGGTTGTTCTTTTGTGATGGTAGTGTTTTTCATAATGGATAGGGTGCTTATGCTTTTGTGTGTCTTTCTAACTCTGGTTCTTTTATGGCAACAATAGGGAAGAAATCTCATATGGCAGAATTGATGCTCAAGATGGAGCTGTGTGCGATTGAGCCAGTTGTTTCCTTTGCCGTTAGTAGAAATTTCTCAAAAATTTCTATCTTTTATGATAATCTCTCAGGTGTGGACCTTTTAAATTTTGGATTTGTAAATGTTGGGCTAGATCTCAGTCGCCCCTTAGACCACTGCCGGCTCAGGTCAAGACCACCGGCTTAGACAAAAAAAGACTGCCGCCTTTGAAGGCCAGTCTGAAATGGTTCACTTAACTCTAAAGTGGCGGTACATCGGAACCACTGGCTTAGCATTAATAAAGGTGGCAGTTTTGACCGCCGTCTTAGGTTTATCAATTTGCTGCTTCCTTTTTATGTGGCGGTTTGAACCACCCGCTTAGATCATATTGGACCGCCACCTTAGGTCAATCAGAACTCTACCTACCTTCGTAGGTGGCGGTCTGAACTGCCAACTTAGGTTCAATTTGACCACCTCCTTAGGCCAGTGAAAACTCTACTTGCATTCTTAGGTGGCGGTCTGAGCCGCTGGCTGAGGTTCTATTTGACTGCCACCTTACATCTTGTTTATGGCTAAGCCGGCCGTTGCATGACCGCCGGCGTTGATATATATATATATATATATATATTTAAACTAGCTTTTGATACATAAAAAAATAATTTAAATAAAAAAGCAAATAAAACAAAATCTATTAATTCAATTATTTATTATTATAATATCTAAAACAAATTGTTTAAATACAATATCCAATTGATGTATAAAAGTACAACGAATTAAAAAAAAATCCAATTTCCAAGATAATGTAACATGTCTTCCAATGCAAATCCATTTAACATAATRGTTGAACCTGCAAATCATACCATATAAATTGTTAGGGAATGGATAATGTTTATGAGTAAAATATTGGTCAATGCTCAAAATACAAGATCAAGTAAAATGAAGTGAAAATCTTTAAAAGAATATTGTTTTCTTACTTTGTAAGGGCTGACTTTGGCCAACTTGGATATTTGACACTTAAGCTGCAAAAGAATGTCAGTTTAAATTATTAAAGAACTCCAAGCTAAATAAAATCTTAATATAAACACAAACAAAAAAAAAATAATAATAATTAAACCACATATGACCATATAAATATCTCCAAGCTATAGAATTCAATTAAAATGAGAAACTGAATCTACACTAGTGGCAACATAGGAAAATACCATATAAATAGAATGACCCTATTAGGTAATCCATGGACTTCTCTTGGTGGCAGGAGAGATGGATAAACTCAATGGAAATTCAGGTATGTCCTTAGGTATTTTAAGGTTTAAAATGAACCATATGGGTATCATACTGTCATCATTCTGAAAATGCAAATGTAATTTTTTTTTTTCTTTCATTTTTTGATGGATAGTGTGAAGATCTCAGATAATACATAACCTTTCATTTTCTGATGATGTGTAAAAAGGGTCACAACAACCTGGATGCAGACATTACAAAGTAATTTCAGCAAAAAAAAAACAAATATTATTAAGAAGAAAAGATCATAATGTGGATATAAAATAAAATAAAAAAAAAAAAAAAAATTGAACCAAATAACATAGATGAATAACTTTAACATGCACAAAAAGTCTCACTAATCAATTAACTTGTAAATACATTTGTGGTTGTCCCTTACCGCAAATAGCCGATATAAACTATTTAAACACCTATGCTGAAACGGCCCCACAAGATGCAACTTGAAAGCCCAACATCCGTTACAAGTTAGCTATTCTTTTTGATAGGTAAGGCGGGAATTTTTTACCACAAGGATTTGAGCTCCACATTCTTTTTGATAATAAAGCTATTATCAGTATTTTTTAGCATTTTCCTCTTAACAGAAGTAATAAATACTAATATATTGAGAAGATGCAGTGTTGTACATGATGTGGTAAAGGCAATCAGCACTCTTTATGCTCTCAAACACCATATACAAGGTTTTGATACTAGTTCAATTTATTTAACAGTCAAAACAGATTAATCTTATAGTACTTATTAATATTAGTCAAATACAAATTCAGGTAAAAGAAACCCTTCACATCAGTTCATTTGTTGCATCAATACAAACTTCAATATTATAAGCAGTACTCTAAGGGTTCTCTAAGTCATTTTTGGTTTAGAAAACAAACCACTCACATTGTCCAACACCCTCTTAATGTATGCCTTAATATCTATGAGTTTGGCTGGAATTACGAAAACAAATAGTTATTCCTCCTTGCATTAGTGGCGTAAATTGGACCGGGCCGCCTGCAGCCCAATACGACAGTCCACAGGCTGTGCTACGCCCAACACGATGATCTGTGCCGTGCTGGGCCAGGGGTTCAAGGTCCAAGAGCTGGCACGATTCGTACTGTGCCGCCCACGGCCTAGCCCGCAGCACGGCCCACGGAAAACTAGCTGTTGCCCCCCCTCCCCAAACGGCTAATTTCAAAATTTTTGAGGGGTTTTTTACAATAAATACCCCCCAACAGCTATAAATAGCCATATTAGGGGGTATTTATGCATTTTGCTTATGGAGGGAGAAAAAATAACATAAATGCCCCCCAACAGCTATATAACAACTAGTTTAAGGGGGCTTTTTGGGTAAAGTTATAAATAACTTTACAATGACCAAAATACCCCTCTCAACAACTAAATAACAACTAGTTTTTAGGGTATTTTGGGTAATTAAATTATGTTCAATTCCTATAAATAGCCATATCCTCCACCAATCTCATCACACCAATTCAACAATTGTCTTAATCTCTTCTCACTCTCTCTCATACTCATAGATTCTCAATTCTCTACAATCTGAGTAATTCTAATTGGCTAATTGTTTGATTCTCCATTTTCCAATTCTCAAGTCTCAACTTTATTGAAGTTTTAACTTTCAACAAGAAGAAGGCTTGCTTAACCAGCTCAAGTATCTCAATTTGGAAGGCTTGGACGTTGAAAGGCTTCAACTGTTGAAATCAAGTTGGGATTCTAAACCGACAATCCGGGTAAGTCCAATTAAATTAATTTTTATCTTTTTAGAATTAAAAAAATGACCGGCTCTTCCGAAAATCAATCCCCCAACATGTTTACCATTGATGGTATTCAATCGCATGATAGTGTTAACACCGATGCAATTGATATTGATGGAAGTGGAGCTTTCACCTCTAGTATTGATTCTAGGGAAAAAAGGAGGGCCTCTAAGTTGAATAGCCCCGTTTGGAAAAACTTCAAAGTAGAGGATATTGAGGGGAAGGGAAAAATGGAAGTTTGCCAAAAATGTAGAAAAGACTTTTATTGTAGCAAGGGTGGTACGAGTCATTTGAGTAGACATTTGTTCACATATGAGAAGGAAGAAGATGAAGGCAGAAAAACAACACAAACACAAATTGAGAGGGGGAGTAGTTTTGGTACATTTAAATATTTACAAGAAAAAATGAGACATGAATTATTTAAGTATATTGTACATGTAGAACAACCATTTATATTAGCTGAAGATTCAAAGCTTGAAAAATGGTTGCGTAATTCTGTAAACCCACAATATAAAAAAGTTTATAGGAATACTATTAGATCGGATGCTTTGAAAAATTTTTATTCATATAAACAAAATTTAATTTCTTTATTATCAAATCTTAATTCTAAAGTTTCAATTACTTCTGATGTTTTGACATCTAAATTTAATATAAGTTATATTTGTGTTACCGGTCATTTCACTTCACTGATGAAAATTGGCTTTTAAATAAAAGAATTTTAAGCTTTACTAGGCTTGAATGGCCACGTACTGGCCCAGCTATTGTTGCAAGTATTTTAAATACTTTGCATGCTTATAGAATAGAAAATAAATTATTTTCTATTAGTTTTGATAATGCTAGCAATAATGATTCTACAATAAATATTTTAAAATCTCAATTAAGACCGTGTTTAAATGATAAATTAAGACCGGAGAAGGCGGCACGGCCCACACTTTGCACGCCGCCCACGGGCTGTGTCATGCTGACCCGGTACGGACCACTTTACACCTCTACCTCGCATTGCTTTTGGTGGCTTAAAGGTTGTCTACATTAATTTAAAGAACAAGAACCAAATTAGGTATATATTCCAGCAACACAAGAAAATGCATATGAATCATCTAGTAGTAAACAAAATTCAGTGGCATACATAGTTTTTCATTCTCAAAATTTTAATTGTTTTGGGATTAATGGCCACTCATTGGCATTTCCTACTAATAAATGTAGATAAGGGTGTCGTGCTAGTCCCTTGTGACAAATCTATTATGAATTGCTGAAAGAAAAATACCAACGTGACACCCTTATCTTCTCTAAGTAAATTACCTTATTGCTACAATTGGAATTAGAAAAAAACTTGCTCCTCAGAATAACTTGCCAAAATATAATAAACAGAAACAAAGAGCAAAAACGTTCACAACATTTGGAATTTTGCATCAAAAGTGTACTCAAATTTATGAAATTCCCCACCAACCCATCATAACATTTGGAATTTTGCATCACACGAATACACCCCAATACAGGAAGCATCAAAAGTGGATCCTAACTCAATAATCAGAGTCTATATCCCAATAAATTAGTAAATATATAATCACGCCTATCCAAAATATCACTATATATCCATGTCCTATACCACTATCCAAAATTTGATTTCTGATCAAAACCACTTCTAGAAATCTTGAGCCAGGAGCTACATATCCATAGCCCAAACTTTCACAGGTTACTAACAATACTCAGCTTTTGCAATAAAACCCAATTGGAGGGAGAAACAGTAAAGAGGAGGAAATATCCCAAGATAAAAGAAAAAGAATAGAAACCAAAGCCAAATCCTCAGGGTTTTAGAGGCAAGCCTATGAGCAATACAGTGAGAATCATGAAGAATGACACCGATTTGAGGAGTCAAACCCTTCTTCACGAACGTGCAGATGTTCTCCTCAACATCCTGAGTGGAGATCTTCAACCAAGAGGGTGGAGTTCTCTTGTACGGCAGAACCGATGAAGAATATACCCTTACCACGGCCGTGCATATGACCCATGGTGACGATGTTGACGATGTTGGAGTTGCGGCTCCCTCTTATCCTTTTCACTCTCTTTTGAAATGAGTAGAAACTAGGGGTGATCATTTCAGCCCCCCGGTCTGGAAATTTCAGGTTTGGGCTTGGGTTTTGTATTCAGGCTTGGGCTCACATCAGGCCTGTAAATTTTAGGGCCGGGCTTGGGCTTAATACTTCAAGCCCGAACTGCATATATTTAAATTTATACATTTTGTGTATAATGTATACATATATATGTTATTTTACATTATATTACATATTTTATATAAAAATATTATAACATGACATGTATAAATTATATGCATGTTATGTCATTTAATATATAGATATGTAATGTTTTATATATGAGTGACATTGACCCGAAATCAAACCCGACCCGGCCCATGATCACCCCCCAACAGAAGGCTTGGAGCAGAAACCCTTAACCGAGGAAATTTGGCTTTCGCACGTGATGGTTGATGGTTTTGGGTGCCAATCCTTAAAATGAATTTTAAAATGGCTTCACTCCGGTTCAAATCTATGAACTGCCGCCTTAGGGCCTTTAGATGCCCACTTTGTCTTCCGGGTGGCGGTCTCTTTTAAACCGAAACCTTAATTCTCTTTATTGGCGGCGGTCTTTGTGACTGTCGCCTTAGATCGTTTTTCTTGTAATGTATGTGGCATGTGGTGGATCACATTTTATTTTGTTTTGCTAAGATTGGGGTGTTTTTTGTTTATATTCCTAGTAGGAACTTATTGGCCCATGAAACGACTAAGAGGGCCCAAAGTGGGGAGAGAGGTGGAGTATTTTGATAATCCTCCCTCTTTTCTTTGCTGGAATGGTAATATTTAGTTTTATAAAAAAAAAAGCTTGAGTCTATTACAACTTTTTCTAAAGCAATCTTTTTTTTATTTTTTTATTTTGGGAATTGGAGGAGGTTCCTTAACATTTTGGTGGGGCTGGAGGGAAGGACCCACTTTATTATAGGGCTGTTCATAACAAGACCCAAATCGATCAAACCGACCAACCCGGTCTGATCTAACCTGAGTTGGCCGGTTTTGCTTTAGCACCGGTCGGTTTCGGGTTACAAAAAAATATAAACCGATGGTTTGGTTCAATTTCGGTTTTCATGTGTGAAAATCGAAACCGAACCGACTTAGATATATATTATATATATTTCAGTTTTAATATATATTTCAGCTTTATTTCAGAAATATATATATTATATATAAAATTTCTGATATATAAAATATCAGTTTTAATCCATCAAATCATTTTTAATTTCCAAGCATCTAGACTTTGCTTTCTTAGACTTGAATCTATTACCATTCACACCGAGAGAATCATTCACAAAACCAATCTAAACTGATTCAAACCAATCAGATCAGTTTTATTTAATACTGGGTCGGTTTCGATTTCATTTCTAGGTAAACTGACCAAGTCGGGTCAGTTGGAAAAACGCCAGTAACCCGACCCATGAACAGCCCTACTTTATTACATTTTCGGCTCTGCCTCCACTTCTGGTTTATTGGCTATATAAATGATGGTTTTGTGGGACGGACCCCACCCATATTGGCTCCGCCCCTGGCCTTAATTGGAGCTATACAATTGAGTAGCCAAGTCTGAACCCAACCCATCTAGCCCAAAGTTCAAAGTACCACCAGCGTGAATAGCTCAATTTTGAACCTAGAGCATATTGGTTCTCTAATTTCCAATTTGTTATAACTATGTTGAGGGTAGAGGATTTATGGAAAATAAGATGTTTTCCAACCACTTTTTTAAAGTCCGATAAGAGTGAATTCTTTAGGTGCTCAAAGAAATATCATCAACAATACAATCCCTCATGAAAGGAAGAGTTGTAGACCAAGTGTACGTTGAGAAGATAGCAAGAGCATGACAAGCGATCCTGTGTGCAGCCTTGTTTTCTGATCTAGGGGTAAACACAAATTAGAACTAACGGAACATAGAGCAGAAAGCTCTGCAATCGGCCACAATCGAACGGACTTGCCAATGAGGAATGTAACTCTCATTCGAAAGAACTTGTATGATGGTTAAGGAATCTCCCTCAAAAACTACATTCGAAAGCCAAAGCTCTAGAGAAAATTTGATACTATCTAGGACAGTCAAGGCTTCAGCTTCCAAAGAAGAGCAATGAACAAACTTTTTTGCTCTACAAAATAAAAGCAAACTGTAATGGTTATGAATCAAATGCCAACTCCAACATTCGAGCTAGAGGTGGCACCGTCAATATTCACCTTTAATTGGTTAGCTAGAAGCCTGGACCAAACATTGGTAATGTTGTTAGCCTACACTACTGTATGTGTTGGGACGTGCCTATGATTCTCTTCCATATGATATTGTGAGTCAACAACTTTACACTTCAAATAAACTATTTTGCATTGATCTTCAATGAGCAATCACCCATTGCATCGAGCCATAGGCTGAAAGAGCAACCAAACCAAACCGCTCTAGAATGTGGACGAGAAATAAAAAGGAGGTGATCAATTGTTTCAGAGGATTGTAGGCATCGTGGGTAGATATCATCAATTTTATTGGATCGTCGTGATAACTCTGCTTTTACTGGAATGGCTTATTGAATGCATCTCGAGAGGAAGGCATGCTCTCTTGGAGGAATATGTTTCACACACCAAGGGGGTGTTCTTTTTTCGGATTTTGAGAGGGGGGAAAGTTGGTCAATGGGATTTTGGTTTCCATTGACCAAGAATCACATGTTCTTTTTTCAGATTTTTGTAGGGACCGGGGAAAGTTAATTTTCCCGGATACCACTTAAGTGATACCCACCTCCTAGGTGGGTAAATAACTTTCCCAGTTAGGGGAAAAGTTGCCAACACTTGAATGGGACAAAAATGCCCATTTTAATAATGAATTTTTATGGCTAAATTGGTCATTGCCTTATTTACATGATAAATAAAAGAACATGGGTAAATGCACTTACACGGGTAAGTGTTTCCCAAGAAAAACTTACTCAAGTAACTGCATTTACCCAAATAAATAACTTACCGAAAAGCAAACGAGACAAAAAGTTTTCCAAGACACGTTCCCAAATGCCAGTGATATGGTGGAGGGTTGGACTTCTCTATTTCTTAAAAATCGATAGGCTCCTGACATTGTCAAAATCCTCTGAGGGCTGTGTATCCAGATTAAGTGATCTGTTGCAGTCAATAAGTGTAATGGAATGCGAATATCAAGTATGGATCGTACCTGATCCTCAGTAAAAATCTGTTGCAAACCATTAACTCTCTATGATCTAGTATCAACATCAATAAACTGCCCCACCTGATAAGAAGGCTTGTTATGGAATGCTTCCATCCTCCAAAGAACTATGAATTGAAGAATCCAAGGGTCGTTGAGCAAATCAATGTTCCATCCTATCCCTACAAGCCAAGAGGCCAGATTCGAGGAATTCGGCTTCTATCAGGGCAAGTCAGTGCTTGCACCCTTTGAGCAGCCCCTTGCAACCTTGCATTAGGAATATCTCCCATGAAATAAATCACATAACTACGGAGATATTCCCAACACAAGGCGCTGTAAAGGCTGTTGGAACGGGCTTTGCCCTGACAGAAGCTGGACTCGGATCCGAGAACATTTCTACATTTGAGCATATTAACCCAACAACTAGAGCTATCGGTTGAAGATACGTTCCAGAATGGTTTTCCATTAGGCAAATATTTAGAATGTAACAGTGAGAACCATAGTGAATTGTCAGATGTTAGGAATCTCCAACATAATCTTAATTGGGCTTTATTTCTGACTGTAGCATCACGAATTACAAGCCGACCCTCTTCTTTTGTTTTAGTCATGGTTGACGTGTAGATATAAAGTAATTGGGGATTGTTGAAACTGTGCTCTTTAGCATGACTATTCTTCTTGCATGAGAGAGGTATCTACCTTTCCAACTCGAGAGTCGATTTTAAATTTTATCCATCAATAAGTCACTGGATTCTTGACGATAGCAGCCAAGGTATTTTTCATGTGATGACATCAAATGTACAATTAATAAACGTAGGATATGGAATCTGTCTCTCATCAAAGTATTGTTACTGAATAGTATGAAAGACTTTTCAAAATTAACCATCTGCCCCAACCATAAGCCAAATCGTGTGAGAATAGACTATAACTGAAGAGTTTTACAAGTATCACTACGACCAAAAAGGAGAATATCATCAGCAAGAGGATCCCATAGTGATCCCCATCCATGGCCAAAATGTAGTGTGCAATGCAATGAAATCGAGTTAGCACATGCACATCACAACCCAACATTTTTTTTTTTTTTGTAAATAATCCTTTTTTATTTTGAGGTCTGAAGAATTTTGTTCACGAGGTCACCACTCCTATAAACATAAGAAGATTCAATGAACTCCAACGTGCTTCTAAAATAGATCATAGATCATAGAATCTTATAAAGGATACTGGAACTGGCTTTCTAATTGGCAATCTGGCATCTACACTCGTACAAATGCTACTCATGAATTCATTGTATGGTTGTAACTACTTCCTGAAATGACTTGTTTGGTTGCATATAAAAATGAAGGAAAACGAATCTTTTTCAGAAAAATGATTTCCTATGATGCTTCGATGCATGCTAAACGACTGTGGGAAATCGGTTATACATTGGCATGGTTTTGTTTAGTCAAGAAAACCGGTTATTCGAAGTCATAACTTAACAATAATGAAATACTACAATCAGTAGCTCCATCATACACCGATACAAATACAAATAGAAGAGAAAGAAATACAGCAATATCCTATCTTACAAACTACGTTAATCAGGAGGCATTCTACGTTTGGTCAACAACATTCCCCCTGACTTCTACATTGGCATGGTCTCTTTCTGTCAATAAAACAGGTTATCATCGAAGTTGAAAATAACGAACCATAATGTTACAATCAGTAGCTCCACCATACACTGATACAAATACAGATCCCAGGGATAGAAATACAGAAATATCTTATCTTACAAATTACCCTTCCATCTCATTATCATTTTCATCATCCTCTCTCTCTTCTCCACCACTCTCCTCCACTTCCAGCAACCACTGTTCAAGTTCATCTACTTCTTCTTCGTCATGGCCATACAAACCATCTGAACTATCCCAATGGTCGCTTCCCAGCTCCTCACCACGACATGCCATGTGCAAAAATGGCCGACTCCTAGATAAAGCATCAACCATGTCCCTGTTCACGCTTCCTGTCAGTCCCAACCATCTTAACCTTGGAAAGTAAGGCTTCTTCAACCATCGGATTGCAAGCTGTGTAATGCCTCTGCAGTCATAAAGATCCAGCAAACGCAAGATGCTCCCATGCCACCCACCATCACCAATTTGCATTGAAGCTAATGCCATGATAGAAGTGTCACCAATCAATGGGCACTCCCGCAACCGGAGTTCAGTAAGCATAACCCTACTCTTAGCTAGTAGCAGAATTGCATTGTCTGAGAGATTAGAAATGTTAGAAAGGTCCAAATCTTGCAACTCCTGCCCAGAAGAACCATAAAATATAGCCGAAATGCACTTATCTGTCAGTCTTTTGCAGCCTCTAATAGATAATGAGACTAGTGATTTCATTACCCCATGTCTCAAGTATGATAAACCAACATCAGTGATATCAGAGCCATCCAAGAGCAAGGTCTTCAACTTAGGTAGAGTGCTGACGGCTTGCAATGCTTCATCCCCAAGATTTCGACAAACTCTCAAGTCCAGATAGCTGAGATCCATGTTGGATACCAAGCGTACAACTGCTAGGTTGGTTATGAGGTTGCACCATCTTAAGCTTACACTTGTCAAAGAAAGGGAAGTGGCAGTAATGTCATGAAACACCAGATCAGTAAGTTGGGTCCCATGAAACACCCTAAAGTTGTGTAAGCTTGAACATGAATGCAAGATTGCCCTGAATCCTGCATCTGTAACACGGCAGAAACCTCCAAGATGGATACTTTCGATGTTCGAGCACTTGTCTGCCATTAAGAGGACACCGAGATCATTAACTCGCCTGAAGTATGTGGAAATGAATTCCTGGCTTCGAATTAAGCACAGGTGCTTCAATTTCCCATGCTGATTGATCTGTTGAAGGCCTGGGTTGGTGAGGTCAAATGTCACTGTTGGTTCTATCATGGGTGCATCACGAAGATCCAAATGGGTCAATAATACAAGACCTTTTGATATCGTGCCAACTAAAGTGTCAGTGATATAGTCTACAGAAAGACATAACTTCTGAATATGTGGTAAAATAGGTGATTGCACATAATTGGGACACGGATAAGATCCCACAGTTGGGCTAAGCAGTTCAGTTACCATTACTGAAGAAATATAACCAATCTCAAGTGCAGAAAGTTTTTCTGAAGCCATTGCCCAGACTCGACCAAAATTATGACGTAGAAATATTGAAACATCGAACATCAGGCTCAGTGACTAGAAAATAACGAAGGCTGGTATTAGTTAACACTTTACAGTCAAACATGTGCATATTTGTATGTCAGAATTAAGATTAAAGTGTTCTAATTATGGAGTTTACAACAAATATGCATGATTGTTTCAAGTAATACAACACAAATACTATTTGCAAAATTAGGAAAAAATAAACAAGGCCATTACTTCCTAGCTATCTGGGTCTTGGGACGGGTAGACTGGTAACAAATAAATTCTTTAAGAAGACCCAGAAACGATTATTAACACAAGAAAAATGCATCAACCTCGAAAAAATAATAATATACACAGGGCTAGTTTTTACAGTTGTTGCCAACACAACATAGAAAGCTTTGAACAACACAAGAAAGAGAATAGATATACAAATACTTATTTATAGTGTAATCATCAGTTTCACCTAGGTAACTGCTTTACCTGGCTCAGAACCATGGTTCCTGCCTCAGTAACTAGAGTGTTAAGACAAAATATTAAAGTGGATTTTCCCTCATGCTTAATATAGTTTCACTTCATTATTGCTAAAAAATAAACGTCCAACCCATCTATTTCTTAGGGACCGTTTGATAACAGCTGGAGCAGCTGACCTGAATAACCTTATTTTGATTGGTAAAATTTAACTGAATAACTTATTGCTTTGTCCTTCAGTGCATAAATTATTAAGGAGGATGTGAGCTCCTTAATGGCTGAAGCTGAAGTTCATTACCATACCCGTTAATATATCGTCATTTAAAAGGAAAAAAATAATACAAACGGAATACAATGAGAGTGTTCAGAAAATACTCTGACAATTACCAGTAAAGACAAAATCTCTTCAAATAGAACATGAGTTAATTCCCTCTCATCACAACTTGAACCCTCTCCTTTGAGGGTAACAATGACTGGTAATTCCAAAATGAGTATTGTGATATTAAAAAGTATATTTATGAAAGTTTGCAACTTACAAAGCCACAACACAGTAAACAGCTAACTAATATATGAAGGTTTATGAGAGAACATTTTAGCATAGAAAAATGCATTGAAGCTATGCACATACCATCACAATGCTTAATTTGTGGGAAGAAGCTTTAGGAAATTGTAAAATAAGCATCAATTTGGATTGATTATGAAACCAAAAATAGGAAAAGAAAAGAAAAAATAGTTAGGATAGTGAGTTTTCATCAGTGATGACCAAACAGTGAAACACACTTGGATATACCTGACACCGGAAAATTTGCACAAACATAATTTATTGGACAAAAGCACAGTCCTAGAAGTAATGCATGCTCCAATAGCCAAAGAAATAATCTGCACATATATGTGTAGATGTTTAAAAGAGATTTCCTAATTTATCATATTATTAAATTGCAGTTTTCTCATTATGTTTGTTATCTCTATCAGCAGTAGTAACTTAGCATTTAAGGTCAATAATAACGCAACATGTAATTAATGCACGTTGCTACTAAACATGCATTGCACACAGTTAATCTGGGGCGTTGTATCATTGTATGGGTACCACATGACAATATTCTACATCAACTTTATGAGATGAGTGGTTGGTGGGAACATGCACTGATTACATGTTTCCTAGTTCTTTTATTGATAACAGAAAATTTTATTACTGAATAAAAATAAAAATTGGTACATAGAGGTGCAGAATGTGGTTAAACTTGGCTAACCACCCAATATATGAAAATTGCAATTATAACTCCCTTTGATAAACCAAACTCCAACACATTTACTCTCTGCCCATCCCTTGCCTTGTCAGCCATTTGCTAGTCCTTTTGCAGCTCTATTACCCAATTTACAATTTCTCCCAACCTTTGAATTAGCTGCTACATGTTTCCTAAGACAGTACATTTATACAAGTACAATAGATTTATATGAACTCAAGTGAAACTGGAGACTCTCTTCCACCACCTTTGACCCTTCACTGCTGGAACTCCAAAACTGGTGAACTACAATGGCCTAACCCCTTACCGGAGGGTATGTAGGCATCCCCTCTGGGGGTTTGGCCGATCCCTTTACTTCCGTTCCTCTCCCCCTCCTGGTTTGCTGCCTTCCTCAGATCTTCGGAGTTTGACCATGAGTGCCAATTCCACCCACTTAGGCGCTTGCAGTATATAATTTAGTAATTAATTGAAAATGCAAACATCTTAAAGTTATATTTGAATTAAAAGTGCCATTACCCAATATAGGTCCCAACTATCTCTGTATAATACCAATTTATGGATGTCTCCGAAGAGATAAGCCCCAGATATCTGGGGTCTTGGGTTGCGAGGGATCATGGACTGGATATGGACCTAGCCTTTGGCACTTTTTTGCACAACATGGCAGCTCTCAAACTTGAACCCACATTCTCTAGCTCGCCATCCCAAGACCATTGTACCAAGAAATGGGCTTGTTAAATATATTTGAAATTTTGAACTATTTATTTATATCTGACCTACCTATTCATCCTTACTATATAATGCCAGTACTTGCCTTGGCTTCACATACAGATGACCATGCTGGTACATTTATTTTCCTCTCTACTCTACTCTAATCTATTCATCTCTCTCTAACCAAATTGCAAGTTGCCTATTTGCTGACTCTAGAGCACAGAAGAGTTAAAATTTTATGAGATTAAATGGATTTTTAAAATTTTAAACAGTCAAATGCAGACTGCTTGAACAACAGAAAAATGACTAGAAAGAAAACTGAGAACTTAAGCAAAGAACTAATGATTAGAGTTGGGGTTTTAAAAATGCAAAATATCAAATTTAAGGGTAATGAGTTTTGTGCAATATAACCTTCATAGTTCCAATTTATTATCTTTCTTTCTGGACTAACTCTTGTGTTTGATAAATACATATATTTCTTCGTACCATCTAGTATTTGTCCATATTTCCTCTATAATAAGCTTCCTACAGACAATTTGATAAAACCCAAAGTAGGGGGAGCCTTTACCACAAGAGAAAAGAAAATATGCTTTTTTTCTGTAACCCTTATAGTTCCAATTTATTATCTTTCTTTCTGGACTAACTCCTGTGTTTGATAAATACATATAAATTCTTCCTACCATCTAGTGTTTCTCCATATTTCCTCAATAATAAGTTTTTTGTTGACGATTTCATAAAACCCAAAGTAGGGGGAGATTTTAACCCAAAGAAAAAAAGAAAATGTGATGTTTCAGGAGGCATTTTTGTCAGCACTATCAAGTTTCCTGTCAATGGTATGCCACATAAATGCCCAAGGTGTTTCGGAAGTTAGTTAACTGGAAATTGGGATTTTTTTTTTTTGAAAAAAGGTAAGGTATTGTATTAAAAGAAAACAGTATGCACCTCTTTCCACCATAGAAAGATGCTGTGACAAGTTTACATAAGCACCCTTTACATCAATGTGTTGTTTGTTAATATGGATTTTATATGAATCAGGTCTCTGCAACCTTATCAGACAAACAATAAAAGTAGCAGTGGGATGTGACTCCTCTGTCTATACTAAATTCAGAGTTTCATCTTACTTCTAATTGAGTACAACCACCAAGTAACTCCTCTAGATCAGAAATGTGGATTGCTCGTCCCCTTTTTTCAGCTACTGAACCCAAGTAGAGAGTCCTGGAGAGAAATGGAAATGAACAACAACATTGCTGTAAATATGAGAGAAATACTAAATACAGTAATAATAAGAATATTTATTTCTACTTTTTTTTTAAATAATACAATGAACTGAAAGAAAAGTGTCAGGTTAGATAGTATATGATTTCCTGTCTACACGTTTACAAATAACTTGACAAAGCAGATCATTTATCCATATAAAAACTAGGATTTGCATTCCAAAAAGATGAATTTCATTAAGAATATAAATGTTTAAAGGTGAATATATATATATATATATATATATATATATATATATATATATATATATATATATATATATATATATATATATATATATATATATATATATATATATAAATATAGATACATAGATAGATAGATAGATAGATAGATAGATAGAGAGAGAGAGAGAGAGAGAGAGAGAGAGAGAGAGATAGATAGAGAGAGAGAGAGGGGGGGCCCACATAGAGGAAGGCCAATCTAAAGAGTCCATCCTATGGCAGAAGATTTTGCCCTCCAATGGATGCTGAATATGATAGAGACGTTAAGTTTAACTCTAAGAGGAAAGCGAAAATTGAGGACACTAACAGAAGCTTTAATAATATATACACTTTTCCAGCAAACTACAGGACGGCTATCTAAGTAAGAACGTTGACAAAGATAATTTCCACGGTTATAAGAACATAGAAAAAAATTAATTAATCAAACAGACCATCCAGGGGAAACCTTGCTTCAGCTTTATTGAGGCCATTAATCGAATAGCTCTAGAGAAGTTCTGCTTCGGTCCTTATTTGCCCCTTGTCCCACACGATCACTCTTTTTTTTTTGGATATTAGATAAAAATACAATCCCTCATTTAAGGAGTACAAAATATAATCACGGAATCATCCAGAATAAGCCTGTCATTCTTCAATTTCATTCCATCACCCCCCCCCCCCCACAATACACACAGCACACGGACAAGGAAATAACGGAAGTAAAAGGAAACTAGGAAACAAAACACAAAGCGTATTGAGTGAACTTATGTATTCAATGATGCATAGTTGCATCACTTTTGATCTTTTACAGTTCGAGGTAGCGAAAAAAAAAAGCCCTAAGCACTCAAGCATTGTTAGAAGATACACGCATTGAATATCCGAGATTACGCCGCTCAATTATGAAAATAATTAAATAAGTAGAAAGAATTCAATGGGGGATCGAGTGAAAGAGTACACCTTAGGTCTTTGCATCGACCTCCAACCTCCGAGAGCAGCTTTCCGCTAAAATCCTGGCAATTATGAAGGCAAAGTTCATTCAGATAAGGCCGGACCAGATGCTCGATAGAGGAATCACTGAGTTGGCTACAATCAACTTTGAGGCTGCGAAGGTAAGGATTCGGCGGCAACAAAGGCCTCAACAAATCGATCGATGGAGCTATATCCTGAAATAGAGATCCGTATTTAAGAAATAAATGAACGAACAAATAAATCTAGGGTAGTTTCTTATTAAGCTCTGGAACAAACAATTTGCAGATATCGAAGCCTTTCCATGAAGGATTAGATTACTTACGAGCAGATGGAAACAAGGGAGGAATGAGAGGACTTGAGAAGCGCAGCCGTTGAAGGTCTTACATGTGGCTGCAACGGAGCAGATCGATGCAACATCGAGCTTCGCCATTATGGTTGCGAGGATAGCAGAGGGCAAAAGCTCTAGATTCTCTCCTTCTGGTATGCAGTTCTCCATCTCTTTCTCTCTCACCTGCCCGCCCGATCGCTCGCCCACCTTCCTTCCCTCCCCGAAATGAAAGGCTTCGTGATCGTGACCAGATTCGGAGGCTTTTGCAATGATCTGGTTTGGACTCTGTAGTTTGGACAATTCCGTTTACTACGAAGAAAAGAAATAGAAAAAAGGAAATAAACAAAAGACTATGACGTAGGTCCTATTGTCATAGGAAAACATTATCCATGTTCCCCGGTCCGACTCCGGATCTGTGGGAGGGAGGGTTGGGCCGGGT
This sequence comes from Nelumbo nucifera, assembly GCF_000365185.1. The sequence goes on along the minus strand of NW_010729120.1, from coordinate 3,284,280 downwards.
TTCAATTAGGCCCAACAAGTTTGAATTATTCAACCCGGCCCGATCTGAACTAAAATTTGATATACTCGGTTGGCGAGTTGGGCTCGAGGTGGTCAATAAGTTCACGTTAAAATTTAATATAAAAGTGTGTGTACATACGTACAATTTATAAAATATATATATATAGTTGGTTGGTTAGGCTTGGGTTAGGATAAGGAAGGATTGGGTTTGATTTATCTAGATAAAAAACCCAAAGTTTTCGGCCCCAATTCAACCCAAGCCCTAAAATCCAAGCCCAGCTTATATAAAATTTCGGGCTAAGATTGGATTGGGCCTACCCAAGTTTCACACTTACCTGGCCTAAGCGTGATCATGGACTAAGCCTAGATCAGGCCACTCCGGGCTTCCATGCCTATGACTTTTAATACAAATATTTTAATATATTATATGCATCATAGTATAGTATATATTTTTACCAAAAAAAGTATAGTATATATAAGTTTCAAGCCTGATGTGAGCCCTAGCTTGGGCCCTGAACACAACCTATGCCAAAGCTTGCAAATTAGGTATGGTTATTGGTGCATTTGTGTTGATATAGCAATTGTTTTTGTTTTCAAAAACAAAACCAACTACATTTTGGAATACCCCCTACGCAATTCATCCAAGAGATGAACTTGCTTCAATAGAAGCCCTAAACACAATTGATGGTGTACGATCTGGAGCTCCTATCTGGATGGCAGCTCGGATGTCAATTGTTTGGTTGGCGAGTCGAGTTACAAGAAGAGAAAACATAGAGAACCCGGAGTGGTTAATCCGGTGTGGTCACTCCGATGCTTAAGTTAGTGGTTGGTTCTGTGAGCAAGCTAATACTCGAATGCAAGAGAGTTGGTAAGCACAAATTGCATGTACCTTTTTGAAGTTGGAGGTGAGGCCTATATATAGACGTTGTTTAGTGTGGGTTTCACGCATCGTGTCCAAGATCTCCAGGAGGTCGTGCCTAAACAGTCTGAAGTCCTCGGAGGTAGAGCAAGCTAATACTCGAATGCAAGAGAGTTGGTAAGCACAAATTGCACGTACCTTTCTGAAGTTGGAGGTGAGGCCTATATATAGGCGTTGTTTGGTGTGGATTTCACGCATTGTGTCCAAGATCTCCAGGAGGTCGTGTCTAAACAGTCCGAAGTCCTCGAAGGTAGCTGTGCATGTAGACCAATCTTCACACCTTGTTCGGTTTCCTCCAGAACATTCGGCACGGGGGCCAACTTCCAAGAAAACCGGGAGTGATTTGTCATGCATGCAAAATTGGTTGGCGAGCATGTCTCGCAGGTCGCCACCTAGACCTCAATTAGGTCGACAAGCCCTCTAGGGAGGTTGCTCCTCATATCGAGGTCACTTTGGCAGGTGACGAGGTGCTACAGGTCGGCCCTAGGCGAGGTGCTGCTAGCCGCCCTAAGTTATGGTTGAGGTTGCTAGGTCGGTGGAGGAGGCAAGTCGCCAGGTCGGCAGCAGAGATAGGTCACTAAGTCGATGGCGAAGATGAATCACGATCTGGAATTCCATCACTTCGGTTAGGGCAAGTCATCGCCTAGGTGGTGCCTGGGTGTCATCCAATTGTTTCGAGATGCCATGTGTCATGATGTCACTGGAGGGATAAATCCGCCTTTATCAACAACCTATGCCAAAGCTTGGAAATTTAGGTATGATGTATTTTTTGCTACATGCCGGCTGTTTTTGTTTTCAAAAACAAAACCAACTATGTTGTCACACACACCCTACCCAACCCATCCAAGAGATGACCTTGTTCCAATTAGGGGTATTCATTGTTCGGTTTAAACTATAAAACCAAACTGAACTAAAATTGTGGTTTGGTTCAGTTTCATAATTTTGAAAAATATAGTTTACAGTTTTAGTTTGGTTTATTAAATTTTATAAATCAAACCAAACCGTAAACCGTATTAATATAATATATAATTATATATGTCAAATATTCTAGAATTTAAGTTATAAATATATAAATAAAAGATAAATAAATATATAAATATTTGAAAAAGATTAAAGATTAAAGACTTATGCTTTTAATTTTAACTTTCTCTCTCTTCTCTTAGATGCCCTACCTGTAGCCACTTTCTTTCTCATTTCTTTCTCAAAGAACACCGAAGAGAAGACAACCCTTTATATACATCGCCATCTCGTCGATGTCACTCCACCGACCACCACTACCATCTCCGATTTGTTATCGCCGATCGCCAGTCACTCCTTAACCGCTCTCTCTCACACACATCTTTTCATCTCTCTTCCAACCCTTACAAAAAGCCCTATCGTAGGAAAACCTCTTCCTCTGTTCAATTGAACCATATCCGCCCTAGTTGCCACCATTTTCGCCAACTCACCGCTGACTGTTACAATTTTCTCATCTTTCCATCTCTTCTCTTCTATTTGTTGAAAAAGAAAATCCCTAACCCCTTTATCTAGGTCTCTAATCTAGGGGTGGCAACGGGCCGAGTTTTTCACAAGCTGCTTGAGCTCGGCTCGGTTTGGCTCAGTTTCAGTCGAGCTCAAACTCAAGCCCATTTTAGTGGCTCTTTTATTTAATAATCCGAGCTCAAGCATATTAGGGCTCGGCTCATGAAGCTCGCGAGCTGGCTCGAATATATATATATATAATAATAAAAATATTATAATTCTTAATTTTTTAAATATAAGATAAAAATTTTTATATATAATTTTTATTTTTATAATAAAATATTTATAAAATATATAATAAAATATTTTTATAAAATATAAAACGAGCCGAGTCGAGCTTGAGCTCAAGGTTTTAGCTCGAGCCGAGCTCGAGCCTTGTAGAATAGTCTCGAGTGGAGCTCAAGCCTGGTACTACTCGGCTCGGCTCGGCTCGAATCCACCCTTACTCTAATCTATGTTCAACTGTGGACATGAGGAACTAGAACTCTAGAATTGGAAGTACAAGAACAAGAACTTGAATTTGGACTTGGGAGACGGGTAAAATATCAACCATTTTTACAATTTTGGAAAAAATTATGATTTATTTATTTTTTATTATATGTTTATATATGCATGTTTAGGAGTAGAATGCTTAATTATGTGTTTTGGATGAGAATGTTTTTATTCATATTTTATTTTTTACTGCATCTATTTAATTGATTATTTTACATTATTCTTAAGATTTTTGGTTTTGTTACATTGTATATATTTAAATTGTCAACAATAAACTGATTTATTTTTATTGCAAATTTATTAGCATATGTATATAAAATATATTTCATTGTTCTTTGTTCAAATGTTCCTAATTTCATACTTGTTTGGGTCATACTTATTAATATATTCCATTATTAGCATATTTACATACTTGTTTGGGTCAAATTAAATATGAAGAAAAGATATATGATTTATTAATTAATGAAGTCTATAATGGCTTACATATGTTATTCTCCTATTGACATTTACATCTATGTTATTCATGTTTAGTTAATTAATTTTTTCCATACTAGTCCATTGGTCCAAGTAAATCATAGAAGGGTACAAAGTCCCTAAACCGTATTAGAAACTGCACCAAATTGTAATAAAATTGTTTGGTTTTGGTTTCTATGCCAAAATGGTTTGGTTTGGTTTGATAAAGTAAGAATTTCTCAAACCGTAATTTACTGGTTTGGTCTGAGATATTCTCTAAACCGCACCAAACTGGATCACAAACACCCCTATTTCCAACACAAAATTTTGAAAGGGTTGAGCTTGAGTTGCCAATGTTTGATCCAACCCAACCCAACATGGCTCAACCTGTGGATGGATGCACATATATGTATATGTATGGTGTTACAAGTAAAATGCAGTATATACAAGAGGATGATATATTGTCACAAATGTGGTTTCATTAGATGTATAACTTGCTAAGGTGGCCTTTGGAGGATTGAAATCCTGATCTCTCAGGTCTAAATAGATCTTATTGGAAATAACAACTTTTTTACATTTAAGGCAATGTTCAAAACTGCATAAATCTCGTGGACAACGGAATTTGGTCGCGTTCGGCTAGGTGTGGACGGGACCCGTCCTGTCCACATCCCAATATAGCGTGGACAGATCCTGTCCACAGCCCAATTTCTCATCTATAGTAAAATCTCATGGTTAGGGACTATCCACACTTGATTTTTGATCCCCTACTTCACACTTTCCTTGAAAGGCTACCTATTGTCTGTTTCACATTTTAATATGTTTGTCAATAAAATATTATTTATTTTACTTAATTTTTTAATTTCTTAAAATTTTAATGTTTTATCAATAAAATTATATTTTAAATATATTTTTTAAAATTTTAATTATTTTACTATTGTTTTTATAAAAAAAATTATTATTTATTAGTTAATATTAATTCATTGATACATTTTCAATATATTTATCATATATAATGCAAAAAAATAGATATTTATGATTAATTGTGTAGATCAAGGTTTTTGAACTATTGTTGACCTAGAAGGTCAGGCCATTCAGCCCAGGAACCGTTCATGCAAGTGGTTTCATTTTACTCCAAACCTAGTTTTTGGCCAAAAACCATTGAAAAAGTCAACAACTCGTTGACCCGAGCGATCAAACCATCGACCCGTTCAACGGCTTTTTATCATTTTTTATTTTTAATTATTTTTTTATTTTTTAATTTGTTTGCCAAAACGGGCCATTCGTTCAAATTGGACGGTCGGACCGTTGACTCGGAACTGGTGGACAGAACGGTTCCATTTTTTGGGTCATTTTTAAAATATTGGTGTAGATCATTCATAAATGTATATGAGATACATAGAATCAAAAAGTGTGGTGTGGATTGGTCCACACCATGCCTACAAAATGACACTATGGGTGTGGACTAGTCAAGTCCACACAATTTGTTCACAGTTTAGAACAATTGTGGATAGTGGTGTGGTGTGGATTGATTCCTGTGTGGTGTGGCCAATTTCTCATCCACACTATAGAATACCCCCTAAATATTATGAAAAGTTTTAAAAACCATGCCGAACACAGAATTGTTTTAGCTACTAGTTCTCAAGTCAAACAGTCCAACCATTCGATTCGAAAAGACAGCCCGTTCTGATTTAAAAAGTTAAAAAATTAAAATAAAGATGGCAAAAAACCACTGTTTGAATCGATGGTTTGGACTACCCAAGTCAGTGGGCCGCTGATCAAATCAACATTTTTTGGCCCAATAACGGTTTTTAGGTGAAATGGAACTAGTTGCCCAACAATGCTCCACATTAGTGCCCCACAGGGTGCGCCCAACAATGCTCCACAAGCACGGGATGTGTTCCCAATGCATGATGAGATGTGCATGTGGGGCACTGATGTGATCTCGTTGATAGGTGGCAAGTGGTCCATTTTTTCATTAAAAAATTAGGTGACAAGTGGTGAAATCAAAGTTAATTTTCATATGGAAATAACCTTTTTAGATGAATAACCACTAACAAGATGAGATCGGATTTGCTAATCACAGAGTACTCCCCACACCAACCTCACAATGCATCGCAGCAGTGCATTAAGAACATCTTCCTTAGTTGATGTTCATCATGAGAAGATGATCCCAACCGCTCTATGAGGTTGGTGTGAGGCGCATTCTTTAAGGAGCAAATCTGAATTCTAACCAGACAAGTCCAGATCTGCTACTCACAGAGTGCTCTCGCACTTGTGTGTTGTTATCTATATCTATATATTGAAATGCAATGTGCCAAGTTGGCACATTCCAAATCTATGGTATATTCTAAAAGTCACTCATCTCTTTTCTGGTTTCTTCTCAAATGTACCTATCTTTTTTTTTTGAATTTTAAAATTGAACAAAATAACTCAAGTGACCAATCACCTTTACGAGTTTTAACACTCCTCATTAAAATACCATTAATTCTCTCTCTCTCTCTCTCTCTATATATATATATATCTTCTTTCCCATTAACTCTTAATAATCTCTCCTTATTATTATGCTATTAACTCTCTCCTTCATAACTCATGCCACTAATTCTCTCTCATCTCCATTACTCCATTAAATTTCATAAAATTCATTATCTTTATCTCCATTACTCCATTAATTCATGCCACTAATTCTGGGAAGAGCTAAAGTCAAGGAATGGAGATACTTAGTTGACAGAATTAAGTCTAAACTAGAGGAATGGAAAAAACGTACTTTGTCTCATGCCGATAGGTCAGTTCTCATTAAGTCAACTCTCCAAGCAATTCCTCAATACATCATGCAGACTTACCTTCTTCCTAAATAGACGTGCACTGAGCTTAACAACATCTTCTGAAATTTTTGGTGGTCTGAATTTGAGACGAATGGTTTGCATCTAAGAAAGTGGTCCTTGTCCTGTCAACCTAAAGCTTACAGTGGGCTTGGTTTTCGTGACATGGAGGCGACCAACAGAGCCCATATCATGAAGCTGGGTTGGAGGTTGCTCAAGTCCCCCTCATCCTTGTGGGTGAAGGTTTTACGTGCAAAATACTTTAGAAACTCTAATTTTTGGAATGCAAATCCAAAATCGGGAGATTCCTATATTTGGCATGGTATCTTGCATGAAAATCTCACCTTCGCATTGGCTACCACTGGATTGTTGGCAATGGGTGGGGTATTGACGCTCTCTAGACCAATGGCTGTCACATGACGTGGCTCCTTTTCTTTTGCATCAAAGAAATAACCCAGTGAAAGTGGTGGAACTCATTAATCAAAACTCAATGACTTGGAACCATGGACTGGCAAATCAATTTTTTTCACCTCAGTTAGCTCAAGCAATCCTATCCTTAGATCTCCCATTGAATTGTAATGTCATGGAGGACCACCTTGTTTGGACCCTTACTCCTCATGGGCAATTTACCATGTCATCAGATCATCAGCTTCTATTTTTGGAACTCCCTATCTCTTCAAATGCAACTTTCTTGTTTGGGGGACTATCAATGGTCCAATTTTTGGAAACTCAAGTGGACCTATCCCAAAATTATGATTTTCATCTGGAATGTCTTAAATGATGCTCTCCCCACAAAGAATAGACTCAACCTATGGAAAAACAAATTTGATTTTGGTTTCCCTTTCTGTATGATTGAGGAGGAACCGATTGACCATTTATTCCTCAAGTGCCCTATTGCAAAAGTGGTGTGGTTTGGCTTTGAGCTGGGTGTCCGGATTGAGTTTTTTCATTCTCTTCCAAAATTGCTATCCTTTTGCATATCCCCGAGAGCTCCCTCTTATTCATCCCCACATCCTCCTTACCTCTTGGTCTTCTCCATCATTTGGCATTTTTGGTTAGCTCAAAGTGCAATTATATTTCGGGGGAATGTTTGGTCTCCTGATCTGATCATTGGTAAGGCCCGGGACTTTGTTGCTCGATCTTTGTTTGGTGTTCTTTCTAATTATCAAGTTTCACCTACTGCTTTAGTTCCCCCTCCCCCTAGCAATTGGTGTAAGCCTCCTATTTAAATGGTTAGGATTAACTTTGATGGAGCCACATCTCTAGTTCGGGCTGCTACTGGATGTATTACTAGACCGTTTTGGGACTTTGATCTATGCTCGAGTTGTACCATTTTGTACATACTCTGCCTTGGAATCTGAGGCTCGTGCTTTGCTTGAAAGTCTTCAATTTGTTGTATCTTGTGGTATTTCCAAGGCAATTTTTGAAGGTGACTGTGCTACTCTCATTAAATTCTTGTTGGGAGATTCTGGTAATCCTCCATGGAGTGTATTTACACTCATTCACAATTGCAAGAATATACTGAATCACCACCTTGATTTCTCAGTAGTGTTTTCATCGAGATATTGACTAACAAGGCGGCTCATTCCTTAGCTAGGTTTGGCTTGACTTGTAACTCTGCTTGTACCCGGTCATCGGTTCCAATTTTCTTGAGAAAAATTGTAAATGATCAGTCTACTGAGATATCTAATGAAAGTTAGGCTTTGGGACTTTTCTTCTCGAAAAAAATAAAAAACTAAACTCTAGTTATCACTAAAGATTAATTATATGAAAATTGATATATTTAAGGATATGTTATTGCACTAAATAATCTACTTCCATTTAAAATTATAATCCATTTATATTCCATTAGAAAATAAAAAAAAAATAAGTTAGTAAGTTATTTAAATAAAATAAAAATGATTATTAATTATTTTTATTGATAAAAAATATTTTTATTAATATAATAAAAAGAATTTAATTAAAAGAAAGAATAAGATAAATTAAAAATGAATATTAATTTAACATTAATATAAAACTAATACAAAATTATCTAATAATTATTAGTTTTATAATTGAATTCTATTAATTTAAAACCAACTTAAGTTCCACTAAAAAATAAAAATTTATATAGTTAATTAAATTTCATAAGGAATTTAAATTTAATAAAAACTTAATATACTTAAATAGATTCAATTTTTACAGTCCTATGAAACTCCCCAGTGTTTTAACCTTAACAAAAACCTACCCTATTGTTTTGAAAAAAAGTGCAAATACCTTCCTTTAGTCAGCATTCCAAATAAAAAATGTTGATGTAATGCATTAATTTAAATTCACTTCAGCCTTTTTATATTTGTCCAAGGAGACTAAGGATAATTATTCTTTGAAAGTTGTCTAGCAAAATAGATTAGTGGACGATAAAGTTGAAACTTTAAATTATGTATTATAATGCGTTAAGAATTATAAGGGTATTTTGGTAACTTTAATGTCTTTGTTACCGAAGAGCCAATGGAAATGAGGTATTTGCACTTTTTCTCAAAACTATAGGGGAGGTCTTTGTTAGGGTCAAAGCACAAAAGTGGTTTATAGAATTGTTATAAGAGGAATTCTTTTATAATTTTACCTAAAATAATAATAAACCAATAAATTTATATAATAAAAAAATCTTTTCCAAAAAATAGCATTAAAATACAAAAAATAATACAAACTTATCTAGTAAAAAGAAATTTGATCACACTCACTAAAGTACAACTTAGATTATAATCGGATAAACTAGACATAACCCCAAAAAATAATACTTGAATTGAACTTAGATGGACACCATTTAATTGGAAATGTCATATAGCCCCATCTTCAATTTTGCTGATAAATAAAACTCATGCATCACATGAGTCCTAACTAGTTTATGAGGGATTCCCAATAGACATGCTGTGAGGAGCGCTATTTGAAGAACAAATCACGAATCTAACCACATACATCCAAATGGAGGTAACCATTATTACCAAAAATAAAAAAAAGGGGGTAACCACTTATTATTCATTAAATAGTTAAATCTCATGTAATAACACCTTTTGTACTTACTATTAAGACCAAAAGCACCTCCAAGTATCGTTGGTGAAAAAGTAGTAATGGGCTTTTTCCACGGAAAAGTCCATTAGGCCGTGTTGGTTGAAGTTAATAGTATAAATGCATGAGAATGCAAATGTAAAACATGCAATTTTTTGTTTAATTTTCTTTTGGATTTTATTTTATTCTGTTTCATGTCTTCATTTACTTCATTTATACTGCAATCAAACAAAATAAACTAAAATTTGAAACAAAAATAGGTCAGAATTTACACTTAGATCATTTGCACTGCCATGGTTTTGCATCAGTGCAAATTTATTTGCATTGCAACCAAACACGAGCTTAAGGAAAAAAAAATAGTTGATGGGTGACTTTTGCCTTCTTATGTTTTTAAGAAATGCTTCTTATTATTTTTCATCCCGATTTTGCCTTGTGGCTACCCGACCCAGAGGGGGGACGGATTGGATATGGGATTTGGAGTCACCACCTAAATTTTTGGAATTGGGAATTTAGGAAAATCCGAGATTTTTCAAGAAAAACATTTTACTTTCTTGGTGACTCATTGACCAATGGGGATTAGATTCTTAGGGTCCGGGGACCAAGATACGGTGTGGGAAGGTGTTAGGCACCCCATACGCATTTGGTTAAACCGGCCTCTACTTTACCAATTTCCAAGGAAGATTTAATAATTTTTTTGGAAATTAAAAATAAATAAATAAAACTAACACAGACATTGAAGAAATCCACAAGACATACTCTAACCTCTAACCACATTCAAGAGATAAACAAATGAAAATCCACACGTTGGCATGAGTTAAGAGTATTGATAGGCGAATTGTTAAACAAATGAAAAAAAAAAGAAAAGAAGTTTTATTTCTAACGAGGAGAAGCACACAAAATGATTTTAGACGTTACCCCATTAAGTTAATAAAAGAAAAGCACAAAATCTAAATAAGTAATCAAAAATAAAAAAAAAATGAAAAAGGTGAATGTTATTTGGAGAAATTAACAAATTTTTGTTCGTCTTCGGGCAACCAAAGGCTAAACTTACGCGAATACTTAGGCCCCGTTCATTTTTCGGTAAGTTACTTACCCAGGTAAATGCAGTTACCTGGGAAACATTTACCCGGGTAAGCGCATTTACCCATGTTCTTTTATTTCTCATGTAAATAAGGCAATGACCATTTTAGCCATTTAAATTTATTATTAAAAGGGCCATTTTTGTCCCATTGGCAACTTTCCCCCTAGGTGGGAAAGTTATTTACCTACCTAGGAGATGGATACCTAGGAAAATAAACTTTCCATGGTCCCCACATAAATTTGAAAAAAGAACATGGGATTCTTGGTCAATGGGAACCAAAATCCCATTGACCAACTTTCCCCTCTCAAAATCCTAAAAAAGACCACCCCCTTAGAGTTAAACAAATTGAACTATCTAATGAGAGAAACTAAGAATGTAGCATGTGATTAAGAGGAACCCAGAAACAACATACACGATGAAGGGATTCAACAAGAAAAATCGGCTTAGTAGAGCAATTCAAACATTGGGTATTGCACTTGTCGAGCTCTTCTTTGGGATGCTTTGTTCTCCTTGAGTGATCCCCAAGCTTTAGAATGAACTTTGATTCATTTTGGTGGACCAAGGATGTTGGTTATGTAGCCCAAATGGTGTGTAATGACTACTGAATGCTTGTAAATTTCTGCTACACTGATATTACTTCAAGAAGGCCTCATACTTTTTCTCTTGAATTGAGGCACGACCCAAGGGTATTCTTTGGCTTCAAACTGATATGGAGGGACTCTAGGGTTGCTGGAGAGTGGGTTGGGAGGTTTTGAGACGTGGGTAATGGCTGTGGGAGTTGAATTCTCTCCCTAAACTAGCTTGTGTCTAGGTTAGATTATGTGTCTAGGATGTGAGAAAGGGGTGGTATTTATAGATTTTTGGGGAAGATTCTGTAAGGGATTGAAGGGTTGAGATTGGGAGACTATGAAGATCAATGGCTGAGGTTTAAAGAGTTTTTGGAGGGAGATTGATTGAGAGAATGGGCTGTCAAGACAGCTTTGGGAGAGATCCTCTCAATTAATCAAGACAAAGAGTGGGAGATTTCACCAATTCACCTAAATTGGACATTCTAAGTTTAGGTGATTGACTTGATTGACTGGAAGATCTACCTGGTCAAGTCTTAGATTTTTAAGATGTTTCTAGAGGATGAGAGGAAGTTTTGGTCGTGGAATGCCCTAGGTTCGAAGTTATTGTGAAGAGGATTTTAAACGGAGGGCCTGAATCGAGTCTAGCTTTGGGTCTCAAGATGGAGGGGCTAACGGTGTCAGAATTTGATGATCTTGGTACCGTTGGACTCAAAATTTTGAGCTCTATCTATCTACAGGGTTGGATTTTATATTTTCTATGGGATAGGATTTAGGATCAGAGATGATCCCGATCGAACGATCGGAATTGGTTCTGGCTTCGGGTCTTGAGATGAAGGGGTAAGTTGTCGGATTTGGGTGATCTTGGTGTTGTTGGACTTGGATTTTTGGACTCTACGTACCAATGGTGTTAGGTTTCTGATTTTCTGGGGGATAGGATTTAGGATCAGAGATGATCCCGATCGGAAGATCAGAATCGATTCCAACTTCGGGTCTTGAGACGAAGGGGTAAGCGGTGTCGGATTTTGGTGATCTTGGTGTTGTTGGACTTGGATTTTTGGGCTCTACGTACCTATGGTGTTGGATTTCTGATTTGATGTGAAATGAGATTTAGGATAATAATGACTCCGATCGAATGATTGGAATCAGTTCCAATTTCGGGTCTTAGGATGATGGGGTAAATGGTGTCAGACTCGAGTGATATTGGTGTCATTGGGTTTGGGTTTTTGGGCTCTACATACCTATGGTCTTGGATTTTGGATTTGATGTGAAATGAGGTTCAGGATCAAAATGACTCTGATCAAACGATCGGAATCGATTTCGGCTCCGAGTCTTAGGATGTAGGGGTAAAAGGTACCAGATTTGGGTGACCTTGGTGTCATTGGGTTTGGGTTTCTAGGCTCTACATACCTATGGTCTTGGATCCTTGAGGTGCCAACTTTTGTAAAATTCTAAAAATACCCCCGAGTTGGCTGAGATGTTAGTTGAAGCATGATTGAAGTTCAAAGTGCTACAAAAAGACTAAGGAGCGTAAAAATGGAGTGTCTACATGCCTATTTATTTATTTTTTTTAATTTCTAGAATGTCCCTGTTGACTCTAAAACTATTGCCCCATCTTCTTCTTCACTTTTCTTTCCATTTTCACTTCTCACCACTTGCAGAAGCGGTAGAATTAGGTCCAATTTCCAACCATTTTTTTCTATTTTTCCTTAAAAAAATTGATCAAATATTGACTTCCACCACTCCATCTCACCCCTTTAGTTTTTTTTTTTTTTTATTGTTGTTTGTTTTGAATCAAACACCTCTAATAGTGGTTTATGCAACAATCCAGGTATGATTCATATGTTTTCTCATTTTATTGATATAATGGGCATGGATTGATTAAAAACCCCCTTATCATTGGCTTGTTTTCAACCATAAAATGTTGTACATGTTTTTTTTATGTTTATATACAATGGAGGGTAATATTGTCTTTATATTGGCAAAAGCCCTTTTTGAGCCAAGCAATGTTAAATAAACATTTTTTTCATTAGGAAAAAAACACCCCAAAAAAGCACTTTACTTAAGTGTGTTTTTAGAAGCGTTTATCAAAAAACTGCATCTAAAAAAGCCCATTTAGAGGCAAGAAACCTACCAAACACAACTTAAATTGTCAAAAGTAACCTTTTTTTTTGCCTTTTAGAATATTAGTAGAATGGCCCATGCGATACAAGGGAAAAACCAGTGAAAGATTAACCATAACCAGGTATAAAACTTACCAACATGTTATGCCTGAATTTGAATATTTTTAATGCATTAAAGACCCATGATGAATGGTGAATCTGTTTATTTTTGCTCTCATATCAATAAGCACATATGGAGTAGATTCAGAATATTAAGCATACCTTCCCATATATCAAGGGTCTTGGTTGGGAAAAGAACAAGTTCAGCCCTTTCTTCCCTTTCCTACATTGACGGGATACCAAAGCTGGTTGTAGAGTTGAGAGGCAACAGTAGTTTCTTGAGGCATGTAGTTAATGTAAAGACTTAGTCCAATACAAATGTCCAAGCATCAGAAAATAATAATAAAAAAAAATAAAAAAAACTGAAATCAAGAATCATTCATAAAACAGTTCTTCTAGTTTAGAAACCTCAAAATATCTCAGAATACCAAATGAAAAGTAAATTGTACATAAAAAATGGGAAAAACTACAGAATTAATTCAAATGCCAACAAATCCATATTATCCAAGTATCAACCAAAATCTTTTGTAACTCAAATCAACCCATCCAATATCAAACAGATGGAACGGGATATGCTCCTCAAACTTGGGCGCCTCACATGCACATCCATCGTGCATTGGGAACATCTCCCGTGAATAATAACTTAAAAGTATGGGAGATGTTCCCAATGCATGGTAGGATGTGCGTGTGAAGCACCCTACGTGAGGAGTAGATCCGGTCTCCAAACAGATGTGAAAATCAACCGGCATAGAAACTCCAATTTACCAAGGGGGAAATGGATAGAGAATATCAGATCAATGAAGTTTCTAACAGGACACCTATGGCAGATAAAAAGATCAATTTGTAATTGTAATTCATGACCTGAAACTAAAGAAGGAGAAATAGTTTTTTGCCTGAGCGTTCTTCCTTTATTAAGAAAACCAGGAACAAAATGATGAGTTGAGTGGTGCAATTAAGCAAGGAAACAATAATGATGTGGGGAGGCAAGAGATGAGTTGAGTGGTGCCTCTTGCCATTGGAATATGCTGGTGGTATTCTAGTTGTGTGACACAAGAGAACTACCTTTCGAAAATTTCAGTTTAGTGGAGTGGGCTAGATTGGGTTTTAAGCTCAACCAAGGCCCAAGTGTGGCCCGAGCCCATGGTAGTATTCCTGGTGTAGTATGTTCCCATAAAAAATGTAATGGAAATTATTCTTGTGGAAGACCAAATTTCTTTAGACTACCTTAGGAGTTTACAGGCCAGAAAAAGAGATTTTTGCAGCAATCTTTCTAAGAGACAAAAGGGGACAAGCACGGATTATTGGCCTTATGGCCAAATGAAATTTATATCTCACCAATCACCACTACGTGTTGCTCAGTAACCGTAGAATATGGCCTTATCAAAATTTTTAGTGTGGAAGGGGCATGTTTAGGTCGGTAATAGGAAGGAAAATCATCATCAATATAATTTTGCAATAGAAAATACAAATTGAATTGTGGAAATGTTAAAATTAAATAAAATTGACATCAAGCACTTCATATGAAATTACAGTAAAAGCCATTGATATTTGGCAAACCTGTAGAAAGTAGCTTCTCGTGTTGCTTAATGATAAAAAACTTAAAAGACAGTTTCAATTATGGAAATGGTTTCCAAACTATTTATAGAATCTGAAACAAACATTAATGGTGGATAGGTGATTTGAGTCACAACCGTGGACATAAAGTGAGGAAAATATGTGGAATAAGTAGTGAGTGCTATTATCTTGATCTTAGAAAACATCTTTTACATATTTTCCTGTCTATTAAGAAAGAATATATTCTATATGAATTCTTGGCTTTTTTTCCTTGGCCTTTTTTTTCAAAATTTCCACGACTCTCTCTTAGACAAAACAAAGAAAAATATGATTTTCATAAAACCTTTGTACAAACCTTAAATATGGTGCTGCATTTTGTATTCTTCTTGGATCTCTTACATCCCGTTCATTAGAAAAGGGCTGAATGACAAAGGGTTTATGCAGAGACATGTATAAAGATGTTCGAAGAAGTTTGTGAAGCTAAATGGGAATTGAATTTTAGGGTTGCCTTAACCCCTTATTGTTGGTTTTTTTTGCGATTCCAAATTATGACCATAGTCAATGAATTTATACAATTGCACTATCAATTATGAGCAACAAAGTTAGCATTAAATCAACATTAAGCAGGAGTTAACCTAATGCTACCCAAAAACAGCTATAGAAAAATATTGAATTAGGAATAAACAAGTGCCATAATGCAAAACATCAACATAGCATCAAAAGAGGAAAGTTGCAGAAGAAATAAATCCAAAAGAAACTTTAAGCAACTACACTTCAAGTGTTGATATGGCTGCAGCCAGGGGCAAAGCCAAGTATAAAGGTGGGGGTCCTTGGTGCCCCAAAGTTCTTGTTAAAACCATTATATATGGTGGGTAGTGGGTGGAGGAAGTGACAAACATGTAATAAAGTGGGTTTTTCAGTAACTTTACAAAAAACCCACTATTGGGAAACCTAATACAAAGATAGCTCCCTCAGTAACTTCTTTCTCATCAAGACAATTGTCTTTGTATGCTAACATTGGTCAAATGTGAGTATTATGAAAAAAACCCACTTCTTAACTTGTCAGGAAACTCATCCATATCAAATAGGAACATTGTTTGTTGACCACTCCCATATTGTTCCATCTCATGTTATCTCCGGGTCCTAATCAAGTGTGGAACACTCAACTTTGCAGTGTGGAGTGTGGGAATGATCCAGAGAAATAAATAGGAATTTTGAACCATCCAAGTTGAACATCTTACGTGCTAGTTGTGACAAAAAACCATGCATAAGTGATCCAGCCATTCCACTCCACTTTTGGTACTCTGCAACTAAAATTAAAAATAAGAGGGAATTGAAAATAATTAAAACTTCCCGTGCTCCAAGTTTTTGGATCTCTAATACTTTTCTTGCACTTCCATTCAGTGATTTTTTCAGGGTAAAATACAAAAACCTCTCCTAAAGTTTTTGACAATCATAAAAACTTCCCATATAATTTCATTTTAACAAAAATGTCCTTCCTATTTTTAAAAATTCAACAAATACCTCCCTTCTTTCAATGACCAAAACTGAAAACGTTATTGAGATGATCATTTTTTTCTAAAATACCTATTTTACCCTTTTTTTACGAATTAATATGTATATGTTGTTACTAAAATAGCCCTGCTAGTCGAACACTGTTCATCTTCTTCCTCAAGATCACAACGGCTGAATGGCGATGCACTCCCCCTCTAAACACATCACATCTTTCGTAACTAGACCATCAAATTCGCAACAAAGATCCAGTACACCATCTCGCTCTGCAACATTAGATCGATGGTAGACACGGACGGACCAGTTTGTATCACTCTCTATCCAAAAAAGCGAAGGTGCCCATGTCTATATCACTCTCATTTGACACGCTAACAACTTACAACAGTATAGTTAAACTGTAGACCATCCGAGGTTACGACAAAAACGAATATCTAATGGACATTTGACATTGACAAATGATGTTGAAACTTAAAACCCAGTTGCTCAATTCCAAACATAACTGTAAATGCACAGTAGAAATCATCAAATCAGTGCTTTTAATTTCTCACCCTGCTCTAAAATATTGAAGTTTCTAATTATACGAAATTCTTGAGTTTTCAGTTTTAAGTGAAATTTGGAAAACAGAGTGAGAAGGTGGCGTCCTCTGTTTAGACATCTGTTTCAATCGTGAACTGGGTATAATCCGATAGGAATCCAGAACCGATGTAATGGTGCTTTTTGGCGGGACGTAAACGTATTCATCCCCATCGAAGAAGAACATCCACTTGGCCATGAAGCGATCGATACGGATGCAAGCAGTCATTCACCACGAGAAACTGGTTGTGATAGTAGCCATCACACCATTCCTGCTCTCTGATGTCCTGCAATGTTACATACCCTTTCTCCATCCATGGCTTTAGAACGTCGAGAACACCCGGATGGACCCCACCAGCATCATGGATCAAGAAATGGGATTTTCGTCCGAACAACCTCACATAGTAGGCAATCTACTCTCTCACCCTCTATGGACTGGACTGAGATTGTCATTGATGGTGCACGATCTAGATACTCCTATATGGAGGATGATCCGAATTTCAATTATGTGGCGAGCTGGATCAAGCTGCAAAATAGTAGATCAGAGAATCTGGGGTGGCTAACCTGGCGAGGTCGCTCTGATGCTTAAGTTAGTACTATACTATGGATGCGAGCTGAATGCTTGAATGCTTGAATGCTAGTAAGTAATTAATCACACGTACCTTTGCCTTGGGGTTTCATGTCCTTATATAACGGAGTAGTCGTGGGCCTTACGAAAGAGCTCCGGGATTTCCAGGTTGTGCGAATAAGGTCTGTTCCATTTTTTAAGGAGAGCAATGTGTTTATAAGGTTTATCATTTACTTCCAGTTCAGGCAAAGCTAGGATGAGTCTCGTCGTGATCCCAAGAAATCCGGGGTCCGCTAGGGAGGCCTTTAGAGTCGATTACGTGGCATTTCGGCTCTTTAGCTCCGAATTGGCACTTTAGTTCTTTAGTCCCGAACTGGATTGGGTGTCGAGGTATCTCTACGCCGAAGTGGTTTTTGGGCCAAGGTGGTTGAATACTCAAGCTCCGAATGTTGCAAACTGGGTTCGTTTGGCTGAGTTGTCACCCCTCGAACAGATCGCGTCTATGTGTCCCCTTCTTACTAGGTTGTGCCAATTCACCCTTCATTAATTGCCCCCCACTCCTCGTGCTAGGGGTCCTGACCCAGTGCGGGGAGTTCATGATGAGTCTAGGTGGATTTGGCACGAAGTCTAGGTGACTTGGAGGGCAAACCGTTGGTTGGGCCTCTTCAATCATCTGGCTCAACCATGAAATGACTCAGGTCACGTCTCGGTCACGCACGAACGTCGCACTATTTATAAACTCCGCGGATGCTAAAGGGCGCGCTCAACCGATTTCGTCCTCAGGTAGCATGCAGCCGGTTTTCATGGAAGTCGTCAGATCGCACAGATATCAACTGTCGGTTTCCAGATGTGGTGGATTATAAATAAGGGCCGAAGGGCCCATTATCCTCGCCATAAATCGTATAACTGAGGTCTCATGAGGTCGCGTCGGGGTCCTTCAGCTCACCATTCTGTCCCTTTGTGTCCGAGGTCGTTATTGCCTTCTTTGGTGAGTTCGTCTTCTTTCACTAGTTGTTCCCTTTTCCTTTTCCTGTCCAATATGTCTAGTGCTAGCATAGATAGGTTACTTAGTGATTCTAGCGAGTCCGAGAGTGTCGAGGTGCGGTCCTTGGCTCCCATCGGTGAAGCCAGCTTTTCGCTAAGAGAGCTCCTCTTTACACCTCTTACAAGAAATGCCTTTACCTGACGTTGGGCCATCTCAACTTGAGTAACCTAAACCTCAGGTTGTACGAGCTAGGCTGAGTCCTCTTGGTAGGCCTCCACCTTGGCACACACATTACTTCTCCTTTTTTCTTTTCACACTTACTTTAGTTCGCAGCTAACTCTTTTTCTTCTCTCTTGCAAAAGCTATGACCCGAGGTTGCAACGACGCCACTAACCTTATAAGGAGTGTTTAGAAGGGGAAGAAGAGAAAGGCCTCAAAGAGGTCCCGTCGAGAGGAGGCCACCTCTTCGGTTCCTACCGATCCCGAGGTTACAGCACCAGAGCTACCCTTTACCAAGCTCCCTGGGGAGGAAGTTCGCCCCTAGCCTCCGGTTGTTGACTTGGACGAGGATCAAGAAGAGGGGATCCCACCTCGCGAGCCTGAAGGTACTTCGATGCCAAAGCCTCAACCCCCCTCAGCAAAGGAGTGCATCATGACTCCGAGGCTCAGGCTCCTTAAGAGCAAAGATGTCGTGTCGTGTTTCTTGTGGAGGTCGTGGAGTGGGCTGACATGCCAACAAGTCATATCAGAGGGAGGGCAGATAGCTACTGTATGATGGTAAGTAACCTGCCCCTTCATTTACTTTCTTATTCTTCTATCAATGACACTTACACTTGCTTTCTATTTTTTAGGTGAACTCCACTATCCACTCGCTCGTCTACCAATTTGATATCTGCCTGAAGTGAGCTTGGGAGACCAAAGAGAATGCTCGAAAGCTTTACTGCGAGCCAGATTTATCTCGGGGTGAAGTTCTTAGAGCCAAGAGGCGACTAGGACCAAGGAGGCGATTGGGGATCGTTGCGCCTATGTCGAGGCGACTAGGACTTGTCTGCCTATGTCGAAGAGGCAACTAGGACTTATTGTAGTGTCGAGGTCTTTTGTCAGCTTGACGCCATAGCCCTTAGGCTTCTAGGAGTGACTCACAGTCCTCTCTCCAGTCGGTCATCTTTTTCGACCAGTTCGGTGGTCACATAGACTTAGAGAAATTTTTCCTTTGAGTTACGGGCTCATAAGTAGTACCTTCTTAGGTTATCGATATTCCATGCTCGAGGTACCTACTTCCCTTCCAAAGTCTCGAGCTCATATGTGCCTTCCTCGAATACCTGCTTTACACGGTATGGATCTTCCTAATTCGGTCCAAGCTTACCTATGTCGGGCTCAGGTACCATAACTTTCCAAAGAACTAGGTCACCTACACAAAACTATCATTTTCTGACCCAGGCGTTATAGTACCGAGCTACTCTTTGTTGGTAGGCTGCGGTCCGAGTGTAGGCCAGGTCTCGCACCTCCTCTAATAGGTCCAGGTTGGTACGGAGCTTGTCATCGTTCGTTTCCTCATCATAAGCCTCCAATCATAATGTGGGTACCTCGATTTCTGCCGTGATCACCGCCTCTGTGCCATACGTGAGGTTGAAAGGGGTCTTACTCATCGCGGTCTTGATAGTAGTTCGGTAGGCCCAAAGGACATTGTGCAGTTCGTCCACCCACAATCCCTTGGCTCGAGCTAAGCGAGCTTTTAATCCGCCGAGTATCACCCTATTAGTTACTTCAGCTTGCCTGTTCGCTTGGGGGTGTGCCACCGAGGTAAAGTTTTGTTGAATTCTCATCTCGGCACACTAGTTTTGAAACTTAACATTTTCGAACTGCTTCCCATTGTCGGATATCAACACCTGGGGTAGTACGAAGCGGCATACTATGCTTTTCCAGAAGAAATTCTGTATGTTGCGGGTTGTGATCGTTACCAGGGGTTCGGCTTCCACCCACTTCGTAAAATAATATACTGCTACAACCAAGAACCTCCTCTGCCCTATTGCTAGTGGGAAAGGACCAAGTATGTCGATTCTCCACTGCACGAAGGGCCACGGGCTAGTGAGGTATTTTAAATCAACAGCAGGTTGGTGGTGGAAGTTGTCATGCCTCTAACACTTGTCAAATTTTTTGACGAGATCGAGTGCATCTGCCTTCATTGTGGGCCAATAATAGCCTTGCCTTAACACTTTCTATGTGAGTGCTCTACCCCCCAAGTGTCCACCGCACAAGCCTTCATGGGTGTCACAAAGTACGTGCTCATCTTCTGAGGGTCGCAGGCAGCGCAGATAAGAGAGCGTGAAGGATCTTCTATACAGTTGTCCGTCTGTGAGGACGTACTTGGCTGATTAGTGCTCTACCCTCCAAGTCGCATTGTGTTATGTAGGTAGGTTCCCGTGGAGCAGATAACCAGCGAGCAGGTCGATCCAGCTCAGTTCTGCTTGTGACACGAGAGCGACCTCTTCTGCCCCACGAGAATGATGGGTCGATGTAAGTCCTCTATGTACATAGTTCGCATATTGTTGCTGCTCGTGCTCGCTAGACGTCACAAGGCATCGGCTTCAGTGTTCTCGGGCCTCGGAATTTGCCTAATAAAGCAGGAAACGAAGCTGTGCAGGATCTCTCTGACTTTGGCCAAGTAAGCTGCCATAGTTGGGTCACGGGCTTCATACTCACCAGTGACTTGGTTGACCACTAGTTGTGAATCGCTGCATACGATGAGGTGTTTTGCTTTCATTTCCCTTGCTAAGGTTAGCCCGGTGATCAACACTTCATCTTCTGCCTCGTTGTTCGATTCCTTGAATCCAAACCGTAGAGCATACTCCAGCTTCACCTCGCTTGGGCCGTACAGTATCAGTCCTGCACTGCTGCCCTGCTGGTTGGATGAGTCGTTGACGTAGAGGATCTAGGGCCCCTCGTCCCAAGTCGGTTCCACTCTGACTAGGGCTGGCACCGTACTGGTTGATGCTCCCGTCATGTGAGCAAGCTCGGTCAATTTGGGGGTTGTTGTGTTGAACGTGCATTCTGCTACGAAGTCTGCCAAGACCTGGGCTTTTACTGCTAGTCGATGGACGTTAATCATCCAGAAACCTCGGGGCTTGAGCATAATCTGTCTCAGGGTTTTGTTGGTGAAAACAACAATAGTATGGGCCTGGAAGTATGGGCGAAGTTTTTGGGCTGCTATGATCAGCGCGTATGCTAGTTTCTCGATCTCCGAATATCTAGTTTCTGCATCCTGCAAAATTTTACAAACATAGTAGATGGGTTGTTGTACCCGATCTACTTCTTTGATCAGTACTGAACTAACCACTTCATCATTCGCAGAGATGTATAGTTTTTACACATCCCTTTCTTCGGGTCAAGTTAAAACTGGGGTAGTACTTAAGTACCTTTTCAGCTCATCAAAAGTGAGCTGACACTCTTTAGTCCATTCAAAGTTCTTGCTCTTTTTTATAGCTTTAAAAAAGGGGAGGCACCGGTCTGCCAATTTAGACATGAAGCGGCTTAGGGCGGCTATCCGGCCAGTCAGCCTCTGGACCTCTTTTTTTTTTTCCAGGGTGGTTTCATATCTAGGATTTCTTTTATTTTCTCTGGGTTGGCCTCGATGCCACGTCGGTTAACTATATAGCCTAGGAATTTACCCGAAGTGACTCCGAAGACGCATTTATTCTGATTTAATCTCATGTTATATCTTCATAAAATTTGAAAAATGTCATTTAAATCATTCAACATAGAATTTGAAAATCGGGTCTTCACGACCATATCATCAACATAACATTCTACTTTATTGCCCATCAACGGCTCAAAAATTTTATTTACAAGGCATTAGAATGTTGCCCCAACATTTTTCAATCCGAAGGGCATGACCTTGTAACAATATAACCCGAGCTCAGTTATGAAAGCGGTCTTGTCTCCGTCAGCAGGATCCATCCTAATCTGGTTGTAACCGGAATTGGCGTCCAGGAAGGTCAACAACTCATGCCCTAAGGTCGCGTCCACTAGGCGGTCAATCTTGGGCAGCAGGAAGTAGTCTTTCGGACAGGCTCTGTTCAGGTCGGTGTAATCGATGCACATGTGCCACTTGCCATTGGCCTTTTTCACTAGAACCGTGTTTGCCACCAGCTCGGGTAATGGACTTCTCTGATGAATTCTTCCGCAAGGAGCTTCCCGACCTCTTCATCGACTACCCTCCAACGATCCGGGGCGAGGTTGTGTTTCTTTTGTCTTACTAGCTTGACTAAAGGGTCGGTATTAAGTTTGTGAGTTATAATTTTTGGATCAATCCCGGGCATCTCTATCGCGGACCAAGCAAAAATATCTAAATTTTCAAATAAGAAACTTACTAGCTGGGTTCGAAGTGGTTCGCTAATTGAGGCACCGATCTGAAGAGTTTTGGCTACTTTGATAGCAGAGACTGGTATGTGGACCATTTCTTCTTTCGAGGCAGCTCATTCGTCGGTATACTCCACAGGTCGCTCAAGCTCAACGTCATCTGTCAGTTTTGCTTTTCCTTTTAAGGAAGCCACGTAGCACTTGTGGGATTTGAGCTGGTCACCTCGCACGACTCCCACTCTGTAATCAGTTGGGAATTTCATTGCTAAGTAGTAAGTGGACACTATCGCACCTAAAACGTGTGTGATAGGCCGACCTACTACTGTGTTGTAGGGGGAGGGAGTCGTGACTACCAAGAGCGTGTGCTCAAATCGCATAATGTTTGGCCACGTGCCGGCTTCCATGGGTACCATTATTCGACCAAGAGGTATGACCTCCTCACCGCTGAACCCTATCAAAGGCGTGTCTACCGGTTTCAGGTCGCTCTGTTGTAACTGTAATTTGTCAAAGGTCTCCTTGAAGAGTATGTCTACTGAACTATCTAAGTCCACCAAGATGTGTTTCACCTCGAAGTCGTTAATCCTTAGCTTCACTACTAAAGCATCATCGTGCGGGTACTGGATCCCACGCGCATCGTCCTTAGTGAAGTAGATTCGTTCTTCGAGCCGAGGTCTCTTTGGCAGGTTTTCACCTTCGTTCTCCAATTTATGGACCGATGTCCTCCTAGTTTCCGGTGTACATCTGGCAATGATGGATCCATTGGTGATCATGTTGATCACCCCGCAAACTGGTCCTTTAGCAACTGTCACGGTGGTTGCTCATTCTGCCTGCTAACCTCGGGGTCATTCCTCCTTTGGTCCCTTTGTCGATTTGCTTGTCAGTTTGCTTGCCCCCTCTCTTCTCACAATATGTAATTCTTTAGGTACCCGTGGCGGGTAAGTTCCTCGATCTTGCCGCGGAGATTCCTGCAATTCTCCATGTTGTGTCCATGATCTCGGTGAAAATGGCAGTAGACATTCGGATTTCTTATTGTCGGGTCCCCCCGTAACCTGGGAGGCCATTTGACGAAGGAGGAATCATTAATAGCCATTAAGATTTCTCCTCACTTAGCATTCAAAGGCATATAGCTCGTTCTTCCATGGTCAAGGTCCTAGAGCACCGACCTAGCTTGTGGGTGCGCGAGGGAGACCGACTTCTTGACTTCCTTCTTCCCCTGCTTGGGGACTTGCTCTTCTTTCTTTTCTGTCCACCATTGCCCATCCCTTCATTCTCTCTCTTCCTCTTTTCCAGCGGTGGATTGTCAATCTTTAGGTTGATTTCCTCCTCAGTACCGATGAACGGATCTGCCAACTTGAGGAACTCTGTGATATCTTTTGGTTTGTTAGCTACCACGTGCCACTTGAACTCTTAATGGGTGATCCCTTTCTTTGGCGTGGTGAATCGCACCGCTGGATCAAGGTCCGGTATCTGCAGGTAAGTATCGTTGAAGCGCTTTATATAGCTTTTGATTGATTCTCCTTCCCTTTGAACCACGTTTAGAAAGCTTTTTTGCAACTCCGGGCACTTCTTGCTAGTAATGAAGTGCGTAGTAAACAGGTCGGCAAATTGGGACCAGCTTTTGATGGAGACCGGTGCGAGGTTCCGATACCAAGTTCAGACTACCCCACTAAACGTAGTGGAGAAGGCTACACACATGCAGGACTCGTCAGCCCCGATTAGGTGCATCTGAGACTGGAAGGAATCCACATGATCGTTGGGGTCAAATGACCCGTCATACTTATCTAATGGGGGCACCTTGAAGTCTTTCGGCATCGGAGTTGTTAGGAGCTCGGGAGACAGGGGAGATGACCGGCAAAGCAACGGAGGCGTAGTCTTCGTTGCCACCGAACTCACTTCTTCCTTTTCTTTAGCTTGCTCTACTTGCTGGCTTGGATTCGCTGGTGGGTTGTTTCTAGCCGAAGAGCGGCGTGTCTTGCGACGACACTGCTGCTGCTTCTTCACCGGCTTAGTGTTGGTACTACTGATTTCGGTCTAATTTGGTATCTTGGCATCACTACGGACATTATCGCAAGGTGGATCCTAGTTCCTTCTTGTCGGGTTCTCTTGGTTGGGGAGTTCGCACCGACTATCACAAGGAACGAAGGGGTCCTGCCTCGAGTTCGCGCCTCGAACTTCGAGTTGGTTGTTATCTCCTTGCGAGTTGTTATTTTTCTGTGGGAGTGTCGAGCTGGATTGGTCCTATTGAGCTGACTATCCCCGGGCCTGTTTCTAAAATTTCCTTGCGAGAACGGAGGAGTGTGCTAGTCTTCTCTCCTCCTACGGGGCGAAACCTGACCCCTAGAAGGAACCGGCACCTGCGAGGTCCCCTCACCCCGATGGGGGGATCGATTAACATTCTGGCTAGTTCCAGGCCGATTCAGGTTCTAGCCCTGACACAACCCTGGGTGTCGGGGTGGAATTGGTTGCTGGTTCGACTACAGTGGTGGGAACTACTGCTGATATTGTTGGTACAGATAGTACTGTTGATACTATTGGAACTGCTGGACCTATTGCATCTGGATCTGTATTGTCCAGACGCATTGAACGAGGTCATGGAATTGGGAGTGCCCGATTCCAGGAGGGACCATAGGTGGCTCGGAGAAAGTTACGCCCACTAGGGGAAACGGGACGCTCACTTGCGTAGTGCTTTGCGGTACGGACAGTGACGAGACATAAGAGGAATAGTAAACTGGCCAATGCATACCGTAGGACCTTGGGGGAAGGTTGATTGCTGATCTTGCCCCTTGGTAACGTTCATCTCGATGCTTTTTCCTATGTTGTTGGAAGAATCCATTGGGATAAATTGAAAAATAAAATTGCAACTAAGATTGGGATGACCTTTCGATCGAGTTCAAACAGACGGTACCAATTGATGGTGCACGATCTAGATACTCCTAGCTGGAGGATGATCCGAACTCCAGTTACGCAGCGAGCTGGACCAAGCTACAAAATAGTAGATCAGAGAACCCGAGGTGGCTAACCGGCAAGATCGCTCTGATGCTTAAGTCAGTACTATACTATGGATGCGAGCTGAATACTTGAATGCTCGAATGCTAGTGAGTAAATAATCACGCGTACCTTACGAAAGAGCTCCGCCGGGTTGTGCGGATAAGGACTGTTCCATTTTTGAAGGAGAGCAATGTGTTGATAAGATTTATCGTTTACCTCCGATTCATGTGGATCTAGGATAAGTCTCCTCGTGATCCCAAGAAATTTGGGGTCCGTTGGGGAGGCCTTTGGAGTCGATTACGTGGCGTTTCGGCTCTTTAACTCCGAACTGGCACTTCGGTTCTTTAGTCCTAAATTGGATTGGGTGTCATGGTGTTTCTATGTCGATGTGGTTTTTGGGCCGAGGTGACTGAATACTAGAACTCCGAATGTTGCGAACTAGATTCATTTAGCTCAGTTGTCACCTCTCGAGCAGATTGCATCCACGTGTCCCCTTCTTATTAGGTCATGCAAATCACCCTTCATCAGTCATATAATGATGAGCCACAGTACAAGTAATCGAATAGAGGCGGCGATTTAAAGACCAAAACATTCAAGCTCCTCGAAGCTTCTCTCAAAGCCTTGATCTTAAAACTTTGAAAAGCCCATTGTGGTGAGAACGCAGAATTCAGTCAACATGTTGGCTCAGTTCGCCATGCATAAAAATGATGGACACCTGCTAGTTAAGACCGACATTTTCCCGTTGCTTGGATTTCGTACCGATACGTGTCCACTCCTGATTGGTGTAAGTACATTGATTGAAGGATACTTGCATCATTGTCGAAGTTGATAGCAGGAGAGATGGAGAGTTAGAGACAGATCAGTTTTGAAAAACCTCAACCTCAGACTCAGCTTGTTGGACCGATTGACTGGAACCATGAACACGGGTTGCTGCCAATGTTGTTCTTCATCTGCGAAGCCTTGCAAACCCAATGACTTTTCTGGGTTTAAGTTGGTGGGGATAGGGAGGCAGATCTTCCCTACTGGATAAACAAAAATATAGGTATTTGAAAATCATTAACGTATGAAGGGTAAAATAGGTATTTGAAAAAAATTGATCATGGGTTTAATGCTTTTTGTCATGATTATTGATGGAAAGGAGGTTTTTCTCAAATTTTTCAAAAATAAAAGGGAGGTTTTTGCTAAAATGAAACTATAGGGGAGATTTTTATGATTATCAAAAAGTTCAGGGGAGGTTTTTGTATTTTACCATTTTTCTTAAACTAACAGCTGCTTCCATCTCTAGTTCACCCACAGTTGAAATCTATCAATATTGATTAGCTATGAATCTTCTTACGAATTTGAACTGCCCAAAAGCTAATGGTTGATACATTCTTGTAACCTTCTATATATCACAGTGAAATATTGATTCAACCACCTGCCTACATACCAGAACATCTTGAGTATGGAGAACTCCTCTAAGTGACCTTATATCAAATCAGCTTTCCACCAATTAATAATTTATTGTGGTCTAAACATTTCCAACACAAATTTGATAAAATTGATCCCATCATAATTGAGTTGAGGATCCAAATTCTAACACCACAATTGGTTTTTTAGTGTATTTGCAATGTATGGTATATATATCCCCAAAACTTATCTTTTATAGATTGCAAAGCTAGGAAAGGCCACTCTCTGTTAATAATAATTGATTAAATACTAGGGGTGTTTACATTAAAAGTCAAACTGACCAAACTGGCCCGACCCAACCCGAGTTGGCCATTTTTTTCAAAACTACCGGTCAGTTTCGGTTTGTATGAGAAAATAAACCAACAATTCGATTCGGTTTCATTTTTCATGTATGAAAACCAAAACCGAACCGATCCAATATGTTTAAGTAATTATTAATTAGTCCCTACCCTATATGTTAAATGTTGATATATTGTATGTGTTTTGTTTGAACTTTGAAAAAAAATGGTTATTTATGATAAAAACTAAAAACATAAAACCAATACAAATATAATACAATGGTACAATATATAATTCAATTTTGTATAAATTTAAATATATATTGACAAAAAAATCAGTTTTGCATAAAAACTAAAAAGAAATAAACTTAAATATAAATAGATATTTTAGTTTAAAATATATATAAAAACCGACTAAACCGATAAATCGATCCTTCATGTTTAGGTTGGTTTTGCTTCAAGGTCGGTTGGTTTTGATTAAGTCAATAAGTAAACCGATTAGGTCGGGTTGGTTGAAGAAAATGACTCAAACTGACCCAACCCAACCCATGAACACCCCTATTAAATACCAAGACATAAGTTCAGCCAAATCCATGCATTCATATCTATATCACCTACTGAATTTTTTACCTAAGCAATAGGCCTCCAAAATGCCTAAGCAAGGCATTAACTACACTAAAAAATTTTTGGCCAAGTAGTTGGATTGAACCCAGATAGGGTGATATCCAAATATGAGTTCAATTCATATATGTCCAAATACCCATTTTATTTCAAAGCTCAATATAACTGTATAGAACCAACATAAACCTACAAAATTAAACACAAAATAAGGTTTTTCATTTGCAGCCCTATGGCCAAAATAAACAAAAGCTAAGACAAGGTTTTCCATTCAGTAAAACTGTCAGGAACAAAAAAACTTTGAAAAATTTTAGCAATGCTTAAGATAATGAATGAGATGAAGTAAGCCATATCTAAACTGTTTTGAATTGGCTATACAAGCCCATTTAGTCTAGAAGTGAGGATGGAAAGCAAATAAGCAATGAGTTGTTAAACACTCATAAGTGTGTGAAACCAATTTATCTAGCTTTGGCCAGGAATTTATGGTGTAGTAGATTCCCATAAAAATGTAATGGAAATTATTCTTGTGGAAGACTAAATTATGGTGTAGTAGATTCCATTCATGATTCATGATTCAATAATCTATTGTTGATAAGCCAAAATAGAAATAATTATTTAATTTAATCACAAAAAGTATGAACAAAAAACACAAAACAGGAAATCTATTTGTAAAACCTAATTGAAATCAATTGAATAATGCAGTTACATTCAATAAAAACCTAAAAGATATATGAGAATGACTTGTAACTTTAGTTATTGTTTCAGTCAAATTTCTATAAAGTATTTTGATGTTCTAGAAAAGAATTTGAAATCTCAAAATTTTCAGATTTTTACAAGAGAAAAAGAAAAAGAATCATAAGAAATCTAAGTTATAGTGGAGAAAAAAAAAGTAAGAATTTTTGAAATTTCTCACTTGCTACTAAAAATCCTTACCTATCATTATGACGCACCAAACTACATTGTTGGGAGGCTTGAGCTAAAAAACCCGAAATACTGAAAAACTACCATAAGTTGAACCACCGAAATTGATATTGATTTTATGCTTTAGTAGATTCATTCATGATTCATGAATCAATAATCTATTGCTGATAAACCAAAATAGAAAAATTTATTTAATTTAATCACAAAATAATCTATTGTTGATAAACCAAAACAGAAAAACTTATTTAATTTATTCACAAAAAATAGGAACAAAAATCACAAAACAGGAAATCTATTTATAAAACCTAAGCCTAAAAAGATATATGAGAAAAAACAAAGGTCAAAAATTACCACTGAGATGGGGAAAATCCTGACACTGCTGAGAAGTATTCCGGCATGCATTTTGATTTAGTCTTCTTCCCACTAGCGCAATAACTCCGATTATCTTCGAAATCAAAGAAACTAAACACTTGGAGTTCCATATGTGACAAGTGTTAATGCCGAAACACCCTTTGCTATTTTTCTCTTACTCTCCTTTTAGCACCAAAACCATTCACTAAATAGAGAAGAGAAACTTCATATTTTCCAATGCCAATAACAGGGTGTTCGCCCAATAGGACAACCAGCATTTGCAGCCTTGTAGGGGTGAGAAACCATTCGTCAAATGGAGAAGATAAACTTCATGTTTTCTAGCGCCATTAATAGGGTGTTCGCCCATCTATTATGAATGGGACAAATCAAAGTGTTCACCCAAACATTTGTAGCCTAGGGGTAATAGGTGTAATATTGGGATATTTCGACTACTCTACTTGTCTCATTCTCTTCAGGCATTTTAAGAGGGCAAGATTAGAAATATGAAATCAGGGTGTTGGACGATTCATCCATTTTCTTCTTTTTTATAAATGGGTAAGACTATGAAGTTATTTAGTATTGTACACATCAAAGCCTCTAATATTTATAGTATTATTATTATTATAACTTATTGTTTTGAATGTAATAAAGGTAAATTTCTTAAACTATCTTTATGGTTTAGCTAATTGACCAAGTATACCCTTAATGTTTGAAAATTGACTAACACTACCTCTAGGAAAGACAAAAAGACTATTTTACCCTTTATTCTTTTCATATTTTCAAAATAAAACCTTTACTCTCCATTAGTTATAAACACGTTCAACAACCCAAATTCAAGCCCTTAAAGGTCTATAATTCTCTTGATTTTTTTTGTTTCTTCTCTTATTTATGCTGAACTATTAATTCTACCATGTAATCGAGAAGCTCATTTAATGGCAGCCATTAAATGAAGCAAACGATCAAATAAAAATAAGCTCATTACTTCAGACTAAAAACGAAACCAAAAAACAGAGAAAACAAATATGAGAAGATGGGGGTGATAATAGGATTGCCTTCGTAACCAGGGAACAGGGGATAAGAGCAGTTTGGAAATAGTCATCGACGAGATGAAGGGGAAAGGGGAATGTTGGAAATGGCCAGCGACCATTTTGACTAATAGATGGCCACATCGAAAGAGGGAGGGAGCGCCATCCATCGACGCGGCCATCACCATCACCATCACCATCGCCAACGACGACGTCGCTGCAACTACCGAAGGCGGAGCATGCGCAGGCGGGCGGAGATCTCTGCCGCCCTCCCCCTCCTTCTCAATCTGATCCTTTCAGATTGCTTGTCCGAGCGCCGTTTGGTTTGATGGACGAGAATGCAAAGGGCCTGTCGTTCATGAGCGAATGCTATTAGGTGTCGGAGCCAGATGTTAACGGGCATAGATCAGGAGCGAATGTTGTTAGGCATCAACGGAGAAGACAAGAGCCTGTCGTTCATGCGCAACCCAAAATTCCTACCCAGCAGACCCACCCATTACCCAAAAGGCACCAGACTCAGCCGCCAGCCACCACTCCTGTAAAGCCTTCTCCTCATTCCCTTGTTCATAAGCAAGATACGATCTTGGAAAAGCCTTTCGAAGATATTAAAGCTCATTACATGCTCGAAAAGGAACTGGGTAGAGGTCAATTTGGGTTGATGGACGAGAATGCAGAGGGTCTTAAATGTTTGTGGGGTGGGTTTCAAAGGAATCTCGATCTCCCTATAAAATCCAGACCCTTTGAACCTTTGTCTAAAATCTCCCCATTTTTTTTTTCTGGAGATGTCTGACGGTCTCCGGTTCTCTCCTTGCGTCCAATCTCTACCGAACGGGAAAGACCTGAGAGTAACAGAAAAGGTAGTTGCACACAGTTAATTTTCAAACAGTAAGGGCACTCTTAATCAATTTGTTAAACGATAAGGGTAGTTTAAGAGATTTACCCGATATAATATTATTATTATTATTATATCTTATACAAGTATGAGTATATCTTTATCATGCTACATTTTATAGCATTATATCATATAAAAAGGGCAAATCTCTTGAGGGATCCCTAAATTTTAGGAAATTAATTAAACTTACCCTATTATATACATATTCTCTTAAAGTATCCTTAAGTTTTTTAACAATTGATTAAATCCTCCATTTCCGTTTTTAAGCCCAATATTAATTATCCCTTTGTGATCGATTTTACCCTTTTCTATTCTTTAATTTTTCAAAATAAAACTCAACATCCACCTTACTAATAACAATACAGCTTTCAACCTTTACTTATTCAAGGTCAAAAAAACGGAAGGGAGACTTTTTATGGAGATGAGTAACGTCTAGCTACCCATTTCATTGTATTCTTCTATTGTGGATGATGCTACCCTCTTGTCTTACCTGATATTTAAACCCAAATGATCACTCTTGTCTTACCTGATAAAATAGTTTTTTCCATCTTTTTGTTAATGGACGCTAACAGCAAGGGAGGATTTAGTCAATTATCAGAAAAACCTAGGGGACAATATGTCAACAATAGGGGTAGAGTTACTCAATTTCCTAAAACTTAGGGGGTACTTTAAGGCCTTGCTTGCTTTTCCGTAAGTTATTTATCCAGGTAAATGCAATTACTTGGGTAAGTTTTTGTTGGGGAAATATTTACGGAGTAAGTGCATTTACCCATGTTCTTTTATTTCCCATGTAAATAATGCAATGACCATTTTAGCTATAAAATTCCATTATTAAAAGGGGCATTTTTGTCCCATTCAAGTGTTGTCAATTTTCCCTCTAAGTGGGAAAGTTATTTACTCACTTAGGGGATGGGCGGGTAAAGAAAAATAAACTTTCCTTGGTCCCCACATAAATATGAAAAAAGAACTTAGGCTTCTTGGTCAATGGGAACCAAAATCCTATTGCCCAATTTTCCCCCTCTCAAAATCTCAAAAAAAAAAGAAAAACGCCCCCTAAGAGATTTGCCCTTGGTCACTTGAAATTTAGGGGGTGTTGGACAATGTAAGTGGTCTTTTTTAGATAAAAGCAATTTGATCAGCAAAAATAATACATTTGTGCTGATGTTACAGTTTTTTTTTTTTTATATATATATAAAACAAAACCATTTACATTGTTGAACACTCCCTTAAGCAAGACTTTTAAGGCCGTTGATGGCTGTTTAACAGAAAGACTTACTGTTTTGCTTTTTAATTATTAAAATAAATAAATAATAAAAATTTCAATAATACAGCGGTTTACCCTTTGGAGCAAAAATATTTAGGTCCACTTGTATTTAGACCTGTTCATGGGTCAGGTAGCCCGATGGCCTGGCCCGCACCCCGGTCGGGCTTGGTTATGTAATTAGGCTCGCGGGCCTGACCTCGGGCCTAACACAGTAAATCCGACTCAGCATTATATATTTTATAAAATATATAATATGTATTTTATATATTATATAATATATATTTTATATATTATATAAAATATATAAATAATATAATATTTATTGAAATATATATTTATAATTTAATATATACATTTTTTTCTTTATCATTTCTCTCTATCTCTCTCTTTATCTCTATTCAGCCGCTTCAGCAATAGTAACAGTATGAGCTAAATTTTGGGCTCAGGCCTAAGCTCGGGCTTCGGGCTTTTTATGAGGGCCGGGCTCGGGCCCAAATTGTAGGCTCGATGGTTGGGCCAGGCTCGGGCTCGGGCCTTAGAAAAATCTGTTAATACAGAATTAAAGCCCAGTCTGGCCCGGCCCATAAACAGATCTACTTGTATTTAGTATAGGACTATAGATTAGACATCCAGAATTATCCACATTTTATTTTTGGTAAATACAATTATCCACAACTATGAACACGTACAATTAAGCATTTATCATATATGATATTATGTATTTGGATTCATTTACGACCTTATCAAACCTCAAGGCAAGTGTCCGCTTATAGCATGCATAAGTCAATGAAGTTGAACTTATAAAATCTTTTTTTTTCTCGAATTTCAAGCTTCTCGTATTCAAAAATCAAAACCACAATTACAATGTCACTATAAGTTTTTGGGTTGTAGAATTGTACATTGGGCTCGGATTGGGCCTTGAATGAAAACCTCGCTGAACCCTGGTTGGACAATGTGGCAGTTATTTTTGTTTTAGAAAAAGAAAACCATTTGCATTGCCAAACACCTTCTTGGATTTTCCTTCTTTCTTTTTTTTTTTATTTTAATTTCTGGTATCATATATTACGTAATAGGGACCCTGTAAGACGCCAATAGACCATCTCAGCTATAGGGTCATTGGCCTTAGACCTGAGTCTGGATTAGCATTAAATCTTGTATAGCTCTCCAAAATTACATTCACATTAGGGGTGCAAATGGATCAGATGATGATCCGATCTGAAAGTTTGATCCTATAATGTTAGATTTGGATATCCTTTTTTCAGATTTTTAGATTGGATCGGATTTGGAGCACCCCCATCCACTCTAAAAGGATCCGATCCGATATATGTTATTCATTTATTTAATTATATATAATATATATGTACATATGTTATTTATTTATAAAAATGTTATTTATATTGTATGTTTATAATTTTTTATAAAAACATGTATATATTGATGAACATAGTTGAGAAATATTTGTATTTTTTGTTTTTCTTTATTTAAATAGTTATATGTTCTTTTCCTTTTAATAATTTATTATTTTTTAAAAAATTAATTCAGATTAGATCATATTCAGATATCCAACATCTTGATCAAATTTGAATTCAAATCAATATTGATCAAATTTGAATTCAAATCAATATTTATGAGATTCAATGGGATCTTAAGGTCAGAATCAAATATACCCTAATTTGAATTCAATCCAAGCTTTTGCATCCCTAATCCGCATCCCCCCCTACACACACATATGGGATACAATGTGCATTATACACCTCGTATCACAACACAATATTTTTTGGCAATTTATTGATTCTTCTACTTCACAAATTTGTCATAGTTACAAATTATTGATTCTCCAACTTCACAAATAGTGATAAATGGGGAAATATGACACAATAAAAGGGGATACGTGTATTGTGTGTCATAAGTAGAGGCTTTAGAAAATAAAATAAAAACAAATAAAAAATTGTGAGATGGAATAATCCACAATTTTTACTTACTTTGTATAAGAAGTAAATAGGCACAAAAATTAGAAACCATCTAAGCATATTGGGGTGGTTGGGTGGGCCCCAGTTCACTCCTTAATTCATTATTTATTTTTTTCGTAAGGAAATACGGAGCCTAGTTCAGAGTGGGTCCTTATTCAGCCATAAAATTAATATGGAAAAAGTTAATGTACAATTCGGTTGTCCTAGCTTTTAAATACAACAAAAATTCAATCAAATACACATTAAATGCATATCTATACATATTTGTCTTGGATTCTGTGTAAATCATCAAAGTTAAATTCAAATACTAGTGCAGATGTGGTCTTACACTAGTATATTATAATAATTTTATTTAGATAAAATTTGAATAAAAGTTCAATCAAATATATTAATATTAATTACATAAAAAATAAGCAAAATAAAAAAAAAAGTTATTAATATCATACTTTAGACTCCATTCGCACTGAACATGTTTATATTTTTACTCTATCCAAACTGAGACTTTGGAAATGTAAACTTATTTATAAATTATTAAAATATGCGTTACAAAATTAAAATAAAATATTAATAATAAAGGAATTAAGGTAAAAATTGTAATGCGAGAATATGCCTACAGAAGCTTCGTTAATTACAGGAACCCCCTTGAACAACGGTGCCGCAACGCACTGGAGCAAGAGGTCGCTTGCATATTTATTGGCTTATATAAATGCCTATAATTGATAAATGATTTCATATACAGCATTCAAAATGTACAATGTGGGACCCCGGCCAAACATGTTTGCGTTATGACAAAAACAAAATAAAAAGGATTTTTTTTAACGTGGCTAGTTTTTGTCCCCTTTTACCATCCAACCAAATATATTTTGTGAGAGTTATCTTTATAAAATGTCTACATAAACATATTGGTTCGAGTAAGATAGAGAAAAGATATGATATCCGAAAAATAATTAAAATAATAAACGTGGTAGTGAATCAGGTGTTATTTATCAAAATTTATGGGTGGATTTTGATTGGTTAAAATTCTTTTCATATCATATCTTTTCTGTATTATAGATTTTTCCGATCAAAAAACGTATTTTTTATGTTTTCCCCACATTTAGACATTTTTTCACTACTCAGCTTACGTGGTGAGTCTGGTGACTAATGGTGCCTATCTGTCAAAAACGTTTAAAAACATTTTCCAACAACTTTAAGGAAGATCGTACAATATATTTATTAAATAAAGGGAATTTGTCCAAAACTCACCATGAGTTTTCAGCATTTCTCTTAAACTCACCACAACTTTTCAAAATGTCTRAAACYCAMCATGTCACTAAGTTGACGTTAAACAAACTAACGGGTGTTAATATATTACCATTTTAACCTTCATAGAAAAATATAAAATATCTACAAAATAAATTAGCGGGTGTTAATATATTACCATTTCAATATTTAGACATGAAAAAGGAAAAAATTCAAAAAATATTTTCAAATGTAAAATACATAAAAATATAGAAATTACAAAAAATATAAAAAACTATTTTCAAATTATAGAAACTATAGAAATTGAAAAATGAAATCAGAAAATAAAAATTGTAGAAAAGACACCAAAAATTATAGAAAAACACAGAAAATACAAATAAATAACAAAAAATACAGGAAAATTTATAGATTCTAGAAAATAAAAAATGTAAAAAAAAACAGAAATTATAAAAAATATTGGAAATTATAATAAAATACTAAAAATGCAAAAAAAAAATGAAAATTGAAAACTGAAAAAGACCATTTTTCCTCTAACTTGCCATTCAAGGGTTATTTGGTCATAAAAATTGTTATTTATGCTGACATGGCCACCTCTGTTAAGAAGCATTAGCGGTGCACTAACGAAAGGTGAGTTTTGGAAAATAAAAACTTACTGACATGGTGAGTTTTAGACATTTTGAAAAGTTGTTGTGAGTTTGAGGCAAATATTGAAAACTCATGGTGAGTTTTAGACAATTTCCCTTAAATAAATGGGGATGGAACTAAACATCTCCTAATCTTTTTATCCCAAGTACATGGATTTACTACATGAATCATGTTTCATCAGTAGGCTATGTTTGGTTTGAAAAGGAAGTTTCCCTCCCCTTTCTTTTAAACCAAATACAGACTCCGGGAAGTTCATAGTTCA
Organism: Nelumbo nucifera; assembly: GCF_000365185.1. The sequence continues at coordinate 3,247,707 of NW_010729120.1, read as the reverse complement.
TAATTTGGCACATTTCACTATTTCAAACTCTCAAACTGTCCCAATTATAGGACCAGTTAAGAAGGGCTTCAGCTTTGATTGAGCTGCACTGACCAAATCGCTTTGGAGAGGCTACTTTGCTACTAAAATTAGCTTCATGGAAGAATGGATATCATAATTGAACTGAAGCACACTGGGTTTCACCAAGCATAGATTTTAGACTTTTCTACGGGACCACCTTGCAAAGCTAAAAACTGCAGTATAAAGGCCTTTCCAAACAGCCACATAATGCAGACCCTAAGTCATAGAAATAGGATTCAGTCATCACATAATTGTTCGTTCTCATACTGTGCTCACAGCCAATTGCATCTGTATATTGGGAATATCTCGTCATCAATAAAAACATACAAATAAGATGTTCTTGACGCACGGCTGCAAAAGGCCTTGAGCATAGTGTGAGAACTTTTTTGTGAGTCCATTGATTGGGTTGAATCTGATCCATTGGCAGTCCTATTCAGGACTAGCATATCATAGCTTGTTGCAGTAGACCCCGCCACTGGTGAGTCCTCCGGCCTCCTTTAATGGGTAGGGATCTATTACCAATAAAATGCTCCTAATACTGTCCCAACAGGCTACTGCAACGGCAAATTGAAAACATTTCCCTTTTTTCGTTAATGGGATGATGTTCCCAATGTAGAAATGCAGTGGCCAGTTGGGAGATGTTGGAAGCATTTTGTTGGTAGCAAATCTGAACTCCCTTTTAACAAAGCTCTTAAATCCTTAGGTGGACTGGGTTGTGACATGGGCCAAGTTGATTGGATTATACAAGATTCCCTATAACTTAGTCTATGGTATCTCAACTTTCTCAACACTCTTAAACTAGGGCAGTGTTGTCACTTGTCATACTTGGACTGGACCTGTTTTGGACTTTTGGCCAATGGGTCATGAGTTTGGATCTGCTGTTCACCAACCTCACAACACATCTTAGCTGTATATTGGGAATATCTCCTATACTTGTGTGTTGTTATTCATGAAAAGATGTGTAAAGAATAAATCCTGATTCCCGGATCATGACAAATTAATCAATTAGTTTGACCGTTCTGTTCATTCAAATAAAAATATAAAAAATTAAAATAAAATTGTTAATCATATATTTTAAAATTATTTTTACATTAAAATAAATAAATAAATATCAATATTATTATAAAATATAAACATTTAAGGTAACTATTTTTTTTCTTTATAGTCATTATTGGACTATTGATAAGAATGGGAGGTCCAAATGGTCCAACCATTCAGCCCTGTCCGAATCTGAACCAAGCGAGGAGGGGGCAGCACTGCAGGAGGAGCATGGCATGCGACTATGCGAGGCGATGAGGATTAAATGAGGGAATCTTTGTCTGACTAAAAAAATAAAAGCAGGCAGCAATGCGTATAAATGTCTACAGTTTGTATTCTTTATTTCTTCATCACCACGCGAATCGAAATTTACTCCTCTCCTCATTTAATGAACGCCCAACACCCCCATTTCCCCCATTTATTCCTATCAACCAACTCCCAGCGCCAAAAAGAAAAAAAATAAAAAAAAAAACTAATGAGCCCAACTATAAAAATAAATAAGAAAAATAGAAAATCAAACGATTTATTTTCTCAGCCTTTTACCTTTACATTTTTGGATCATTTGATTCATAGTTGGAATTAAAATCAAAATTATTCCGAATTCAAATATGATCTATTTCCATCATCTGTTTGGTTTAGAAAAGAATTGAAATCAGCTGAAATAAGATTTCTTCCCAACCAAAAAGTTAGATCCAATTCCATACCCATGTTCCAACAAACCAAAGGGGACCTTACATTTTTATCAAAATTAAAAGAAATAAATATTTAACAAATAAAGATCAAATGCAGGAACATTTATACTGATCAACCAACAAAAAAAGAAAACCATAGTCCTTGGTCTTTAATTTTTAGGCCCCATTTGGTTCACAAGAATAGGGGTCTGGAATCGGAATGGAAATGGGCTATTCAGATTCTAACTGTTTGGTTGGGCAGAATTGGAATCCTATTTCCATTCCTGTTGGAATGGCATTTTTCATTTAAGGGAATGGCCATTCTCTGCCCCTCCCTTGGGAATAAAATCTCATTCCTGTTGAGTTTAATTCTCATTTCAATTCCGATTCCAATTCTGAAGGATTTTGATTCCAATTCCTAAAAAAAAAAACTCAACCATGGTTACAACTTGTTGAGATGAGTGAGTGGCAAAAACGAATACTGGATTTAGCACTGCTGAACCTTTAGAAATTATAGCAAACACGCATAGTACATAAACCAGTACTCACGGATCCGGATCATGTGGATCCGATCCGGTTTCATGATTCCATGGATTCCCATGCATTATTGATTGTATTGGGTAAATTACACCAGTTAGAAATAGAAATCTAGTAATAACGCAGAAAAAAAAATATAATCTTCCAATAAAAAAAGAGAATCTTTACATCAACAAATTTAATTTTGGTAACCCAATACCCGACCAGAATACATAGGATTCAGTTTTCGGATCGGATCCATACCGAGAGAACCGCGTCAACCTCTCAGACTCGTCATTCATCACTCATCAGAGTTAGAATTGATATTCGGACATTATTAACCTTATAACCTTCCCTAACAAACGTAGAAGAAAACAAATAATATGAGCAAGATATATATAGATCAAGGCAGCATCATTCAGACGCCATCCTTACCAGTGGATTGGAACAAAGTGGATGATGATGATGATGATGATGATGATGAATCAATGGATTCCATCAGTTCTAATCCATTGGTTACAAACAAAACATGACCATGAGGTATCGTGGATCTGCATCTTGAAAAATTAAAAGAAAGCCCTGAGCAATTCGATAATGCAGAAACAACAAATAGCCATATAATATAAAACTGATCGAAGGCATTTGTGCCATTGCTATTAAAGCGCGATGCATGTGTAGTGTTCGATGAAATACAAACCTTCTCTGTTGGTTACAGGGTTTGTCGGAGAGACGATTGAACTTGAGCATAAGAATAAGAAGAGGGAGAAATGAAAGAGTACTGAGATATTGGCACGGCTCAATCAAAATAACACACCTCTACGTGTAATACACTGCATGTGAGGTTGTTTGTCTGAATGAACCGGGCCAACATCGCAGTAACCATTTCAATATCGTAACGTAACCTGCAGCTCTCTTTCTTTCTTCTTCGATCTTTCTTTTGGTGGCCGCCCTCCGAACAAGGAAGGAAGGCAGGACGTAAAGATCAAACAAAGATATAGAAACAGAAGCTAAAAAACGAGAAAGAGGAGGAGGAGGAGGAGGAGGAGGAGGAGGAGGAGAGGAGGCGGGAGAAGTGTTTGAGATGAGTGGTGAAGAGAGATGGGAATGTCTTGGTTGAATTTAAGAAGGTTGAGGGTCTGCAACAGCATTTAAAACCCTCGACTACCAGACCAGAAAAACGGGCCAGAGCATTAATAGGAATCCCGACCCATAATACTCTCTCTCTCACTGTGACACAGTCTCTCGTTCTCGTCTCGGCTACCAAACCAGAAAAGCAGGCCACAGCCATTAATAGGGAACTGCCTCATAATATTCTCTCTCTCTCTTTCTCTCTCTCTCCACGCACCCCCACGATACAGAACCAGAAGGGCAGGCCACAGCCATTAATAGGGAACCGCCCTGTAATATTCTCTTCCCCCTCTTCTTCAAGGAGATGTTTTTTGAGCATTGAGGAATACCATATATAGAAGGAAATCACATCAAATTAACAAGATACGACTTCGTTGTTTCAATTCGTTTAATCTGAAATAAGAACAAAATCAAATTATAGAAAAAAAAAATTAAGAGAGAAGCATTGATGAAGATGCTTGTTACTCAGTTGTACCTTACGATAGACACATTGACTCATCGGTCGAGATGGGTCAGTGATAAGTCCCCTGGGTCTGGGTGTATCACGGTCCACAGCCTAAACAATTAGTTTCATTCATACTTTCATCCCAGCAATAAGTTACTTTTGTAGTTTTGTTACTCTCTCTCTCTCTCAGAGTCCACTCTCATAAATCATAACATTACTTCTGGCAAATAGGGTTTTAACTTTTTAACAGCCCCAACTCCCAATGGTTTCTGCCTCAAAGCAGTCTAATGGATGCTTATGAAGAAAATGAAGCCGAATATATCTTGTATGAATATCCAAATTTCACCCAGCACAGCCATTCCTTCTCCCTCCATTGGCAATCAAATCCCATTCCACCTTATTTTAATTTTTATTTTGATTCGTGTCTGAACCAAACAAATTATGAAAATATAATACTCCGGTTTTGATTCTAGAGGATTCTAACTCTTATTTTGATTTTGATTCTGACTATAAACTAAATAGACCTTTAATTTTTTATTCCTCGGTTTTTATTTTTATTTATTGGGTTCAGAATTCAGATGAAATTATAACCAAAGGCCCTGTTTGGTTTGTGAGAATAAGGGTTTATAATTGAAGTTGGAATTGAAATAGGCCATTTAGATTCTAACTATTTGAATGGGTGGAATTAGAATCTCATTCCCATTCCTGCTAAAATGACATTCTCACATGGCCATTTCCTCCCCTCCCTTGGGAATGAAATACCATTCAAGACTATCCTAATTTTTATGTAAACCAAACGGATTATGAAAATAGACCATTCTGATTCCCATTCTACGGGATTTTGATTCCCATTTCAGTTGTGATCCAAATGGGCCCTAAATCTCTTGCTTGAAAGCTATCAACCATGTATTACGATTTACAAATGTCTTATACTTTTATATTGTTTTGATGTTTTCTTTTTCAATTTCTTATTCTTTGTAAAAAAATATAAAAGCGGAACTTGATATATAGTTTTTTTCTTTTTGGATGAATGATATTTTCAAACTTTAAGGCAAACGAGAGTTAATACTTTTTGAGAGGTAGTCTATGGCTCCTTATTCAGTTTTTCTTTTTCTTTTGAGCATGGAAATAGGATCCCTTTTCTCCATCGTTTTTTCCTTGTATGTAAGAGAGTAATAAATAAGAACGTATCAACATTAAATATGTTGTCTGGTTCACGAATACCTCGTTCTTCTAATTGACTGGCCTCTGTACGTCTATGTTTATTGGCCGTGGTTCAATAGTAATTCAAACAGGGCTAACTCTTTCTATGAAGTTAGTTTCTGAGACACCCTAAATCACTAAAATTTACTTGCCCAAATAAAAGAATCGCTATATTTTAAATGGGGTTTTGCCCAGAAGCCCAGACTTTGCAAATTTACTGTGTGTGCCAGGAAGTCTGACTGATTGGGAGACACAGACAAGTAGGTGGCTCAGGCAGTCGACCACGACTTGAGAGGGATTTTAAATTTTCCTGCCTCCAGCCCAAAATGGCACCGTTGAAACCTTGAATTATAATACTCTCCCAAGCTAAAACAAAAAACAGAAAAGAAAGAAAAATAAAAATACTTACAAACAATGGTAACCATATAAAACATTGTGCTGTTTGTCATGTCATGTTCAGGGAGAGAAGAAGAAGAATAGAGATGGCTTGTTATTATATATTCGAAAATGTTTCAACTATAATACTAGAAAAGACATGGTTTTATCAAAAAAAAAAAGAAAGAAAGACATGGTATCCGAAATTTTTTTTGACCAATCAACCAGTATCATAAAAGTGGTAACCAATTAGGTGTTTTTACAAAATTCATGAATGTGGTTTGATTGATTAAAGCTTTTTCGGTCCCACAGGATAGGATTGGATTGCAAGGTGCCAACCAATTGTTTGATAAGGCCTCCTGCTAATTGTAGTGGAGACTTGGAATTGAATTCCAACTGCACTGGGTTGGGGGATGGACTATCCCCCTTTCCATAGTTGTATAACCCTTAAAATATGGAGAATGATGATTCAGCCCAGGGTCAAAATTTTTAGGCCCGAAATATAGTTGGGGTGAGTGCCCACTCAGAATTAATGTCAATTCATGGTGGGCATTAATATATAAAATAAGAATTTTTAGCACTTTAAATGTTTATAACTCTGCAATGAAAATCAAAAATCTGCATTGGACATAACAAAACAACTAAAAGGACTGTCAATTGGTGTGATGGTAAAATCTTATTGGGCTTACGGGTCTTAATGACACGGTGAGACGTATGGCGTCAGATTATGTTGGAAGCGTTCATATTTAAAGCAGATCCCAACTCAAATAGCTGAAATCAACATTGGGTAATGGGTAATGGGCTAATGGCCTCACCTGTGGGAATTCTGGGTAATGGATATCTTCATGAAACAATCAACGCCCCAATAATCTGAAATTTATAGATTTGCGTGCTATTGTATCTTAGAGGTCAGGTTTTTAGGATTCCCGGATTGTAAAATCCAATAATGCCATCAAATGATCCCTGAGCTGTTATAAATTCTATGTACTCATGTACCTCATCATACTAATTGGTTTCATCATATACATTGGGGAAATGCTCACCTAGACTGAAAGTCTGGTCATGCCTGCAAACGGGTCGGATCCATCTAAATTTGAATATGAGCCTAGTAACATTTAATCTCAAATCGGATATTATCCAGTGTGGTTTCCTGTTCCCTCTTTTTGCGCGAGAGGAGATGGAGGCTAAAACCAAAATTCATTCAACCAGTAGGCTTAGTTTGGAAATAGCATAAATATAAATATGTAAAGTATAAATGCATACAAAATATAAGGTGTTGCAGTTTAAATTTATACTTATTTCAAACTGAGCTTAATGACAATGAGTCTCGACACAAATAGAATCATTAAAATAGAGCTAAAAATAAGGGTTTGATTGGGATCCGATTAAAGGAATTAGAAATTATATAAACATTATAAATCATTGTTGAAAATGAATTAAAAGTCATTTCCATGAAACCTGAACTTGAACTCATGATTAATCCACTACTATCATAAAAGTGGTAACTAATCAGGTGATATTTTTCAAAATTTAGAGTTTTAATTGGTCAAAGCTCTTCTAGCGTTATGTCTTTTTGGCATCATAGATATTCCCTTATTTCACTTATTTATTGATTCGATGTGGGAGATTTAGGGTGATGCATCAAAATATGCAGTTATCAAATGTTCACAAACCTGGAAGGCTGAACTGTTTAGAGAACAAACCTGGAAGGCTGAATTGTTTTTTCCTCTACGTCATAACCCATAGCTAATTGGCGAGTCAATCTGTTGGAAAATAATAAAGAAGGTAGATGGAACTTATTGGTAATCGCTTCCCAAACCAAGAATTTGCAGGAGTGTGATGTTGTAGAACTACAAAACTAAGAAAAGGAGGGTTGAGTCATGCCATTTGGTCACTCTCCTTAAAACCGCAATTGCCCCTTACGATGCAATCAGGTGATCACAAATCGGTTGCCAAGATAAAACAACCCACAGGCCACCGGTAGGCGTGCACTCACTTAACAAACCTCCGTGAACCACTGAGAGATGATGTTTAGATTTTCAAAGAAGACAGAGAAGAAGAATGTCGAAAATGTTTTTTGTGTGTGAAAACTAGGTCGACCAATACTCCTATTATAGAGTGCTCCTAGACCCGAATGGACACAGAGGTGTCCTTTCAAACAGGAACCTCTTCAGAATAGTGCACCTATTCGAAGAGGCACAGGAAGGAAGAGACATGAAAAGAAAGAGAAAAAATGTTTAAAAATAAATTCAAAATTCAAAAGTTTAATCTGGTTAAAAGAAAAACTGGCTCGGTGCATTGCACGCATGTAAACGCAAACGTGCCCCGACCCGACTCAACTCAGCTTGGCGTGCGCATGTGAAAAGCACCCCCAACCCCCCCTCACATGCATGGGGTATCTATAGTGCTTTCCTGCAAAACTATAGAGTGCAAAGTGGGACAAGGAGTCTTCCCATGCACTTCAAGAGTGCAAAGAGGAAAAGACAAAACTAAAAAACGAGAAATGAGAGATATTCTTGAAATTTTGAATCTCCCTCCAACAATCCTCCACAAGATTCAAAATTACAAGAAGATCAAACAATTTGAGCATCGTAGTGAAAAAAGTATTCATGGTGATGTCTTTTGGACTTCAATCATCACTTAGGTATGACATGCTATGTCACAGAGTATAGTGGAGTCAGATTCCTTCAGCCTTTCCTCTTTGTTGTAACTAGCTAACCGGACAACCAACTCAACTCGCCAGTTCTTTAGTGGTTCTTTTGATTTAGAACATTTCGGCCTTGTTCCCCTTTTGGAATCATGAGTGTTTTAGAGAGTCAGCCCTATATCTCTCTTAGAAGCGGCTACACTTCACACTCACTTAGGTCAGTTATTAGCATTCACTACATACACTATTCTTAATTGATTAAGAGCCTCATGCTCAACCTCCTCAAACTGCAATGAATCTTACATTGACATCTAAAATGGGACACAAATGATAGTGCTTTCCTAAATCATCTAGCGACTCATTTTTACCCATTCAACCTAATTTCAGGGACCTCCTTTTCACATAGATTGGGTGTCCATCACTAATGACTTATGTAACGGGCTTCAACCCCATTCCTACCGATGCCTCATAAACTACCTTAGAAGTATGTAGTTTGGTTAACGAATCTACATGGTTCATTTCAAACCTTATAAAATCCAGAGCGATTGTACTTTCGTTGAGGCATTGTCTTGCCAGGTTATGCCGTAAGTGGATGTGTCTTCTTTTACCGTTGTACATCTAATTCTTAGCTTTGGCTATTGCTGTTTGGTTATCACAATGGAGAGATATAAATAGAACTGGCTATGGCCAAAGTGGTATATCTGCTAGTAAGTTCCTTAGCCACTCTGCCTCAAACCCTGCCAATTCTAGTGCAATAAACTCAGCCTCCATTGTTAAACTTGTATTACATGACTACTTTACCAATTTCTACGATACTGCTCATCTACTTAGAGTAAACACATATCCACTAATGGAAGTACTATCCTTTAAATCTGAAATCTAACTCGCATCAGTAAAGCCTTCTAAAACAGGAGGAAAACATGGGTAATGTAAACCAAAATTTATAGTTCTTTTTAAATATTTTAATAATCTTATTAAAGCTTCCCAATGTTTGTTTCTAGGATTATGAGTATGCTGACTTAATTTTCCCACAACTATAGCCATGTCTGGTCTTGTATAGTTCATTAAGATACAGATCCAATTATACTTGAATACTCTTTTTGTGAAACAAGTTCTCCTACATGTTTCCTTAAGTGAACACTACAGTCAAGAGGTGTTTTAACCGGTTTACAATTATAGTGTCCAAATTTTCTAAGAATAATCTTTACATAGTGTAATTGAGAGAGAATAAAGTTTCCTTATTGTTTATGGATTTTAATCCTCAAAATTATATCAGCCTCACTCAAGTCCTTGGTATCAATTTTGGACATTAGAAATTGTTTTGCTTTTTTACTACCTCTAGACTTATTCCCATTATTAGCATATCATCAACATATAAACAGATCATGACTCATTTATCCTCAATCGTTTTGGTTTGAAATTCAATATAAACACCCCTAATTTTAGGGTTTTCAACCCACTTTTGTATATTAATCAAGTAAAATTAAATGAAAATATAAGAGATGGGGTTAATTTAGTCATTTTATTTTGATTCCAGACTAATTGTCTTTTAGACCATGTATATAGAAAGCCTCTTTGGGAGGGCTTTTATGGTGATTGAGCTTTATTGATATAGTTGCTTTTGAGAAGCTACATACGAGCTATGATAGCTTTAAATGAAAATATAAGAGATGGGGTTAATTCAGTCATTTTATTTTGATTCCAAACTAATTGTCTTTTAGACCATGTACATAGAAAGCCTGTTTGGGAGGGCTTTTATGGTGATTGAGCTATATTGGTATAGTTGCTTTTGAGAAGTTACATACTAGCTATGATAGCTTTAATAGAAAGTCGACTTTTGGGCCAATGTAAGCCTATTTTGAACTTTCTTGATTTTTATCTAATAGGGTTTCACAATTTTGTGGATTTTTTTGGCTCATATAACCTAGAAGAAAGCCCTCCCAAATGGGCACCAAGGCCTTCATGAGCTACAACTTGGATGGCTAGAAGTGTAAATAATAATAAGGGCAAATTTCTTAAACTACTCCTATTTTCTAGTTAATTGACAAATTGTACTCTTATTATTTAATTAGTCTTTGACCACCCTTACTGTTTCCGACAATTAATTAATTCTACCCTTGTTGTTAGCATTTGTTATTGTTCTATCAAAATCTGCACACACATTACACCATGTGGCATAAATTTTTTTAAACCCCAATATTACTCTTCATCCTTCTTCTGTAATCCAGGTAAGAATCACTGCCCGTGAGCGGGTCTATTATGCCAGTTTTCAGATCCAACATTTTAGAAGGAGAAGAGACATACGAGAGAGAGAGAGATGGCATTGGCGGGTCGGCGGCCACGGTCTTTTGCAACTCACGTTGATGAAAATTTTCAAAGTCTAGGTGCAGCCGGTGGCTTTTCAGGCAATAAAACCCAACTGACTCAGGTTCTTCCATTGTTACAAGCGAAGTAGAGCATACACAGTGTTCTTCGTGGTCGTGGTTCCATTCTTGAGAGCTTCTAATAGGGGCTTAATTGCTCTTGACGCAGTAATTAGATCCTTATTCTCGTCGCACAGAGACAGATTTAGTATGTGGTGGCATTATTCTCTTGAAGAATCAAAAGAACAAATTAGTGAGATTAGAGGTCTTTAGTATCCGTGTCCGCTTGCCTTTGTAGGGCGAGCAAGCTGGACTCGAGTTCTTTGCAACTCTTCTGAATCCCAAGAGGCACAACTAGGAGGCGTTGGCTATTCGCAGTTTCCCACTTTCTCTAAAAATAAGTAAACGTGAACCTTTAGGATTACGACCACACAAACTAATTAAGGGTCCGCTTGGTTCGTGATCGGAATCAGAATCGAAATTGGAATGGGAATCCTTTGAAATTGGAATCGGAAGGGTTTATTCCCCCTACCTATTTGGTTCAGACAGGAATCGGAATCATGTTGCTTGGTTCATGAAGAGGCTGGAATCGAAATCAACCATGATTTCCAATTTTGCCCCTAATAAAAATAAAAAAAAAAGCAAAAAATGCATGAAAATACCAAAAAATGCATAAATTGCAGAAATTTTGCAGGAAAATGTAGAAATTACAATAATTTTGTAGAAATTTTGCAAGAAATTGAAGACAAATGCATGAAAATACCAGAAATTACAATAATTTTGCAGAAATTCATGAAAATATCAGGAATTTTGCAGAAATCGCAAAAGTTGTAGGAAAATGCAGAAATTACAACAATTTTGCAGAAAATTATAGAAATTACAGAAAATTTGTAGGAAATTGCAGAAAAAGCATGAAAATAGCTGAAATTTTGTAGAAATTACAATAATTTTGCATAAAAATTTAGAAAATGCATGAAAATATCAGGAACTTTGCAGAAATTGCAAAAGTTGCAGGAAAATGCAGAAATTACAACAATTTTGTACAAAATTATAGAAATTACAGAAATTTTGCAGTAAATTGCAGAAAATGCATGAAAATACCTATTTTTTTCAGAAATCGCAAGAAAATCAGAAAAATGCATAATTACAATAATTTTGCAGAAAAAATCAGAAAATGAATGAAAATATCAGGAATTTTGCAGTAAATTGCAGAAAAATGCTTGAAAATACCTAAAATTTTGCAAAAATTGCAAGAAAATCCCAAAAAAGCAGAAATTACAATAATTTTGCTAAAAAAACAGAAAATGCATGAAAATATCAGGAATTTTACAAAAATTGCAAAAATTACAGAAATTACCTGAAAAAATATAGAAATTATAGAAAATATCATTTACTTTGCAAGAAAATGTAGAAACTACAATATTTTTGCAGAAAACTATAGAAATTACAGAAAAATTGCAGGAAATTGCAGAAAATTGCAAGAAAATCAGAAAAATGCATAAATTACAAGTCTTGCAGAAAATGCATGAAAATGCTAGAAACTTGTTACCTTTGCCAACCTATCAAGCCACTCTCTTAACTTTTTAATCCTCTTCTAAAACCTAAGTACAAGGAAAAAAAACAGAGTTGGACAATAAGACAAAATGAACAATGGGCAAGCTATAAGAACAAAAAATAGAACAAACTCTTAGAAAATTCTACATAAGAAGGGAATTTTTCAATAAAATATATTCAAAAAACTTTGTTCTAGGAATTCAAGAGTGTTATACCTGATATATTTAAGGAATCATGGATGACAAATGTTGATCTCTAAGGCAACACTAACATTGCATTTCTTGCCAAAACCACACACTTCCTCCCCTTGATTACCATTCATATCATGAATGTATTAGAAATAGAATGTGTTACTAACAAGTAGGGGTGATCATGGGCCGGGCCGGGCTTTGCACTTATGATAAGGTCTATAGCTTAGGCCTGGGCCCAGGTCTATAAGGGTCCGGGCCAGGTTGGGCCTGATTCCGGGCCAATGTCACTCATATATAAAACATTACATATCTATATATTAAATAACATAACATGCATATAAACTTATTTTATATACTATATAATATAAAATATTACATATAATATAAATTATACATGTCATGTTATAATATTTATATATAAAATATATAATATAATGTAAAATAACATGTATACATTATACACAAAATGTGTAAGCTTAAATATATGTGGGTCGGGCCGGGCCCGGGCCGGGCTTGAGGTATTAAGCCCAAGCCCGGCCCTAAAATTTGTGGGCCTGATGTGGGCCCAGGCCCAGGCTGGGGCTTAAGCACAAAACCCAGGCCCAAGCCCTGAATTTCCGGGCCAGGCCAGGCCAGGCTGAAATGATCACCCCTACTAACAAGCAAAGGAAAAATTCACAAAAAATTACCTAACAAGGTGTTCCTAAACTTTAGCATCCTAACCTCTTCATTTGGACATGAAGGCTTTAGACCAAGAAGTAGACCAAAGGAATGGACTCCAAACTGCTGTAAAATCCTATAACAAATCCAATTCCAGGACAAAGACACATGAGCTTAGTCACATAATATAAAAAGGAATTACACAAAGAAACCCATGTCCTTTAGATGATAGAACATGGGGTACTGCTTGACAAGCACGAGGAGGGTGCAGAGCAATTGACTGCTATGACATGCAGAGCAACATACACATGTGGTGCCCTCAGTTTAGAGGAATTCATCCTGTCAAGAGAAGGTGGTATAATCATATTTTTTCTTGTTACCATATATTATTTCCAAACTTTACCCTTCTTGTTCATTATTTCCATTGGCTATGCTAATGTAGTCAAATCAATTTTTTGTGTTTAATCTTACCCTTCTACTTCATTTCAGTTAGTAATATATTCAATTCATTGCAAATATTGCACTTAATGTTGTTTGATTTCCAAGCTTTTCTCTTCTTGTTCAATATGTGTGCTAGTTATCTTAATGTAATATTTGATTTTCAGTATTTTGTGTTTTCTTGTCATTTTGCTTCATTTTAGTGATTAATATGCTCAATTGGTTGCAGGGAGAAGGAAGAGCATTTAGTGCTGGTGGGGATGTTGCAGCTGTGGTTATGTGCCCATAAACAGAGAACTCAGTACTTTATTCTCCATAGTCCCATTATCTAAGTTCTCAAATGTTATGTGCCCATAAACAGATAATTTATGAATAGCAGTTCACATCTTAGGATTTCATTAAACTTTTGGTAAACATATATGTAATATACATACATATGTATGTATGTATCTATATATGTATATTCATGTAGGTGTATGTATATATCTTACTTATTTTCTTAGGAAATATGATTATAAGATTGGAATCATTACTTTTTGTTTGTTTAAATATTTTTTCCTTCCTCATGAGTTAGAACCATTTGCTTCATCCTACAATTGACTTTTTGCAGGTCTTTTCCATGCCAGAAACAGCACTAGGACTATTTCTAGATGTAGGAGCCTCTTATTTTTTATCCAAACTCCCTGGCTTCTTTGGTAAATTTTTTCCATCTCTATTTTACCTTATGTGTTTGTCAAATAGTTCTCAGCCAATTATGTTTCTAAGAAATCAGGGATCCTTAGTTCCTTACTTTCAAGGGATTGATAAAAAATTCTTTCAAGAAGTATGGTTATTTCCTTCACCTTCACTATTAACTAGAGCTTGTTTACTCTATCTTAAATGGAGCTTATGGCAAATAAGTTTATGGTTCAACTGCAAATAAAGAGGGGCCACTAATATTCATCAAAAAAAAAAAAGAGGGGGCCATTGATTGGTTCGATGATAAAATCTTGGGCCAACATGTGTGAGAATTTGAATTTAGTCTGAAAGTGAGTTGTTCCAAGGAACAAGGGGTGGTAATGGGGGAGAAAAAGCTTGGTTTGAATACAATGGCGTGGCATAAATCTCAACAAGTTTGGATCGAGATGAAGAAAAAAAAGAGTAGCTTGAAATTAAACTTTTCATAATAACCAATGAAGAAAAAAGAATACAACGGTGCGACATAAATCTCAACAAGATTTCATCACATTGCACCCATTCCTACAATCTCAATGACAGTACCTAACGAGATCTGACCGATTATCCAATCTGGTTTGAGCATCTACTGTACTGATTTCTAAATTGTAAAATAGAGCTTGGTTTGAAGAGCAAAACGTGGATTGACTGATTTGAAGAACTCGTTAATGTCAGCAGTGAAGAAATAGATCAATCCCGAATTAGAACAGGGGCGAGTCTGCAAAAAATAAAAATCATATTGTAGTCAGTTAAAAGAAAAAAGAAGAAGGAAGAAGGAGAGGAAGAGGAAGAAGGGAAGAAGAAGATCCTGCATCAGAGAAGATCCCACATCCCGGATCAAAGTATGTGCAGTTGATTTGGAAGAAGAAGAAGGAGGAGGAGGGGAAGAATAGAAGAAAAATGGGTTGGCAGTGATCTTACCTCGTCGGAGGGCAGTTCGACGACGACGAGTATCTTGGATTGACTGATTGGAAGGAGGAGGGGAAGAACCGAAGAAGAATGGGTGCTTATTCCTCTAGGCGATTAGGGTTGGAAACAATGGGGGTATTTTTGTCAAAAAAGATAATACCCGGAATGGGAATGTTGAGATCAGAATCTAAGAAAAAAACACAAAACCTTCATTATACCCGGAATGGGAATGTTGAGACCAAATATCATGTATTGTTTCTTTGTCTTCTACGGTCTTCTGTGCTCAGCCGATAAAACCGAAAATGGTGTAGGCAAAGCGTTTTAACAATAAAAAACGAATGAGTGGGAGAGTGAATGAAAGGGACGGAGAGAGAGAGGACGCGTTGCCGTCATTGTTTTAAAAGGTTTAAGCCCTGAGGCGAAGCGTACAAATTTTGCCTCAAGCCAATCTCAAGGCCTGAGGTGTAAAAAGGCGTAAGCCTCAAATATTAATAATTAATTAGTGATTTAATACAAAAAATATATTTTTTTAATTTTTTAATTTAAAACATATAGAAAAAATACTTCAATAATTATGGATCAAATAAAAAACTAAAAAATGAAAAACTAAAAAGTAAAAGGGATTAATTAAGTTCTTAGTTTCTTTTGAATAAGTCAAGTGGGATTTTTCTTATTGTTCTAAATGTAATACCCAAGTTTATTATTTTTCTCATTTCTTTTCCTAATTGATTTTTTCTTAATAATAATAATATTATTATTATTATTATTATTATTATTATTATTATTATTATTTACATAGATCAAATCAACTAAGTTGTTTACTTTCTTCTAAATTATTTTTTTTACATGAAGTATAAAATGTTTATAATTTCTAGTTGATTAGTAATTATTTTATTTAATGCTTAAATGCCAAAACTTTTTGCTTATAAACTTCTAGTTCAAAGATATGTCTACCTTCTATCATTTTAATTTAGTATATTATATGTTATTTTCATCAATTTACAAACTTTAATTATTTTTTTTCTTAAACTTTGAGGCTTACACCTTGCAATGCCTTGAGAAGCCTCACCTTTTTGGGCCATTATGCCTCAAATATGCCTTTAGCCTTTTAAAACCTTGGTGGTAGTGACAAAACAACGGAAGGGAAGAAGAAAAAAGGAAAAAAAAATAAGGAAGAAGAAAAAGGAAAAGGAAAAGGAAGAGAAAGAGAAAGAGTGTTGAAAGAGTTAAAGAAGAGGGGTTGCCGCACTCTATATGTCTTGCATTGGGAAAGATGATGAACAATGAAAGATTGGGATCCTTTAATGTGTTCTTTTTGTTACCTTTTATCTCAGGAAAATCGAGTGTTTCAAAGAGGAAAAGCTTGGTTGTTGAACCCGAACCGTAGAGGAAAACCTATTAACAGAGCCATGACACTATTGAAATCCTCGCTGTCATTGTCTAACCTCCTCTAGAATCCAAAACCCGTTAATGGAGTTGCTCGAAGGAAACCAATTAATGAAGAGAAAAAGAGGAAGAACGAAGTCACCGCAACTAGTTTAGCGATGACAGGGGTACGAGAACTGTGAGGAGAGAAAGAGAGAGAGTGAGAGAGAGAAGTGAGGAAACTCGCCAGAGACGGTGGCGGAGATAGAGATGGAGACGGAGCAACAATATGCTTCCTCTCTTCCTGAAATTTGGGTTTTATTTTGAAAATTTCAGCAATAGTAGAGGGTAAATTTGACATTTTGTTTTTTCTGTTAGCACTTAAAGATGATGTCAATTATCTGAAACAGTAGGGATGGTCCAAGACAATAGTTAAATAGTAAAGGTATAGTTAGTTAATTAGCTAAACAATAGGAATAGTTTAAGAAATAATAATAATAATAATAATAATAACAACAACAACAGCAACAACAATAATAATAATAGTAGTAGTAGTAGTAGTAGTAGTAATAATAATAATAAAGCATTGGCTTTAAGCTTTCCATGCAACAGTTTATCTTATCAATAGAATGCCAATTTGATTCTCCACACCTCTTACACCCTTTGAATCTCTCTTTGGTTTGGTCCTGACTACACAAACTTAAATTTCTTTGGTTGTATTTGTTTTCCCTAGTTATCTTCAATTCTTCATACACCACAAATAAATTGGGTTTTTGTTCAACCAAGTGTTTGTTTTCTGTTTATAATCAACATCAAAAGAGGTACAAGTGTATGGGCCTCGATTTCGGATTTCGGGCGTGTCTACATCTCAAACCGTTTGATGAACACACATGTCCCTTTTCTCCCTCACTGCTAAAACTACCTCTTAACCCTCCACTTTTTCTTCAGACACCATCACAGATTGAACAAGGTTTGGCTCAACGGAATGGCTATTCAGTAGGCTGTGGAACCAATGATAAGGTTCCATTCCAGTAATAAATTCATGGGCCCCACTAGGAACAGACATCGCGTTCAGCTAATCCAAATTCTCACAGATTGGCTATCCAACTCTTGGCCCATGGATATTGTTTGCTCAGTCCTCCCTCCACTTTCATCAACTTCACACGTGGACGCCTTGGCTATGTCTACACCTGACACATATTCACTACCTTTAATTTGTAGTTGAATCCATGACTTTACCAAGTCCAATATAGCCCACTACACTTAATCGTGTAGAGACTACCCACGTTTACCCACAACACACTACCTCTATGAATTGGGAACATCTCCCCGTGCATAATACTATGTAGGAGGATGAGATGTTCCCCATGTGTGGTTGCAATGTTATGTGGGTAGACGTGGGAAGAGTTCTTGTGGGCAGGAGATCCAAGATCGCTTTATCCAAGCCCATAAATGTCCTCAATGGAGAGAGGTTGTGGGTAGTGAGTTTTAGCTACTCCAAGATCAAGGTAAATAGACTTGGTTACAACCCACCCACATGTTAATATTGTGGGTTGTAAATATGTAGATCAGGTCAAATGCAATCCATATGGGTCTATTAATAAGTACAAAGAAAGGCTTATTGCCAAGGGGTTCACTCAATAGCTTGGAGTTGACTATATTGATGCTTTTAGCCCTGTTGTTAAGTATACAACAATCCGGGTTGTGTTATCTATTGTTGTTGCTCAAAATTGGCCTCTTTGTTAGTTGGATGTTGAGTGTGTCTTTTTGCATGGTGACCTCCATAAAGACATTTATATGGCCCAACCCTAAGGTTATGTTGACCCTAATTATCCATCTTATGCATGTAAAATGTGCAAGGCCTTCTACAACCTTAGTTAAACCCTCTAGGCACTTGGATTTGTATGAGAAGTTTGGCTCCACCCTCATTGCACTTGGATTTATCATCTGTTCCTCAGACTAGAAATGGCAACGGGGCAGGGATCATATTCCCTCCCCATCCCCGATTCTAAAATTAGATAATAGTATTTTTTTGAAAAATAAATTTATTTAAAACAAATACAAATTTTAAATTATAAATAATGTTTTAATATTATTCAGGGTTGGGACGGGACGGGGACCTCAATCCCCATCCCTGACCCTGACCCCGATCGGGGATTCCTATTAATCCCCGTCCCCATCCCCATCCCGACTCCATCAGATCGGGGAAGTCAGGTCCCCGTCGGGGAAGGGGATAATTGTCATCCCTACCTTAGACCCATCTCTCTTCATTTAGCATTACCATGACACACTAATCATTTCTATATGTGGATAATATCATAATCACATAGAACAAATATTCATTTATTACTGCTCTCATACATACTCTTGGCAACTCATTTAAGATGAAAGATCTGAGCCATCTATCTTATTTTTTTGGGCATATGGGTTCAACGTGAATTTACTAGACTTTTTCTATCTCAGTCCAAGTATATTTTTGATCTACTTGAGCACTTACACATGGTGGACTGCTAGCCCATTATCAGTCTTGCTTCTCTTGCCAAGTTTTGCGTTGATGCCAACCCTCCTCTTGCTGATCCAACTTCTCTACAGAAATCTGGTAGGGGCTCTTCAATATGTGACATTGACCAGACCTATTGCCTTTCTAATGAATTAGGCCTATCGATTTCTGAAAAGGCCCACTAAAGCCCATTTCACAACTGTTAAAACTTGAAAATGCTTTCATCTTCAGCTAGGCCCACTTCATCTCTATGCATATTGTGATGCTGACTAGGCGGATTGTCTCCTTGGTCGATGATTCGTTAATGGTTTCTGATGGAGCGCAATCCGGTCGGTCCTACCTGTTAACGATCTTGCCTCTGACTGGAGCAAAAGGTGTCTGAAACGGGGAAGAAAGCGAGTAGTCTCCGGGGAGGAACCCAGTGAGAGTGCTCCGAAGCTCAAGTTAGTATTCTCTCAAAGGCAAGATAAGAAACCAGATGGCGCAAAGTTATCACGTACCTTTCCTCTTGGGGGGAAGAGGGCCTTTTATAACCACTTCGCGCACTCACTCCCAGGCTCCTATCAGGTCGAGTATTATTACCTCTGCACTTCTACCAATTCGGGTGTCATCACCTCTGCTGTGGCAGACAACCACCACTGCTCTCTTTGTCGGAGTCGTCTCTGTGACTGGAGGTGGCGGTGACAGGTGGCTGTTGAAGTGCGGTTGTCAAACGTCAGATCCTAAGTCAATCAGGTGCACCGCCTCAGGATACGGACTCCTTGGGTGTCAGGTATGGTTGTTCAGTTCAGCGGCCTGGAGACGAAGTGTTGGAGTGGTGTGCGAGGTGAAGTCTTGAGTTCGGGTAGAAGAGTGGCCCGAGCTACCCTAGGGTGGGCCAGTTCGGGTTGTCGGGGCTCCTTTTGGGAGAGTTCGGGCTCTTTTTGGGGAGCTTGGACCGCTGGTTCCTCCTCTCGGAGCTCGCGCCTTGAGCGTACTGCCGTGCCGAGTTGTTGCTTCTGCCAAGCCACCCTCGGTTGTTTCCATGTGTCGGGTTGTCAAGAAGTCGGGCCAAATCTCCTTCATCAGTTTCTGTGTTCTCTTGGGTCCAAATCCCATTTATTGGTGTGCTCAAAAGTAGAACACTGTTGATTGTTCCTCCACTGAGGCGGAGTATAGGTGTTTGGCCCATACTGCAACTGAGTTCTACTGGTAATGTTCCCTCTTTCGAGAGCTGTACATTCCTATCCTTGCACCACCAATAGGGGTGGCAATTTCTCATCCAACCTATTGAACCCACCCAGTATCTAATCCACCCAATACGTCTATTGATGTGGTGGGTTGAAAATGGGTTGATCACTCATTGAGTCAATTTAAATGGATTGGGTTGAGGTTGGGTTGTGGATACATTGGGTTAACCACTAAAGATACAAGTATGAATTCTTTAGCCTTTTTTTTATTTTTTTTTATTTGAGTGAAGTAATTTATAATTAATGCATTAATTTTCCATTAATTAATCATTAAAATTACTTTTGCCTCAAATCAACACACTTCACCCAAATTGACATGAATCCAAATCAACCCAATACGAGTTCGCATTAGTTCAATTTGGTTTGAATATGAACAGACTTGATCACCTTGGTTCAAGTCATTTGGGTCAACCAGCCCAGTCCAAAACCAACCAAATTCAGATGGGGCGATCTGGTCTGACCCGAATCCAAAATGGCACCAAACGAACTAGCTTGACCCAACCCCGGGATGATTTGACCCAAAATCTGACATGTATGCTTTAACCCTGGTTCGGATGAACCGACCCAATTTTGGACCGACCTGATCAGCTTCCCTTGACCCACTTTGGACAAGTCGGATTGGTTCCAAACTCGTGCACAATCCAATATGGCCGGTTCGAGTCAATCCACCATTGATTGAACCGGACCAGACCGATCTGAATCCAAACGGTTCAACCAATCTTGATGTGATTAGCTCGAAGACAATCCAATTAGATAGTTCAAGTTGGTCTACCGATTTATCATAATTGATTCAATCAAACCTAAAACCTGAACATACTCAAATGGCTTTGCTACTTATGTAAAAATAATATGGCATATAATGTGATTTGAACCTTTGCCACTTGTGTAAACAACAACTACTATTACCACCAAGCTATAACCATCTTATTTGCCAAGTGGGAGTTAATTTTTAGTTTTAACTACATAAATATAAGATTAATGGGTTTGGGTGGATTGAATTGGGTCAAAACGGATTTGGATTGAACTCCCATTTAATTTTATATAACTGAGTCATTAATGGGTTGGTAGGTTGGGTTGAGGCTCAACCCAACCCAACTCGCCCAATTGCCCCTACTAGACCACCAATAATTTAGTGTCACAATACAGTGGCCACTGCGCCAACATCCAATCCAGTGTTCCGTGCTCATTCAAAGCACATAGAAGTTGACTTCCATTTTGTCCGTGAAAAGGTAGTGCATAAGCAACTGGATGCATGTTTATCATGCTTTCTATGATCAAATTTCTGAACTCTTTACAAAAGGCCTCCCATTGTCACACTTGTTTCATCTATTGAGCAGGTTGAATGTTAGCCCTCCATGGCTCCACCATTAAGCTTGAGGGAGGATGGCAATGGTGATTCAAGACACGTACATGATCATCGAGGACCACAGCCATCCACGGCTATCACCAAGGACCGCGGATAACCAGTTCTCTATCACTAGGACTTGAGAGAGTCTAAGACTTGTACATCACCTTTGTAGCTTATCTCTTAACACAATAATCAAAACTTATCTTGTGTATTTATATAAATCATGTATTTCAACTCATAATATGAATATGATTTAATCAGCACCCTCATAATATAAAAAAATTGCATACTCTTATACTATCTGATCAGCACCCTCATGTTTCAGATATCAACCACATTTGATGCGATCCAGTTTCAAACACGTCTGATGCAATACAAAATGAGTTTGGGACAAATACACAGTTTTCACTTTTCAGCAACTTAGGGCCCATTTAGCAAGTCTTTTTGAGAAGATCTTCTTGTAGCTCTAACAGTCAATAGACGTATTGAGCTTTTGGCATAAGATTTGGGCAGCCCGAAGACCGTTTGGCAGACGTGCATCGTTTCGGGTCTTTCCACGCAAGATTAAAACGCAGAAGACGCGAGAAGCTTCATTTGGAGCTTCCCGAAATCAGCCCAAAATGGGCTTCCTACGTCTTTTAGGCGCCCTGCCCTGTCTTTTGGCGGCGAGATCTTCTGCGTGCCAAACGGGAATATACCGATTTTTGGTCTTCCCAGCTTGTAAGCAGCCAAATGACCGTGCGGAAAGACGCACCAAACGGGGCCTTAATAAAAATAAGGGTAAAATACAAAAACCTCCCCTGAAGTTTTTGATAATCATAAATACCTCTTATATAGTTTCATTTTAACAAATGCCTCCCTTAAACTTTTGAAAAACTTAACAAAAACCTCCCTTTTGTCACTGTTTAGATTGATGCACCAGTTTTTTTTTCCAAATACCCATTCTACCCTTTTATAAATTATTTTACATACAAAATTACTGAAATAACTCCATTTTAACTCAACAAAAAACATATTTCAGTAATTTTGTATGTAAAATTACTGAAATGATCGTTAAAATAGGTTTTTGTTGAGTTAAAATGGGGTTATTTCTGTAATTTTGTATGTAAATAATATATAAAAGGGTAGAATGGGTATTTGGAAAAAACCGGTGCATCAATCTAATGTTTTCCGTCTGGAACAGTGATGAAAGTGAGGTTTTTATTGAGTTTCTCAAAAGTTCATGGGAAGTATTTGTTAAAATGAAACTATAAGGAAGGTTTTTATGATTGTCAGAAACTTCACGGGAGGCTTTGTATTTTACCCTAAAAATAAAAAAGCAGCAGTAGTTAATGTTAAATATCTACCAAAATAGCGGAAAACAAATGTGATGGAATCCGATTTAAATGGCTTTATTTTCACCTTCCATTTTTGGGTAAAGTGATCACTTTTGGTGGAGCTACCAGAAACAACATGGCATATGCTGACTGTTTATACAGATGGAGAGAGTAGTCCAGTGTTAACTTTGGCTGTTAGGGCCCAACAACATTGGCTGTTGGGACAATTTATGGGTTGGGCACGTTCTGGGCAGTTTACCAATTCACGCCCATGCTTTGGTTTTTAGTTAAAATAAATTAAAATGTAATTACTAATTGGGAACACTTTCCTGTACTTCTCATGGGTAGATGTTTCCATTGGAATATGCTGTGGGGCATGCTCTATGGATTGTCAATGCAATGGGATTCGATTCCTGTACTTGTCATGGGTAGATGTTTCCATTGGAATATGCTGTGGGGCATGCTCTATGGATTGTCAATGCAACGGGATTCGATTCCATGTCAATGCTAGAACAAACCAGCTAACCAACCCTAATTCGTCTAATATGTCTATTAGGGAGGCTATGCAGCTGAGCATTTGAAATGCAAGTTACCCATGGTCTAATATATTAGTTACTCCAACTTCTGGCACTCAAACATGCAAGGTTAAGACTAGGGGTGCAAGTTAAATACTTGATTTGAAGAATTTACATTATGTCAGGTTTTTTGGGCAGAGCTCGTTCAAATCTTAACAATAGAAAATGGTTTCTAATTCCTTGAAATCGCTGGACTTCGGCTTCTATTTTCGGTGTAAGACCTTAAAAACTCTTAAAGTTTGTAAGCTTTTAGAGCCCATAGAACAAATCCCACATGTCAATATTAATGTTGCTACTACCACCACAAATCAAGATACGCTTTGATTAGAACATTTAAGTTTCAATAATTAAGCCAGCTAGCATATATGAGTGGGTTTCAAGAACCAATACGTATCATACCATTAGCACCAATACCTATGTTTGCTTTAAACCTAGCTACTAATAATATATCTTGTTTTAAATACAATATTTATAGTTTATATTTATAATAGCTTAACACAAGCTTTTTTCTTCTTCTTTTTTATTCTTTTATTATTTTTTTTTATTGTAAGTCTGTTGTAAGATAAAAAGCTTAACCCAAACTGATTGGAGATCGTAGACTCTCTCTAGCAAAATGAGATAGGCTTGAGGCTGAGGCTCAGCTCATTGATAGTCCTTCATTCCTTTATATGGGGGTTATATGGGTGGGTTTGGATTTTTGGTCTTTGGGCTGAATTTGGACAAAAAAATTCGGGTTATTTAATTATTTTTAGCTGATTTCAGGCCTAGGCCTTTATGTAACCCAAATCCAATCATGTCCAATTCAACCTTATTTCAATTCAAGCCTAGTCCGATTATATACATGTATATATGATTATATATATATATATATATATATATATATATATATATATGAATACATGTTGATATGCATGGTTTTTTAATAAATCATATATATATATATATACACATATATGTATTATCAATTTTTAGTGTGGGCTGATTTACCAACCCAAATGTATCAAATTTTGTGCAGGCCAGGCTTGGATTGGATGGTTTAGGCTTGAATTTTAGGCCCAATCTTAGGGATGGGCTTGGGTTAAGCTAAAACCGCCCCAGCCCACCCAACTTGCACCCTTACCTTCAGAGTTCGGATGTGGATGTAATAGCCTTCTCAAAATTGAGCCTGGAATATGAGTGGCAATGGGGCAGGAAGTTCCTATCGCTGCAAAAAACCCCATCCTGTCCCCATGGGGATCTCAGTGCCTGTGGGGATCCCCACTCCCTGCCATTTGTTTTTTTTTTCTTTTTATGATTTCATGTTCACTTTATTTTTATTTATATTTCATTCCATTTTTCAAATAAAATAGTTATAATTTATAATCATATTAAAACATATGCAATTATATTCAGTCATATTTCTAAAGATATTAATACAAATTCTTAACATAAATCCATAGGAATGCTCTCTTCATCCCCACTCCATCCGTGCCAATGGAAATGAAAATTTTCCCATCCCGATTCACATAAGAGAAAATCTTCCCACTTTTCTAGGAAACGGAGAAATGAGGAAAATTGCTATCCCTTGTCTGAATCTGCTACGTTTATATCACCTGTTAGAGAAAATCTATGATGTGGAAAAGATATGATATAAAAAGAGTTTTGACCAATCAAAACCCACTCATGAATTTTAATAAATAATACCTGATCGACTACCAATGATTCCAATTGATTGATCAAAAAATTTTCAGATATCATATCATTTCCATATCATAATCGAACCCCACTTGTTATCTGTTACCAATAACAATTTTATATATGCATAAAAAACATTATTGTTTACTCGTAATCGGTTATTTATCAAGTAATATACACAGCGGTGTGAGCAGTAAGATCTCTTAGTGTACAAAATCACCCTTTACCTTGAGCAGTATTACAGCCCTACTACTTTTTTTATTATCCACATTAATTCTAATTTCTATAGCTAAAACTCCAGCGCCACGCTCGGAGGATTTATCCATAAAATTAGAAAATTTCCGGTAAGTCTCCCTATTATCTTTTTTAGGCAAGGGTAAGTCTCCTTATCCAACCAACGTAAAAATTAAAACGTCATATTAATAATTCGTTCCTGTAAAGCCAATCAGTATAGATAGAGCAGATGAAAATGAGAGCCTTCATTGCAGTAACAGCAGAGCTCCGGGATGAGTAGGGGGTAAGGCCATTTCAGGCTTCTTGGTTTTCAAGTGTTAGGCCGGCCGGACGCCGGGAGTACTTAGGACCGGTGATGGGTCAATGCGCTTCGAGGCGATCGATGGACGGTGAAGGGTGGGACGAATCTCCGTTAGACAGACGTGGGTGTTGGGCGATGGCGAAGGAACGGCGAGCCAGATTTTACATTTTGAGGAAATGCGTGCTTATGCTTCTCTGCTGGCGTAATTACGACAAGTATGCCAAGTAATGACGTGTGTTTTGTTCTTACTATCTGGTTGTATATTAGAAGACTGAGTTAGCAAGATCTCGTGTATTTCCAATTTTCCATATGAAAAATGAAATTTACAATCTGTGATTTCTCCTTTTTCTCTGCCTTTCTGAGTTTTTCTTCATTTTTGAGTTGGTGTTTGAACCTTGAACCGAAGTATAAGTGGGAAAATCGACACACACCAGAGATGGTAAGGATTAATTAAGGTGCCGTTTGGCAAGTCTTTTAGGAAGATCTTCTATAAAGATCTAAATCGTTTGGTAAGTATCGTGGTCTGCCATGATCTGTTAAATGAAAAATTTTAGGTGCAGAAATATTATTCTGTGAGTTTTTTGGTTTCTTGTTTTTTTATTGCGAAATACAGAAAGGCCAAAGTTTGATCTTCCAACTTTGAAAATCTCAGAAGACCACACCAAAAGAATTATCAAAACGCCCCGTATCACTTTTTGAATACCTTGATTCAATAATTCATAAAAAAAAACAGAGATTTAAAGATGGATGCCACCCATTAAATCAAGGCAGGATGGACAAAGTGAAGGGTGTATGAATGTATACAGTCTCATGTGATAGTGTCAGCGCTCAACATTTTCACGTGCTTCTCTCAGGTTTCAGCTACTTGGGTTCTTGATAGGGACCGGCCACCGGGTGTGTATGGGCCCTAGGGTCAACGAAGCAGCGTATCAACTGTTAACCACGGCATAAACATTCGTTCTCAACGTCTTACTGTTGTATGGAAAATTTTGATTCAATCAAAATATAATGGGAGATGCAGATGAAAGTAAATCCTTTCTTGTCTCTACTGATTTTTACTTTGGCACTCGAAAGTCTTCAAAATTGGGTAATGGCCTATCAGAAGAAGCTCTCAGGCGTTCTATTACCGTCCCTCCTCAAATTGTCTTCACGAAAAATAACATATTATCATCAAATTCCAAGAGACGATTTCTCGCTTGCGCATTTCGCCTAACAGCTGATGCGCTTTAGCGAGCTCAGTGTCTTTGACGCATCCACCGATCATGGAGTTCCACGTAAAAGTGTTACGGTGCTGCATTTCGTAAAAAGTTCCCCTCGTTTCGTTGAGTCGAGCAGTTCGAATTCAATGGGAGATTGTCTACATCCATGGACGGAAATCTTGAATTTTCGGATTCCGAAGAAGTGACGAGATCTTATTAATTTTTACACGTCCATTCGTGTGAACGCATATAAAGAACGTTGAGAGCTGAGACATCTTATTTTCATGGTTGATTCACCACCGTGCCGACCCACCAGGGATGAACGAGTCACGACTGTCCACTGGAGTTTAGTGGACTCGGAGGAGTTAGGATTAGAGTACGTCCTATCATATCTCCTGTTTCTACGATTACTTTTACTTCTTCGTTGCTCATTCTACTGTCTACACGTACAAAACGTCATTGTAGCCCACGGCAACGCGCGAGTAGGAACGGTGGGTCCACCCAGAACTCGGTCATAATCTCGAGAGTCGAAACTCGAAACTCGAAACTCGAAAGAGAAATGAATAGTGAAAATGTCGCTTAGGTCGGTTGTTTTAAAATAGGGAGGGAAATACCGGAGAAGGAGGGAGACTTGAGAGTAGAAAGGGAGAATTGTGCTGGAATGTGGAGGGGCCATGGCGAACCTCTCCAGCCTCATTCACGAGCTACGCGAGCGCATCGCTGCTTCTTCCTCATCACCTCCAAACAACAATGGCGAGGATGATCCCTTGGAGAGCAGGTTCCGTGCAGTACTTCCAAATCTCCTCCAAGCCTACGTCATCCCTTCTTCCTCAGGTCTCTCTCTCTCTCTCTCTCTCTCTCTCTCTCTCTCTCCCTGAATTTCTAAGAGAAAAAGAAGAAAGTTCACTTCTGGTGTTTTGTTGCAGCCAAGGAGAGAGAGGTTATTGCAGTCCTGAAGCTCCTCTCTCAAACCGCGAAGAATTTCCCTGGAGTCTTTTTCTATGGCAAAGCCACTGCTGTCCTCCCAGTCGTTGGTCGTATCTTGCCCTTCTTTGCTGAACCTGCATTTCGGTAACCCATTTCTGGACATATTACCTTGTTTATCGGAAAA
Source organism: Nelumbo nucifera (assembly GCF_000365185.1). Next base: position 3,219,943 of record NW_010729120.1, on the reverse strand, counting down.
TTTGACCGCATTTTCTTTTGTTGAGTTTGTGTTGGATGTATTGTGATAAAGAAATAGTATCATTCCGATAGATTCGAACTCTTTTTAAGTCCAAATTTAAATAATACAAATGATATCGGTGTTAATTGCGAGCACGCTTAATCCTATGGTCCGATGCAATTCCTTGAACATTCCATTCTAATATCATCTTTTACCCTGGAAAACTTTGGTTACTTTAGCTATTGCATGCTGAACGTTATTTGCAAGTTTAGGAGTTTTGTATAGCGAGATTTGACAATGTTAATGTATTTTATACAAATTAGACAACAGCCTAAAACTTACCTCAATGGGTCAATGTGTAGAGAATGAAGACCACTATTATGAATTTTGTTTATCACAAAGTAAATGTTAATTGACCTGATAAACTGCTTACCTAATTATTATGTAAGGTGTTTCGCCTTTTGATTTTCCATTCAGTTTAGTTGCTAATACTTTATGCAGAGGCTACTGGAATGATTAATTCCAACACTCTTTATTTTATTTGCTTTAGCAAGGACTGGCTGAAGATAAATGTTACTAATGAATCCATCAATAAACATAGCCTTCTCCTACCCATTTAGGGTCAGGTACAAAAATCCTGTTCCACACTTTGGCTCCATTCAGTGCAATATCTTATGTTAAAATGGCAGTTTGAATTGCATTTTAGAATCGAGATTCTGTCTAGAATCAGATTCTAGTAATGTGTCTGTTTTGAATTCTACATGTATATTCTATATCCAATTCTAACTTGGCATTATCCAGAATCCACCTGCAAGTCTGTAGTGCATTTCTGGGATTGTTTGGAAGTAGATTTTGGCAAATGATAAGAATCTAAAGAGTCCATGTCATATGGGATTTCTAATCAATCCAACCAGATTTTAGGATGTTATTAATATGCATAGTTGTCAAGACGTTGTCTTGGTGATTAGGCTTTCTTTTGGACTGCTTTGTGCCTTGCCTTGGTGTTTCCATATGGGAGGCGCAATATTTTAGGTACAGTGCAGCTAAACCATATCACGATACAACTAAGGTAGAAGGGTGTAAAAGGGCATTATAAAAGACATTTTCTTTTTCAATTTAGAGATACAAAATGGGCTTTGCCTTTTCTATTGTTCCTTTTTCTTTGTAAAATCCTTTGTAGTTACTTCTTGTCCTTTTCCTTGTGACTAGATTAGGGGCTCTGCCCCTTCATTTTCCCCCTTTTCTCTGCAATTGATGCATCCACATATTCTCTCCTTTATGTTGTTGCATTCAAAATGACAAGGTTCTGTCTCTTCATGTGTTTGTTTTCTTTAATTCTTTGATCTGACACATGCATATTCTCTCTGTATTATTCTCCTGTCTTACAGAACACAGAGCCATTCCCTAGTTCTTCGTAGGCTGTACTGTTGTTTTACACTTTTAGTTCTACTTTTAAATTTTCTCTTTACTATAAAAGATGTTTTGTCATTGCTACACAAACTAGGGAAACAAGCTAATTCATAAGAGAATAGGGAATCATCCAAACTTTATATATAAAAAAACGCCCAGTCACCTAAATCCTTTTTGGGTCTAGCCCTTGTCTTTGTCCACTACTGATTTTTTTTTTCTTGTGAGTCTCTTTTTGGATTTTTCTCACTATTAGGAGAGGGAAAAAGTTTTTCTCCTGGTACATGCAATCATGTATTTTCCTGTTATAAAATCATAACTTATAACTATGTTCTGCTTTATTATTCACCTTTTTATATTGCTACAATGTACAATAGAGAATATTTGTCTTTCTTAATCATCCTTTGAGGAATCATACAATTTGTTCTTCCAGCTCCCGCCATGGAGTGATTTTCGAGACAGTTGGTTCTCTTTTATCCTTACTCCGTACTGGAGAACGAGAAGCATATCGCCAGTTTTTCTTAGATGGGATGTCAGTGGTTGAAGGTATGACACCTTTGCAGTTATTCATCTAAAAAGACAGTAATCTTGTGTATTCTAATTCATTTCATAGTTGGTACACAGGCTCATGAAGGGCACAGTGTTGGAACTACCACATCATGAATTTCATGTGCTGATACTGTTCTATGAACCTAGATGGTTCTATCTTTCTGTGGCGTTTTTCTTGCAACCATGTTAATTGGGTTGGTTGCAGGCACCTGGTGCAGATATGTGTCAAGGAGTCAGATTTGTTTGTTCTCAAGTCTTGGAACATAAAGCTCTGCTATGTTAAGATTGGTCCACCAATGAATTCAAAAAACAAATGTGGTAAATGAATTTGTAACATGATAGTTCCAAACTATTGATAAAAAAAAACATGATAGTTCCAAACTAAACTATAATAAAGCATTTAGAGTATACCATCACATGACACTAACGGAGCCCTCCTGGTTGGGAATTGCATAGATCTAAATTTCAGTTTCTAATTCTGATATTCTTTTAACAATATGAATTAATAGTTAATACCAGATGGCAGTTGGCAGATGCATGCCAAATTAAGGTTTTACCTGCAGAATCTGTCAATTGTCAAACTTCACATTGGAAAAAAGGGTACAGATTTGGTGGTTTGAATACATATCCCATATCCACACTCACCTGTGTGCTTTGTTGTCCAGTATAGGTACTTGGGTAAAATGGAGTCAAAAGAGTGGGATTGGCTCAGAAGTTGTGCAATATGAATCTCATTAGGATTCATAACCATCCAAACTCCTAAATGGATGGTCATGATTGATGTGGCTTTTGGGTAGATGAACAACAGTTTGGGGGTCTAGAATATTTATTTTCTAGACCATCTGTATATAAAGGGCAGAAAAATATTTTTTGTCCAACCTTTAGCCTTGTTTCTCTTATTCATTTATTGCTATTTTTCTATTCCTTAAATGCTGGATAGTCATTAGTTAAGATTTTATGAAAAAAATTGTGTCCTTTACTCCTTGCTTGTGTGCAGATCTTTTATATGTAGCATCAGTGTGTGTTGACAAATCGAGTATCGCTGCTTCCACTAGAGTGTCTTTGAGGTGTTTCTGTGAGTCCCTTGCTAGAATTGCTAAAAATCCAGCTCTTTTTGGTGATCTTCCAACCTGTTGCAGACCTACAGATGGCCCTGGAATCTTAATTGATGTCACAGATAAACCAAGGTGGAAGCTTTTTGCCACATGGGCCATTAAGATTCTTAGCAAATGCCTGACTGATGGAACTCTATATGTGGAAGGACTCATCAATTCATCATTTGTTTCTGCTGCATGTGCCCTTTTATGTTATGGAGATGCTGATTTACATATGGTGGGTAGCATCTTAATTACAATTTAGGTGCTGGTTCTCTTTGTTATTTAATGGCTAATTTGTCATTTCACTTTTTTTTTTTCATATTTCTCTAATTTTATATCCTGTGTATCCTGTGGTAGGCTTGTTTTGATTTTGCCCGAATTGCAACAGCAGTGATGGATGTTGAGTTTGTTCCCTGTGAGAAATTTATTCGGTCAATCTCCACTATATTAGGTGAAAATGAGAAGGAGCTTTCAGAATTCAGGTATAGAATTAAAATGTAATCACTAATGTTTATAATCTCTCAAATTTGGATGTCATGCTGCTTAAAATCTAACTGGAACAAGTAAAGAATTAGAACCTTTGTCCCTTTCACTATCTCTGTCTGCCTGAGTTAGAGAGAGAGAACCCATTTTCTTTTGCAATCTGAAGCAACTTGCTTTTAGATCTTTGTGTCAAAGGTTGGTAAAAGAATTAACATCTGTATTTTCGTCAAGTCAGTAAAATTAGTATAGCTATTACGACGGGTAATTTATACTTAAAATTTAACAGTATTGTATATATTATCAATCAAAAATAATATTGTATATTTTGAAAACAAAATGGTTGGGATCTGCCATTCATTGCAACCAATTAGGAGATCTTGTAGTTCAAGTGAAAGTTGTGTTGTTGTACCATGTCCATGATTGCAATTTGTAGATCTTCACATTATTTTTGCTTTCACAAGATCTGGGAAATGGTCCAGGTAGACACATATGGTACATACTTTTTTTTGCTTATTTTCTTCTAGGAACTTATAATGGGCTTTAGTTGCAGAAGCACAGTTTATGATTCCTCCATGGGAGCATGCCTTCATGAACTATACTCTATTTGTTCGGATGATGTTGTTGAATGTACAGCTGGAGATATAATCAATATTTTTCCTCAATCATTGCAAAGCACTGAAAGTCCAGAACTTAAGGTTAAATTGATATCTCAATTGTGTTATTTTAGATAAACATTGTCTTTGTTTCTGTTCCATTCATTGGTAAATATATCTGTTGAAAGGAGTTAATTGATTGCTTTGACTTTCAGGTAGCCATGTGCAGTGCATACATTCGGATTGCTAAAACTTGCCCCATTCATGTATGGAGGCCAGAATCTCTTCTCAACATGCTTTGCTACTCAAATCCTTGTTTGCCATTGATAGATTGCATTTGTATAGTGGTAGATCTACTTGGGCCTGATCTTCTTGGAGAGGGAGCAACCAGTGATTGCAATATATCAGTTTCAAGTGGCAAAGCAAATAAAAGCTTGAAAACTGGAGAGAAGAGGCCTGGTCAGAACTTGGCCTCTATGAAGATTAAGCGCCAAAAAGTGGATAATGATATATTGGTTTCCAATCCTAATGCCCAAATGGGGTCGGCGCTTACTTGTAGATATACATGTGAAAGAGACAGAGATTATGCAGATTATATGCGGAGATTACTTTTTCTGTTTGTTGGCCTTCTAAAACCTCTTGAGGATAAAGCTGATTTGTTGAGACCAGAGGTTACCTTAAGGGCCCTTAGCATACTTTGCATTGTGTTTTGTAACTATCCGCAAACCAATTTGTCACTATGCATTTTTCAGCAGATGCACTTGTGGATGCCTTGGATATGTGAGCAGGTACACTGTGATTCCTAGAATAGATTCACTGGCTTGACTTTCACTTTTTTGCTAATGGAGAAATGCATTTTGTAGGCAAAGGAAAAAAGTTCGATCACATTTGACTTATCCATATATTTGGAAGCAGTTCACAGCATACTACTTTTGCAAAGTAAGAGAATAATCTAACCTTCATTTCATTCTGAGACATGATTTTATTAAAATTGAATTCACTAATGCCTCTGCTTGTTATATCATATTTTTTAAAGTCCTGTAAATCATATTTCACGGAAAAGGATTCAGACATAAGGTTCAGATTGAAACCCTTTGGATTTATGATTTGAATTGTTAATTGTATGGTGAAGTGTAACATTATGATATAGATGTATATGCACACACTCAACTAAGCCTTAATGCCAGTATGTCACCTATTTTGGGTTGGCTGCATGAATACTGTCCTGCCATTCTGCTCTACAAGAGCCATGTACCTTGCTCATTTATCCCATACTTTTTTCTGAGAAAGAAGGTAAAGTATTGTATTACTCGTAAAAACCACAGAAGTCAAATCTGCACAGAAAGGAGCTGTGCAGTGCCCAAGTTAATTCTGTTGATCTTCTATTTTGTGTATTCTGTGTGCATAGATACAAAAAAGAGAGCCAAAGTAGAAAAAAAGAGCTAAATGGCCTATTCCTGAAAAGTTTGTGTGTTCCTACCCAAGAATAGGGGTGTCAATTGGACTGGATTTGGTCCAATCTAATCCAATCCAATACTAGTCTATTACAGATGGATCAGTTTTAATCCAATCCGATGAATAGTCTGGACCATTTTGGACCAGTCCAATTCAATGTCTAGACCATCCAATCTGTTCAAATTGGTTCCAATCCAGACCTGGTCCATTGACACCTGTATTCTTATCTTCTATCAATGGACCAGATATTGATTCAACCCAACCCAATCGGCCAATCCAATATAAATCCATTACAGATGGACCAGGTCCAATCCAATCCAATAAATACTTTGGACCTTAAAGTCTGGACTGGTCTAATTAAATGTCTTATTGGTCTTTTCAATCTGTTCAAATTGATTTTGATTTGGATGGGGTCCAACCTAAAACTGATCCATTGACACACCTACCCAAGAATACAGCCTACCCAAAAAAAATTTCAGCAAATTTTCTTCTGTAATATATTTATTTTCAAACAATCTCTTAGTTTTTCCACCCAAATTGTCCAAACCACTGTAGCATGTCCTATCCCCCAAACAACCTTGTCTTCTTTTGATAGACCATTCAGCCTCCAACCCCATAACAATGCCATCAAATTTTCTAGAAAGCAAAACTGTACCTCAAACAGCCCCAGAAACTTTGCCCATAGACTCCTTGCAACTCTACAGTGAATAAACAATGATCTGAATCTTCTGAAGCTTCTTCATACATACATACCTACTGGGCAACCTTCTCAGACCTCTCCTTGTCAGAACATTCGCTGTTAAGCATTTTCCCAACACTGCAATCCATAACAGAAAAGCAACTTTTGGAGGTGCTACAGTGTTGCACATTTCAGCTTCTGGAAAGCCCTCCATCTCCACTTCAGCGAGTCTGTTGTAAATCTTCCTGCTTTGTCTCATTTCCAAATTTGTTTGTCCCTACTCAGATTATCAGTACAATGGCACCGATTTGCTGCATCAGCTCCAACCACTGCCCGACCTCCCAATCATTTAGGTTCCTACTAAATACAGGGCACCGAACTGCTACATCTCCTTCCCAAGAAACAGCCTCAGCTACCAAAAATTCCTTATTTTGTGCGATCTCAAAAAGGATGGGGAAACTCTCTTTATGCAGCTGATCTCCACTCCAAGTATCACACCAAAATTTTATCCTTGTACCATCTCCCACCACATACTTAATCCATTTATCCCATACCTGGTTGCTGATGCAGCATGTCATCATTTGGAGAGAAAGTCCTAGCATTTTCAAACATGAATCACGATTTGTATTCATATTGAATATGCTAAAGTTTTTTATTCTGGCTGGCATCCTGACACAAGCCTCTTTGATCCTGCTTGGGACTGTCGGTGTAAGACAAGCTAAAACTGGCAGAGTTATACATACATAATCTTTTAGATTAAATCTGCAACAATATTCCTTTAATTTTATTTTCTTGAAAAAAGCCTTATTTTCCATATTCCAATTTTGCAGTTTTCCTTTATAATTGTTCTGGGTTTTCCAGGTAGAATAAAAAAGAAAACACAACAACATCATCATAATCACTATTATCACCATAGCAATAGACAATGTTGTTGATCTTGATGACAAGATTTAAGACTGACCAAGTGTTGCAACCCTTTGAAATTGCCCTCTAATTAAACTTAGATCTTATACTCTTGAAACCTGTTATTTAAACTTACTTTTTATACGCTATGTTTTATGATTTATATTAAGAGCATTCTTTTTATTTAGGTTCCCTTCCTATGGAGAACAGAATTTTCAGAAATAAAGGTGATGATGCAGATCATATAATTTCAGTGCTAAAGCTTCCATGGACACATTCTCTTGCCATTCCTCAAGCTCATCCTCTTTGGAAGGCAAAATGTATCTCTATTCAAATTTTCTCCAAGATTGGCATTAGATTAAATACTGAAAATGACCTTGAGATTTTTGATTTGGCTCTTCATGATGGAGCTGAGGAAGTTAGAGTTGAAGCTGTTTTGTCTATTCCAATGATTGTCTTATGGTCTGGTTTTGACCTGCTAGTACATATTTTTGAAAAGCTAGAGTAAGTAAAATGGATTTCCACATGTTTATCCTTTATTTTGTAAGAGAAGCTACAATATTTAAGAGCAAAATATGTGAACATTTGGATGCTGATTATTTAAATACTTTATTCACAAATTACTAATATATAAACCTTATCTATGAGAAGTAATTTACAGTTAGTAATTCATTTTGTACATTCTATTTTCAAATGTTATATAAGAGCCAGTTGCTTCCCCACAGCTCCAGATAATGCTTCAGACTTAGTTGGATCATTCTGTCCAATATTATGTTGGTTTGTTGTCTTGTAAAATTTTCTTTTTAGTCTAATTTGGTTATTCCAGTCATATACCATACTAGGTACACCACTCTATTTAACCCCCCTAAACTAATTTTATGGGCAGTATCCTCTATAATGGAATTATGTTGGATTGGGTCGGGTAGAACAATTATCCAGTCCATGACAGAAGCTAAGGGTAGGGGTGTTGATGGATCAGGTTTGGGTTGGACACAATCTGAATTAAAACCAATTTGAACAGGTTTAATGGTCCAATAAGATATTGAATTGGACCAGTCCAATCCAAAATATTTATTGGATTGGATTGGACCACTATCCGGTTCATTGACAGTCTCATGTATATGAGTCATTTAAAATTTAATACAATACTTTACCATTTCTCAAAAAAAAAAAAAACAGAGATGTACTAGGGTTTCTATACTATGCTCAATATGAGAGGAAAGGAAAGGTTATATGAAAAAATCAAGAGTAAAGGAATGATATAATCTTTAGAGACAAAGCTCAGACCAAATAATTACTGATAGAAAGTGTTTCTGTGAAGGTAGCCCATTAGATGATGACATTGGAAGCCTTTGAGCCTTTCTCCACTGATGACATCATCCGGAATTGGCACATTATGACATTAGTTGTTGACTAGGGTGGTCACATTAAACTACCGGCTCTACCAAAACTAACTATTGAACTTTATTTCCTTGCCTTGTTCAATCGTCAGATGTCTATTTTGCTTTATTTGGATTTTAGTTAAACTATGTTATGATGGACGCATTTTCACATTATAATCTCAGACTCTAGGTGATATCTAGTGTGACATATAAGGGCATCTGGGTCCTGTCACCAGATGGTCTTCTAACTCATTCTTGTTCCTCCTTAAAGAGCAAACTCATTATTGTTCAATTTTGCAGGATCCTAGTGAAAGAAAAGCATGACCAAGTGAACAGAATTGTCCCATTTTCTATTGGGTTTTTGGCTTGTCTCTTTGGATCTTCTGATGCTATTGATGATCAAAATGGAGGAATGTGTAAATTGTTCTTAAGTGATGACAATGTGAGACATTATAAGACAGTTAATCACCTATTGCAAGGATTCTGGTGTCCAATGTGTGATAAAAGAATTGTACAGGATCATAAACAATGTCCTAAAGTCATTAAGTTGTCCAACATTCAAAGCTTGGAAAATGGTCTGGACTGTGATTTTGGTAACTTGCAGTCTCTATTTTTTGAACTTCTTCTAAATGAGTCATCAGAAGAGGTTCAAGTTGCATGTGTGGGAGTCATCCAAAGGATACTGATGCATGGGACCAAAGATATCCTGCTTAAAACAAGGTCTCAATGGATTCAATGCATTGAATTTCTACTCCTCAACAGGAAGAAGGCTGTAAGAGAAGCATTTTGCTCACAGATTAGTTGGTTCATTGAAGGCCCCATTTTGAATTGTTTGTTTGAGGATGGAGAGGCATCAAATAAAACAAAAGAACAGAAATTTCTGGACCAAATAAAGCATGCTTTGGCAGTGGCAGAAGATCCCCAGATCTTTGAAACTCTTTTGGAATCAACAGCTGAGATTATGAATGCAGTTGATATCCATGCACAACTTTTCTTTTTCTCACTTATTCTTTTGGTTGATCAACTTGATAATCCACATATTACAGTGCGGATAATTGCATCAAGGTTAATACATCGATCTTGCTATTTCCATCTAAAAGGAGGATTTGAGCTTCTTCTTTCTAGGGTTTTCCATATTCGCAATGAACTGTTTGATTATCTATGCATGAGGCTGGTGAACCGTCCTGCAATGGTAAGAGAGTTTGCAGAAGCTGTTCTTAGTGTTAAAATTGAGGAACTGGCCAAGAAAATGGTTCCTGTTGTTCTTCCAAAGCTTGTTGTCACTCAGCAGGATAATGATCAAGCACTTGTCGTACTGCATGAGCTGGCCATGCATTTGGACATGGATTTGGTGCCATTGGTAGTCAATTGGTTACCTAAAGTACTTGCCTTCGCTCTTCTTCAAGCTGATGGGCGAGAATTATCCTCTGCTTTACAGTTTTACCAAGCACAAACTGGCTCTAACAACCAAGAAATATTTGCAGCAGCATTACCAGCTCTTCTAGATGAACTTGTCTGCTTTCTGGGTGATGGTGATTCAGATGAGACCAACAGAAGGTAGGAGTACTCTGTATCAGTTTTCTTGTACTAGGTAATCTTAGACAGAACTTGGCAAACTTATATTCTGATCAGTTCTAAACCTATGCGGTGTCAGATCTGCCAAATCTATGCCCATTTTGAGTCCTATGTTCATTGAATTCGGTACATATCCGCTTAATTGGAATGTACCCAAAAATAAGTTATGCACTATTTGATTTTTAAATAAATATGCAATTCTCAATCAGTATTTTTTTCCAACTTAATGCAGTGGTTTTTTCTTTTCTTTTTTTGGTAGATATACAGTTTGATTTTCCTTTTAATTTGAATTTTCAAATATCATATTGGAAGTTTATTTATTTCATCTGAAATATAATAAATAACTTGTTAGCATGTTTGGCAATTAATATTGGTTATCCAATATACCATGTATTCATATATTCATATCAATTGGTGGATAATATATTGGTATAATGTCCTGGAAATCTAACCATTTTCATTAAATTTCTATTTGTAGGTTAGTGAGAGTTCCTCAGATGATACAACAAGTTGCAAGAGTCCTGACAGGTTCTGATGATCTTCCAGGTTTTTTGAGGAATCATTTTGTTGGTCTTCTTAACAGCATTGATAGAAAAATGCTTCATACAGAAGACCTATTTCTCCAGAAACAAGCCTTGAAACGCATAGAAATGCTGATTGAAATGATGGGTTCTCAACTTAGCACTTATGTGCCTAAAATTATGGTTCTTCTCATGCATGCCGTTCAGAAAGAAGCACTTCAAAGCAAGGGTCTCTCTGTCTTGCATTATTTCATCAAACAGTTGGCAAAGGTATCCCCATCCAGCACTAAGCATGTTGTCTCTCAAGTCTTCGCTGCTCTCATCCCCTTCCTGGAACGAAATAAAGACAACCCTTCTTTGCATTTGAATAAAGTTGTTGAAATCTTGGAAGAACTCGTGGTTGAGAACAGGGTTCTCCTAAAGCAGCATATCCGTGAGCTTCCTATGTTACCAAGCGTCCCTGTTCTAACTGAAGTAAATAAAGTGATACAAGAAGCAAGGGGATCAATGACTTTGAAGGATCAATTGCAGGATATGGTTGATGGTTTGAATCATGAGAGCTTGAATGTAAGGTACATGGTGGCCTGTGAGTTGTGTAAGCTGTTGAAATTAAGATGGCCGGATGTTGCAGCAGTGATTGCTGCAGAAACTAGCTCTGATCTGGATGTCTTAAGCTCTTTGGTTTCAACCTTGCTTAGAGGATGTGCAGAAGAATCAAGAACTGCAGTGGGACAGAGGTTGAAATTGGTGTGTGCAGATTGCCTTGGAGCACTTGGTGCAGTGGATCCTGCCAAGGTGAAGGGGATTTCGTGCCAGCGCTTCAAAATTGAATGCTCAGATGATGATCTTATCTTTGAATTAATCCACAAGCATCTGGCTAGGGCTTTTAGAGCCGCATCTGATACCATTGTCCAAGACTCGGCTGCATTGGCCATACAGGAATTGCTGAAGATTGCAGGTTGTGAGGCATCAATGGATGAGAATGTTTCAGCTTCTACCTCACAGGCACCAAAGGGAAAGGAAAATCTGATAATTGCCTCGTCTGGGAGTAGGAAAATAGATAATTGCAGTGAGATGAACAAGAGGGGCCAAAGATTATGGGGCCGTTTCTCTAATTATATTAAGGAGATAATTGCCCCGTGTCTTACCTCAAGATTCCAACTTCCCAAGGTTGCTGACTCCACATCTGTAGGCCCCATATACCGACCTTCTATGTCATTCAGAAGATGGATATTCTTTTGGATCAGGAAGTTGACTGTGCATGCAACAGGATCTCGTGTAAGTATTTTTAATGCATGTCGGGGTATTGTACGCCATGATATGCAAACAGCAATGTATTTGTTACCTTATTTAGTCCTTAACGCTGTTTGCCATGGCACTGAGGAAGCACGCCATGGCATAACAGAGGAGATACTATCTGTCCTCAATGCTGCAGCTTCAGAGAATAGCGAAGCTGCAGTCCATGGAATCACTGGTGGACAGAATGAAGTTTGCATGCAGGCTGTGTTCACTCTTCTTGATAATCTTGGACAATGGATGGATGATGTTAAACAAGAAATGACTCTTTCCCATTCTCTTCCTTATTCAGTTTCTAAACCACCCTCCAAGGCAAAAGTTCAAATTGCAGATCCTTCAATGGTTCCAGATCAACTCCTGGTGCAATGTAATAATGTGTTGGAGCTGTTGGCTGCTATTCCAAAGATTACCCTTTCCAGGGCTTCCTTTAGGTGTCAGGCTTATGCTAGATCTTTGCTATACTTTGAATCTCACGTTCAGGTGAAGTCAGGGTCCTTCAATCCAGCAGCTGAGAGGAGTGGGGTATTTGAAGATGATGATGTTTCATTTCTAATGGAGATATATAGTAACTTGGATGAGCCTGATGGCCTGTCTGGCTTGGCACATCTAAGGAAATCAGCCAACTTACACGATCAGCTCCTAATCAACAAGAAAGCAGGCAACTGGGCAGAAGTGTTAACTTCCTGTGAACAGGCTTTACAGATGGAACCTACTTCAATTCAGAGGCATTCAGATGTGCTCAATTGTTTACTAAACATGTGCCACCTTCAAGCTATGGTTACTCATGTAGATGGATTAATTTCTAGGATTCCTCAGTACAAGAAGACTTGGTGTATGCAAGGTGTCCAGGCAGCTTGGAGACTTGGTAGGTGGAACCTAATGGATGAATACCTTTCTGGAGCAGAGGAAGAAGGTCTACTTTGTAGCAGTGCTGAGAGTAATGCTTCCTTTGATATGGATGTGGCCAAGGTTCTCCAGGCAATGATGAAGAGAGACCAGTTCTGTGTTGCTGAGAAAATTGCCCAGTCTAAACAAGCTCTGCTTGCACATCTAGCTGCTGCTGGCATGGACTCCTATGAGAGGGCTTATCCTTTTGTTGTAAGACTTCACATGCTACATGAACTGGAAGACTTCCATAATCTCCTTGTTGATGATTCTTTCTTAGAGAGATCATTCCATCTTGACGACCCAGGATTCTCAAGAATAATAAAAGAATGGGATAATCGGCTTAGACTTACACAACCTTCGCTTTGGACAAGGGAGACACTATTGGCCTTCAGGAGGTTGGTATTCAATGCAAGTGGTCTTGATCCACATGCTGGGAATTGCTGGCTTCAATATGCAAAGCTTTGTCGTTCTGCTGGTCATTATGAGACAGCCAACCGAGCAATTTTGGAAGCCCATACTTTAGGCACACCAAATGTTCACATGGAGAAGGCTAAGCTCCTTTGGAGCACAAGACGATCTGATGGTGCCATCGCAGAACTGCAACAGTCTCTCCTCAATATGCCTGTAGATATTGTGGGTTCTGCAGCAATCTCATCAATTACTAGCCTCTCTCTGGTCCCTCTCAACCCACCGTCACTTTGTTTAACTCAAGTTTCAAATAAGAACCAAGATGTTGCCAAGACCCTCCTCCTATATTCCAGATGGATCCATTACACTGGACAGAAGCAGAAGGAAGATGTGATAAATCTTTATTCCAAGGTGAAGGAACTGCAACCCACATGGGAAAAAGTATACTTCTATATGGCAAAATATTTTGATGATGTGCTTGCTGATGCCAGAAAGCGGCAGGAAGAGAATCTTGAACCAGGAACTAGAATCACACCATCATCTTCTTTTGGTGCTAATATAAATACAAATACTGAGAGACCTTGGTGGTCTTACCTCCCTGATGTCATGTTAAATTATGCAAAAGGACTTCATAGGGGCCACAAGAATCTTTTTCAAGCTCTTCCAAGGTTGTTAACATTATGGTTTGATTTTGGGAGCAAATATCCTAGAGTTGATTCGTCATCCAATAAAGATTTGAGAAATGTCCATGGAAAGGTAGAAATGTCAGTGCCACAATGAATTTGATTCCTGATTTCACTGGTTTCTTTCTTTACTGTCTCGTTTATTCTTTTCTGATCCCTATTTTTTCAGGTCATGAGCATCATGAGAGGCTGCCTTAAGGATTTGCCAACATATCAATGGCTAACAGTCCTTTCACAGTTGGTCTCTAGAATTTGCCACCAAAATGATGAAATTGTCCGGTTAGTGAAACACATTATCACTTCTGTTCTCCGTGAATACCCACAGCAAGCTCTTTGGATGATGGCAGCAGTTTCGAAGTCTACAGTTTCTGCAAGACGTGAGGCAGCAGCTGAGATCATACAAGCTGCACACAAAGGGTCCCGTCAAGAAAATAGTAGTTTGTTTGTTCAATTCTGTAGCTTGATTGATCATCTAATCAAGCTGTGCTTCCATGGGGGACAGCAAAAGGCAAGGGCTCTCAACATCTCAACTGAATTCAGTGCTTTGAAACGGATGATGCCACTTGGAATCATAATGCCTACACAACAAGCACTTACTGTCGCCCTGCAAACATATGATACAAATCTGGCTGAACCACTTAAGATTGACATATTTTCAGCCACTGATCTTCCTACCATATCTGGAATAGCTGATGAGGCGGAGATCTTGTCTTCTCTTCAGCGACCTAAAAAAGTATTTCTTGCTACTATCATTATTAGTTTTCATTTTTATTAGTTTAGAGGTCTGGTTGTCATATACTTTTTATACCTTAATGGGTCCATCAAGGAGAGCTCTCTTTCTCTGCGTCAATATTTTAAAATGCGGAGGCATGACACAAGTCATTCCACTACTTGGAGGCCTGAGGCATAGTTCAGAATGTAAAAGCTGTAAGCCTCCTAATACCCCTAAACATAAGGAGGCTTACGCCTCCTTGTGGAGGGGGATGAGGATGGAGGGTGAGGAGGAAGAAGAGGAAGGAGGATCTCATCTCTCTCTCTCTCTCTTAATAAAGATCTTTCATATTAAGAAGAATGAAGATGTATAATACTTTCTTTCCCATTCTCTTTCCTTCCCTTCCCTTCCCTTTTCCTTCTTTCTTTTCTCTCTCTTTTTTTTTCTTTTCTTTTGTTTCTTTCTTTTTTCTTACCCTTCCTTTCATTCCTATTTTTCCTTTCTTTTGTCTTATTTTGTATGAGTGGGTGAGGAGACATAAGCCTCTTGCACCTGAGGGCGTTTTGGGGGTGCCTCACCTGGAGGTGTGCCTCTAGGCATATGCGGTATGCCTCCCACACCTTTTAGAACATTGCTCTGAATGTCTGTTTGCTTGGGTTGATGTATAACTAAATTGACCCATTCAGATGATTTTGCCCTTTCAGTCATACTTCTTAATTTCATTGTTTTTTTTTTTATTTTTAAGAACAAAAAAAAAATGAAGAAATATGTCAAATGTAGCTTCAATATTTTATTGAAGCCTTGGTGTATTTCAGCCAAACCGTTCAGCTTGAATTTTGATAGAACAAATAGAAAGATAAAAATTTTATATAAACATATTTATTTAAACCTTTTATAAAGGGTTTTTAAAAATTAGGATGAGAAGAAAATGGAATTTTGATTTTGTAACAAATGGTATAATGAAGTTATATAATATACATGTAGTAAAAATGTGCTGAAGCTTTCTTGAGATGTCTATCACACAAAATTTAAAGCAACTCTCTTTGTCAAAGTTCTGAAAAGCAAGACCATCACTACCAAGGTTTTATACAGATAGGAATGTAGAACTGATGGTACTAAGTCATGTCAGTTTTTTAGACCATTTTTATTTTTATTTCTTTTACCCTATTCTTTGATCTCCTTGGAGACCCTTATTGAATGGTTGGTTGTATCACCTATTAATCTTGGTAGATTGTTTTTATGGTCTATCAATTTGGTCCCAAGTTTCCTACGCATTAAAATGACTACTATTTTGGATTTTCAGGTGGTTTTTCTTGGTAGTGATGGTGTTGAACGTCCATTCCTCTGCAAACCAAAGGATGACCTTCGGAAAGATGCACGTATGATGGAATTCACTGCAATGATCAACCATCTATTATCTAAATACCCTGAAAGCCGTCGGAGGAAGCTCTACATACGCACCTTTGCAGTGATTCCACTAACAGAGGACTGTGGCATGGTAGAGTGGGTTCCCCACACCCGTGGGCTTAGACATATACTTCAGGACATCTATATAGCTTGTGGAAAATTTGATAGACAGAAGACAAATCCTCTGATTAAGCGAATATATGACCAGTGTCAGGGGAAAATCCCTGAAGATGAAATGCTGAAGACCAAGATTCTTCCCATGTTCCCTCCAGTCTTTCATAGATGGTTCTTAACCACATTTTCTGAGCCGGCTGCTTGGTTCAGGGCTCGGGTTGCTTATGCACACACGTCTGCTGTTTGGTCAATGGTTGGACATATAGTGGGACTTGGTGACAGGCATGGTGAGAATATCCTATTTGATTCCACAAGTGGTGATTGTGTTCATGTTGATTTCAGTTGCTTATTTGATAAGGGCCTGCAATTGGAGAAACCTGAGCTGGTACCATTCAGGCTAACGCAGGTAAATAGAAAAGCATATTTCCTGTGCCCATTCTGACTATAGAAGCATGAGTGATATGAGATTTTCATTAATATTATTTGATGGGGCATGCAGAATATGATTGACGGATTAGGTATTACGGGATACAAAGGGATTTTCTTGCGGGTTTGTGAAATCACACTTTCAGTACTAAGGACACACCGGGAGACTTTGATGAGTATCCTGGAAACTTTCATCCATGATCCTCTTGTAGAATGGACAAAGTCTCACAAGTCCAGCAGAGTAGAAGTCCAGAATCCCCATGCTCAGGTTTGAACCTTCATCCATGTGTTCTGGATTTAACCATACTTGGAAACATCATCTGGTCAATTTATGATATGTTTAGATTGACACTTAGGGGCTGTTCTTTTTTGAGATTTTGAGAGGGGGGAAAGTTGGTCAATGGGATTTTGGTTCCCATTGGCCAAGAACCCCATGTTCTTTTTTCAGATTTATGTGGGGACCAGGGAAAGCTTATTTTCCTGGGTACCATCCCCTAGGTGGGTAAATAACTTTTCCACCTAGAGGGAAAATTGCCAACACTTGAATGGGACAAATGCCCCTTTTAATAGTGGATTTTTATGGCTAAAATGGTCATTGCATTATTTACCTGGGAAATAAAAGAACATGGGTAAATGCACTTACCCGGGTAAATGTTTCCCAGAAAAAACTTACCCAGGTAATTGTATTTACCTGGGTAAATAACTTACTGAAAAGCGAACGAGGCCTTAGAAGACAAAATGGAATGGAAAGTGACTTGTTTAGGGTAAAAAAATTTGTCCCGATAAAGCTTCAGGGAGTTACTGCCTTGAATTAGGGTTGCCAACTCACTGAGTTGACAATGATAGTTCATGACTCGTACTTTTAGCATTTTTCGTTGCTTTTATGGAAAATGAAATAATGGTTAGCATTAGTTTGTATATTCTTCTTGGCAAGAATTGTTTTACATATATTTATTTCAACTGAATGAGATGGGAGTGCTAGAAGCAAATGCATGGAATGCACATTGATAACCCACATATATTGATTATATCATTCCATTCATATATGGTCATAATCCTTGTATTCCATTATCTGTGCTTAATGCACATTTTGTCAGCATTTCTGGATGGGATGTGTATCTACTCAATCTTTTTTTGGATCCTGTTTCCAACAGATTGAATTATAAGCAAAGCATTTATTGGGTTAATTAACTAGGAAGGTTGTGATGTTTGAACATTACAGAGGGCCATCAGCAACATTGAAGCACGGCTGCAGGGTGTTGTGGTTGGTGTTGGAGCAGCACCATCTTTGCCTCTAGCTGTAGAAGGCCAGGCTCAGCGCTTGATTGCTGAAGCAGTATCACACAAAAACCTTGGGAAGATGTATATATGGTGGATGCCCTGGTTTTAGGTCTTCATATACTAAGATATCCTGAATGTATCATCAGTGATTGGTATGTCGCATCATTCCATTGCCTTGGCATTTTCATGGCTGTGGTTGTGTTAGAAGAGCTTATGGTAGTCCATTTATGGAGGTGGCATTTTGGATTAACCATAGGATAGGTCTTCTCTTCTAATATGATGAACCAAAGCGTATATAATTTAAATATTGGTTGTTAGAAGCAACCTAACTAACTGATAATCCAAAAAAAAAGAAGCAACCTAACCAACTAATAATTCCAAAAAAGAAGGTTATCTTGTATGATAGAAGTCGAGGTGGAGTTTGCTGCCTACTTTAATACTAGTGTTGTGGATAGTTATTATGATCTAAAGCCAGTGAGCATTCAAATGTACATAGATATTGCTTTTGTGTTATTGAAACTTGACATGATCAATTTATCTAATCAGAAATTTAGTTTCCCTTTTTTTATCAGCAATTTTAGTTTCCTTTTAAATGCGTCTTTTTTATGTAATATTGCTATTTTCTTTTAATCAAATTTTAAACTGCACCATATCATTGAGTTATTGAACCTCCAATATTTGCTCATTTACCACAGTTTCTCTTCGATCTTGTAATTCCGAATCAGAAATTAGGTTTTCGAACACTCCTACCCAGTGATAGTCTGTTAACTGCCCCTCCGTTTTTTACCAGTCTTCCTCTTGTGCAAATCGTCAATATTTTGGTCAACAGGTTATCCTTTCGACTGGACATACTAGTTCACGGGCTACCCAATCGTATCAGGGGCTTCCCAATACGCCCCTACATGGGTGTTTCGGGTCAGACCATGGTTTCAGAGGGTAGCGGCCTTAAACTGACCCTCTGAATCAGATTGAACAAAAAAACTAAAAAAAAATGGACAAATGAGCCTTGATATATGGCCTATATTTTTTTTTATCAGTAACAGTGAAATTTTATTAATGATAAAAACACGATTACAACGGAATGGAGATAAAAAGTCTAAACTCCAGTTACCCAAGAACTTTCTGATCTTGTAGTGATTACAAAACAGCCAAGAATAATGTCTCTATTTACCCCTTTCCTAGCTAGACCGTTAGCCAATGCATTTTCACTTCTCTTAATCCAATCACATTGAATTTTCATGTCCTTGGTTAATCATTTATGTTTCCTCCTTTCATTATTGTATTTCCACATCATAGCACTGTTGTCTTCTGTTAGCCATTTCACCATCATTATAGAATCACCTTCTATAACCACCTTTTTGATATATGGCCTACATCGATATTTTGAGCATTGCTTGGATGGACTAGGGTCCAAAGTTAGTTCTCTTTTTTATTATTTATTTTTTGAGCAATAGAGTTTTGTTGATTGGGACTAGGGATGGCCAGGAGCGGAGCTTTTCACGAGTTATTCAAGCTCGATTTATGAGGCTCACAAGCTTAATTGAGCTTATATATATATAAAACGTTTGGCTCACAGTTGAGCTCAAGCTGAGCCAAGTTTGAACTTACACCTAATTAGGGCTGAAGATCATAATTCAATGTTAACCTGCAAAGCTGCAACGCCAAATCAACACTCAACTGCAATAAGGTCTTATCCCGTTCCCATCTATTTGTGATTGGCTACGTAAATCCTATGTTAGCATTTAACCTAATTGGTTACAATTAGACCTGGCAATTGGGTTGGGTGGGTCGGGTTTGGCTTGGGTCAAGACACTTCAGGTTGATTTCAGGTTGGGTTGCCAAATGCTAGACCCTAATCCTAAATTTTCAGGTTAGGGTTGACCCATGGGTCAATTCGGATCATCCTAAAAAATAATTAAAATTTATAAAATAAAGAATAAATATATGAAGAATGCCAAATTAAAGAAATTAATCTTAAAATTCCAAATATAAAATGAAAAAACTTGAGCATTTAACAATTCAAAGAGTAAAGACTAAATAGTAAAAATTAAAGAATGGAAACTTCTAACAATGCAAAAATAGTCCCAATTAGACCTAACAATTGGGTCAATGGGTTGATCCATGACCCAACCCAACCCAATCCAATTTTTTCCAAGTTGGGTTAGATTGGGTCATTCTCAAATTCAGGTAGTTCAATATGAGACCCTAACCTTATTTTTTCGAGTTGGGTTGGATCGGGTTCGTGGGTTGGGTCAACTTTTTGCTAAGTCTAATTACAATTGAAACTGAGACAATTCTTTCTTCACATGTAAGAAAAATATTATTTAATGGTAAATTAGTAATAAAAAGGGAAAATTCTCGATAGCTACTTTATACTTTAGGCGAAGTACCAATTTATTATCCAAATTTTAAAATGCGATAACCTAATACGCCTAACTTTCATTTTGTGACAATTTAGTACCTATCGTTATGTATATCACTTGACCTCACATGCAATTTACGACTTTTTAAAATGTCAAAATTACTCGTGAAAATAAAATACACTGTTCATCATTTGTTTCTCAAAAAATTAACAGAATCCAAAGAGCTTGCCGCTCTATTGTTGCGTATCGAATTTTTTATCTGCTCTATTGTTGCGTAGCAATATAAGTCTGCTAATGCTGCTTGGCGGCGTTTTTTCGCCTTCTCTTCGTTCTGGATAGGAGCACTAATGGACACGGGGAGGGAGCAGGCGAAGCGTGTCGTTCGTAATGGAAAGAAAGATATTTGCCTCTTTGTTGGACCACCAGCGCGAACACTGTGGTATCTGAAGGAAAAGAGAAGGAGTGCCGCCGCTGTTCAACGAAGGAGACGATGAACAGTCAGAAACCACGGGCGCAGGCGACCCCGACGAAACGAGAAGTGGCACCACTGTTCAACGAAGAGACGATGAACAGTGACGGTGAACATTTTAGAAACCATGGGCGCAGGCGACCCCGACGAAACGAGAAGGAGTGCCGCCGCTGTTCAATGAAAGAAACGATGAATAGTGGCGGTGAACAGTCCGGAAATCACAGGCGCACGACCCTGACGAAACAAGGAGTGCTGCCACTGTTCAACGAAGGAGACGATGAACAGTGGTGGTGAACAGTCAAGAAACTACGGGTGCAGACGACCCCGACGAAACGAGAAAGAGTGTCGCCGCTGTTCAACGAAGAAGACGATGAACAGTGGAGGTGAACAGTCCAGAAACCACAGGCGCAGGCGACCCCGACGAAACGAGAAGACGCCACGACGCCGGTGTTTTAAACCAAACAGCAGTTGATGTGATTTTTCCTTTTTTTTTTCTTTGAAACATTGGCGTAATCGCATTTTATTGAGGGGTGGTCTCTCTGAATTATCATCTAACGATCTTTTTGTTTTTTTTTGCATACTATTTTCCCTTGATTATCCAATAAATTTGAAGGCTTTTGTGGGTTAGGTCTACTTGGGAGTTGGGCTGAAATTAAGCCTAAAACGCAATTTTAAGGGCCGGATTTTGCATTTCGGCATGTTGAGAATCACACTGGGGAAAGGGAAATGCTTGACTTGAAGCCCTCCTACAACAGCAACTTAAAGTGTCTAAAACAGAAACAAAGCAAGAAAATGCAAAAAAAAACTAGCTTTGCTCTTCACAGTTCACACAATCGACGTACAACGGTCCAAGTTCTAGATTGTCTATCATGGAAGTTCCTTTAATAATTGAACAATTGATTTTTGTTTTTTTTTGTTTTTTTAGTAAATGAGCATTTTTCTTATTCTGTCATGGCTCAGAATATTCCCGATAATTCTGAACAGTGCATTTAGAGACGATGAACAGTGTCGTCTTCTCGTTTGAAGATGTTCATTGCCTTGAGGGGGAGTTGCTTACGGTGAAAGGCAATCTTATAGCCGGCCGTCGATTTTAATATCGTTGTGTACGTTTGATTGCTCATTTTGAAATTTGATAAAGAAAATTAGATAAAACTTAAGGGAAATTTGTGTCTTTTTTCATGACACTACCGTGAATTAAGTACTAGATTGTACCAAACTGAAAGTTCGGGTACTAAATTGTCGCATTTTAAAGTTCGGGTACTAAATTAGCATTCGGCCTAAAGTACAGGGTATCTAAGGGGAATTTTCCCTAATAAAAATGTTTCCAAGAGATTGAAATTCATAGGCAAGTAGCCTGGGGCGAAGCTAGGGGGGACCCAAGGGAGCCATGCCCCCCATGATCTAGAAATCTGCATACTGAATATATTTTTCTATGTAAGTTTCCTCCCTCCCCTCACTTCTCACCCAATGGTTGGCCCCCCATGGTCCATCCATAAGTTTTGGCCCCCCTCATAAAAAATTCCTAGCTCCGCCCCTACAAGTAGCCAATCATGTTGGTTTGGATCATACACAAGATCCCTCCACATGTAGGAAAATTATTTAAGAACCAGTAAGTATGCACGTGCGTTGGACATGACAATTTTTTTTTTTTTTTATTTATGATGAGGATAGTAAATGGTATGTTTCTAAAATTTTCTACATTTTTTTTATATTTTTATGTCTAAAAGTTTGATACATTTGTTTTTGCTTTTATTTAATGAATATATGATATTAAAGATGTGTCCAAATGTTTTCTATAAATTATTTTGTACTTTTTATGCTTTTGTGTGTTTTTATATATATATTTTTAATTTTTATTATTTAATTATAAATCAAGGGTTGACACATTTGGCCCAAAAGGTTAAATTCTTGACTTACCACCAAACAGAAAAACAACTCCCTTTTCGGGCCGGTTTTAAATTTGTATTTTATTTTCATCATCCATAAAATCAATTATTCTTTATCACACTTATTTTTCTTTAATATGGTTAATTAATATAAAATATTAGATATACCCAAATGTTTTTTCACATAATTTATATATTTTTTGTTTTCATCTTATTTTAATTTTTATTATTTAATTATGACATCATAGGTTGACACATTTGACCTAAAAGATTGAATTGTTGATCTACCATCAAATAGGAAAACAATTCCACTTGTGGGTTAGTTTTAAATTTTGTATTTCATTTCCATCGTTAAAAACAAGTTTTGTTTATTGTGTTTAATTTTTAATATGATTAATATAAAATATTAGAGATGTGTTCAAATGTTTTCTACAAAGTTTTTATATTTTTAATTTTTATTTAATTATGAGGTCATAGATAAAGGGTCGACACATGACCTGAAAGGCTAAACTATTGACCCACCACTCAAAAAATAATTCCATTTTTGGGTCATTTTAAATTTTATATTTTATATCCAACATCAATAAAATCAACTATCATTTATTACACTTATTTTTATTAATGTGATTAATTTAAATAGAATTTAAATTAATGAAAGTTAATTTAAAAATTAATAAATTTCTCGTAGAAAAATTAATTTTATTTATAAAACTAATTCTATTATAAATTAATTATATATATAATATTAGTAATTTAATGAGATTTTAAATTAATAAAAATTACTATAAATTATTATTATTAACAAATTTGAATTAATTTTTACAATTTTTGTAATTTTTAAATATGATTTAAATGAATGTTACCTGATTAAGTTAGTTAGGATTGTTTAACCACTTAAATAAGTTACCTAATTAAATAGGTAACTTAAAGCACGAGGTTGTTAAAAAATTTGCACTTAGAACTGTTGTATAAGATATGCATTAATTGGCATAAAACTAATGGACGCATATGTAGTATGGGTAAACTCAAAAAGGATCAATATCTAGGGGTGCAACTTGAGCGAGCCCAACCCCAATCCAGACCAACCCAACCTACAAATTTACACAGGTTGGGCTTGGATTTGGGGTCGTGGGACTAAATGTTTGGGCATTCTTAATTTTTGGGGCAGGCTTAGGCCTAGCCGTTGGGTAACATGAGCCCAACCCAACCTTATCCCAACTCGAGCCCAAGTATTTGAACATATAGACACATTATTTGCATGCATATACATATTTACATACATGCATACATATATGTTTAGGTTAAATTTTAGCATGCTTATTGACTAACCCAAGCCTGGTGGCCCAGGCACGAGCCCAACTTGAGTGCATCAAATTTTAGTGTGGGCTGGGCTCGGCTTAGACAGATCTAACTTGACCTTGAGCTCAGGCCTTAAGCCCAATTCTAAGGATAGGGCCTGGGTTAAGCTTAATTATTGTTATTTTAATTAATGTGAAATTATTTTAATTACTTTGATATTTTACTTAAATAATTCAGTGATTTACTTAACAAAATTATGGTAAATTCACTAATTTAATAGTATTTTACTATTAAATCATTGTCACCTTAATTACAAACGTTTTACTTAAATAATTCATTAAATGTGGTAATTTACTATTAAATTACTTTTTTAAACAGTTTGTTAACTAATTAAGTAATGTACATTTATATAAATTATGATAATTTTCAATAGTAATTACCATAATTATTAATTACATTTATACTTAACAATTTAAGTAATTGTCAATAAAAATTAAATTATAATTACTATTATTTTCATTACTATAAAGCAATTTCATAGTAATTTATAGTAAATAAAATAACAATAATTATAATTTACATAATTCATTAAATGTGATAATTTTCTGTTAATATTGTATTATGGTAATTGTCTGTTAATAATTCCTTTGCGGGTTAGGCCTAATTTAAGCTTAACCCAGACCCAATACTAAGAATTAAGCCTAATCAGTCCAATCTAGGCCTAATCACACCAGAATTTGATGCACTTGGATTGGGCTTGGGCCAGGGGTGGGCTCATGTTACTAAATCAGCCCATACTATAATTTGGCAGAAATGTATGCATTTATATGTGCATATACATATGTATATGCAAATATGTCTATATTTGTATATAGTTGGGTTGGACTCAAGCTACCTAAGGGCTAGGTTCAAGCCCAACCCAAAAAATAGAAAATGCCAAACTTTTGGGCCCACCGAATCAAAGGACTGAAAATCCAAGCCTAGGTTGTCTTAAATCGCAATTTAAGTCAATCCATGCTCGAGTTGGGTTCGCCTAAGTAGAACCCTATGGACTGTTGACCACTACTTAGGTGGAAAATAGTTTTCTTTACAAGTTAGTTTAACTTTCTATTCTATTTCCATCATTAAGAAAAATAACTTTATCTATCACACTTTTTTTGACATGATAAATTCATGTTCTTTTATTCAAATGTTTTCTTTACAAGTTAGTTTAACTTTCTATTCTATGCTTTTATCTTTTTTAAAAGTTAGGAAAATGGTATTTGATGATGCACAATCTGGCCGGTCTTAGCTGTTGATGATCTTGCCTCCGAAATGAGTAACAGGGACCTGAAACGGGAGGAGAAGAGAAGCTCCGGGGAGAACCCGGCGTAAGGGCTCCGAAGCTCAAGTTAGAATCCTTCAAAGGCAAGAATAACCAGATAGCGCGAAAGTTAGCATACCTCA